>JACEEZ010023483.1:54146-95224 GCA_016584305.1 Chionoecetes opilio | reverse complement strand
TAGCTAAATCATTTAAAAAATCATTTATGGGTTTATAGCAATATGATAAGTAATACTACTTGTATATATACAATAACTCTACAGTTTACAAGAAACTATGAAAAACACTTGCAATATACCGTTATATCACAATAAATAACCTCTTACTCTTCTATTTATTGGCTTAATGTAATGTAAGCTACTTATAGGTGCAAATTATTCTAAAAAAAGGATTTTATACTTCAATTTGTAGGAAAACAGCTATATATCACCGATAAATAGCTAATATCATTGAAAACACTACATTTTATGGGTTTATAGCAATATGATAAGTAAAACTACTTGTATATATATACAATAACGCTACAGTTTACAAGAAACTATGAAAAACGCTTGGAATATACCGTTATATCCCAATAAATAACCTCCTACTCTTCTATTTAATATCTTAATGTAATGTAAGCTACTGATAGGTGCAAATTATTCTAAAAAGAGGATTTTATACTTCAATTTGTAGGAAAACAGCTATATATCACCGATAAATAGCTAATATCATTGAAAACACTACATTTTATGGGTTTATAGCAATATAATAAGTAAAACTACTTGTATATATACAACAACGCTACAGTTTACAAGAAACTATGAAAAACGCTTGCAATATACCGTTATATCCCAATAAATAACCTCTTACTCTTCTATTTAATAGCTTAATGTAATGTAAGCTACTTATATGTGCAAATTATCTAAAAAGAGGATTTTATACTAAATTGTAAGAAAAACAGCTGTGACATCACCGATTAATTAGCTAATTATCATTGAAAACAACTACATTCTATGGGTTATAGCAATATGATAACGATAAAACCACTTGTTAATATAGACAATAAACGCTAAGTTAAAGAAACTATGAAAAAACGCTTGCAATATACCGTTATAGTCCCAATAATAACCTCCTACTTTCTAATTTATATCTTAATGTAATGTAAGCTACTTATAGGTGCAAAATATTCTTAAAAAAGAGATTTTATACTCATTGTAGGAAAACAGCTATATATAACCGAGGAAATAGCTAATAGCATTACACTACATTTTAAGGGTTTTAGCATTATGATAAGTAAACTAACTATGTAATATATAATTATACAATAACGCCTACAGTTTACAAAGAAACTATGAAAAACGCTTGCATATACCTTTATAATCACAATAAATAACCTCATACTCTTCTATTTATTAGCTTAAGTAATGTAAAGATACTTATAGGTGCAAACTATTCTAAAAAGGATGTATACTTCAAATTGAAGGAGCAACAGCTATATATCACCGATAATAGCTAATAATCATTGAAAAACAATACATTATGGTTTTATAGCAATATGGATAAGTAAGACTACTGTATCTATACAATAACGCTACAGTTTACAAGAAAAACTATGAAAAAAACGCTTGCAATATACGTTATATCCAATAAATAACCTCTTACTCTCCTATTTTAGAGCTTAATGTAATGTAAGTACTTATTAAGTGCAAAATTCTTCTAAAAAAAGGATTGTATACTTCAATTTCTAGGAGACCAGCTTATATATCACCGATAAAATAGAAATATCATGAAAAACACTACATTTATGGGTTTTATAGCAATCTGATAAGTAAAAACTACTGTTATATACAATAACGCTACAGTTTCACAAGAAAACTATGAAAAAACGCTTGCAATCATTAAGTTATATCCCAATAAATAACCTCGTACTATCTTTCTATTTATTACCTAATGTAATATAAGCTACTTAAGGTGCAAACTTATTCTAAAAAAGGATTGTTACTTCAATTGTAGGAAAACAGCTATAATCACGATAACTAGCAAAATCATGAAAACACTACATTTTATGGGTTTATAAGCAATATAAAAGTAAAACTACTTGTATATATACAATACAACGCTACAGTTAGAAGAAACTATGAAAAAGCTGGCAATATACAGTTATATCACAATAAATAACCTCTTACTCTCTATTTAATAGCGTAATGTAAGTAAGATAACGGATAGGTGCAAATTATTGCTAAGAAAAGGATTGTATACTTCCAATTTGTAGTAGAACAGCTATTATCAACGATAAATAACTAATACATTGAAAACACTACATTTTAAGGGTTTATAGCAATATGATAAGTAAAAACTACTTTGCATTTATACCCATCGCTAAAGTTTACAAGAAACTATGAAAAAACCTTGACAATATACCGTTATATCACAATAAAAATAACCTCTTACTATTCCATTTAATAGCTTAATGTAATGTAAGCTACTTCTAGGTGCAAATTATTCTAAAAAGAGGATTTATACTTTCAATTGTAGGAAAACAGCTATATACACGATAAATTGGTAATACATTGAAAACACTACATTTTATGGGTTTATAGCCAATATGATAAGTAAAAACTATTGTATATATACAATAACGCTACAGTTTCAAGAAACTATGAAAAACGATTGCAATATAAACGTTATATCACAAATAAATAACCTCTTACTCTTCTATTTAATAGCTTAAATGTAATGTAAGATACGTATAGGTGCAAAGTATTTAAAAAGAGGATTTTTATACTTCAATTTGTAGGAAAAAAGCTAATATCATGATACACTATCTAAAATCATTGAAAACAATACATTTTATGGGTTTATAGCAATATATAAGTGAAAACTACGTGAAATATACAATAACGTACAGTTTACAATGGAAACATGAAAAACGCTTGCCATATACCGTTATACACAATAAATAACCTCCTACTCTGCTATTTCTAGCTTAATGTAATGTAAGCTACAATAGGTGCAAATATTCTAAAACAAGATTTTATACTTCAATTTGTAGGAAAACAGCTATATATCACCGATAAATAGCTAATATCATTGAAAACACTACATTTTATGGGTTATAGCAATCTGATAAGTAAAAGTACTGTATAGATTTACAATAACGCTTCAGTTTACAAGAAACTATGAAAAAACGCTTGCGTATAATCGGTATATCACAAAAATAAACCTCTACTCTTCTATCGGATTAGCTTAATGTAATGTAAGATACTTATAGGTTACATTATTCTAAAGAAAAGGATAGTATACTTCAATTTGTAGAAAACAGCTAGTATATCACTGATAAACTAGGTAAAATCATTGAAAACCACTACAGTTGATGGGTTTATAGCAAAAAAACAAAAAATATAATAATTAAAAACTACGGTATATATACAATAACGCTACAGTGTAGAAGAAACTATGGAAAAACGATTGCAATATACAGTTATATCACAATAATAACCTCCTACTCTTCCATTTAATAGCTTAGGTAATGTAAGTACTTATAGGTATAAAATATTCTAAAAAGGAGGATTTATACTTCAATTTGTAGGATAACAGCTAAATCACCGATGAAATAGCTAATAATCATTGAAAACCTATCAATTTATGGGTTTATAGCAATCTGATAAAGTTAAAAAACTACTTGTATATATACAATAAACGCTAAAGTTTACAAGAACTATGTAACAACGCTTGCTATATACTTTATATCACAATAAATAAACCTCTTACTCTTATATTTATAAGCTTAATGTAATGTTAAGCAATTATAGGTGCAAATATTGAAAAAAAAGGATTGAACTTCAATTGTAGAAAAACAGCACAATCACGATAATTAAGCTAATACTCAATGAAAACACACATTTAGGGTTTCTAGCAATATGTAAGTAAAACTACTGTATATATACAATAACGCTACAGTTTACAAGAAATATGAAAAACGATTGCAATATACCGTTATATCACAATAAATAACCTCCTACTCTTTCTATAGTAATAGCTTAATGTAATGTAAGCTAATATAGGTGGCAATTATTCTAAAAAAGATTTATACTTCAATTTGTAGGAAAAACAGCTATATATCAATGATAAACTAGCGATAATCATTGAAAAACACACATTTTTGGGTTTATAGCAATATAATAAGAAAATACTTGATATATACAAGATCGCTAAAGTTACAAAAACTATGAGAAAAAACGCTGTGCAATATCACCGTTAGTATCACAATAAATAACCTCTTACCTCTCTATTTATTAGATAATGTAATGTAAGCTACTTATAGGTGCAATATTCTAAAAAAAAGGATTGTATACTTCAATTTGTAAGAAAGAAAAACAAGCTATTATATCACCGGATAAAATAGCTAATATCATTGAAAACACTACATTTTATGGGTTATAGCAATATGATCAGTAAAAGTACTTGTATTATACAATAACGCTACCGTTTACAAGAAACTATGAAAAACACTTGCAATATACCGTTATACACAATAAATAATCCTCTTACTCTTCTATTTATTGGTAATGTAAGGTAAGTACTGATAGGTTGCAAATTCTTCTAAAAGTGGAATTTTATACTTCAATTTGTTAGGGAAAACAGCTATATATCACTGATAACTATCTAAAATCATTGAAAAACACTACATTTTAGGGGTTTATAGCAAGATAATAAGTAAAACTACTGTATATATACAATAACGCTACAGTTTACAAGAAACTATGAAAAAAACGCTTACAATATACCGTTATATCACATAAAAACCTCTTACTCTTCTATTAATACTTAATTTTTAATGTAAGCTACATATAGGTGCAAATTATTCTAAAAAGAGGATTTTATACTTCAATTTGTAGGAAAAACCACGCATTTATCACCGGATAAATAAGCTAAATCATAAACCTACATGTTAAGGGTTTTTAACATATATGATAAGTAAAACTACTTGTATATAATATAACGTATACAATTTCGTTACAGTTTACAAGAAAAACTACGCAAAAAACTTGCTAATACCTTTATATCACAATAAATAACCTCTTACTCTTCTATTTATTAGCTTAATGTAATGTAAGCTACTTATAGGTGCAAATTATTCTAAAAAAAGGAATGTATACCTAATTGTAGGAAAACAGCTTATATATCACCGATAAATAGCTAATATCATTGAAAAACACCCATTTTATGGGTATATAGCAATATGATAAAAGTAAAACTACTTGTAATTATACAATAAACGCTACAGTTTACAAGAAAACTATGAAAAACGCTTGCAATATACACGTGTATATCACAATAAATAACCCCTAACTCTTTATTGAATAGGAGAATGTAATGTAAGTACTTATAGTGCAAATTATCAAATAGGATTTTATACTACAATTTGTAAGAAAACAGCTGTATATCACCGACTTCTCCCTCTCTCTAATTATATCTCCTCTAATAGGCATCCGCTCCATACTCTCTCACATCTCTCTGCTCAGATTCCTCCTAATCTCTCCTAACCTTCTCTCTATCTCTTCCTGCTCTCTAATCTCCTATCTACTCTCTATCCCCACTAGACCTATCTGCCCCCTCTACCTCTCCTCGATATCCCCTCCCTCTCTCTCCTCCTCTTGCTCTAATCCGTCCCTCCTTCTCCTCTCACTCGACCTCTACTCTCTCTCGCTCTCTCCTCCTACTCTCTAATACATTGAAAACCACTACATTTTTATGGGTTTATAGCAATATGATAAAGTAAAAACTACTTGTCTATATACAAGCAAAGCTACAGTTTAAAGAAACTATGAAAAAAACGCTTGAAATATAACCGTTATACACCACAATAGAAGAACCTCTTACTCTTATATTTATTATGATAATGTAATGTACAGCTACTTATAGGTGCAACCATATTCTAAAAAACGGATTGTATACTTCACTTTTTAGGGAAAAATCAGCTATATATCACCGAGTTTAAATAGCTAATATCATGAAAACACTACATTTTATGGGTTTATAAGCAATATGATAAGTAAAACTACTTGTATATGATACAATAATCCTACATTTTACAAGAAAACTATGAAAACGCTTGCCACTATACCGTTATATCACAATAATAACCTCTACTCCCTTCCAATTTAATAGGCTTATGTAATGTAAGCTACTTATAGTGCAAATATCAAAAAATAGGATTTATACTTCAATTTGTAGGAAAACAGCTATATATCACCGATAAATAGCTAAGTATTCATTGAAAAACAGTACTTTTATGGGTTATAGCAATTCTGATCAAGTAAAACTACTGTATTATATACAATAACGCTACAGTTTACAAGAGACTATGAAAAAACGATTGCTATAACCTTATATCACAATAAAATAACCTCTTTACTCTTTCTATTTATTAGCTTATGTAATGTAAGCTACTTATAGGTGCAAATTATCTTAAAAAAAGGATGTATACTTCAATTTGTCTAAAAAAAGCTATAAATCACCAATAAATTAGCTAAATCATGGAAAAACAATTACATTTTATTGGGTTATAGCAATATGATAAGTATAAAACTACTTGTATATATACAATAAAAGCTTCAGTTTACAGAAACTATGAAAAACGCTCGCAATATACCGTTATATCACAAATAAATAACCTCTTACTCCTCTATTTATTAGCTTTAATGAATGTAAGATACTTATATAGGTGTAAATTATTATAAAAAAAAGGATGTATACTTCAAATTTGTGGAAAACAGCTATATCTCAATGATAACTAGCTAAAAATCATGAAAAAAACTAAATTTGTATGGGTTTATAGCAATATAATATTAAACTGTACATTGTATATATAAAAAACACTACAGTTTAGAAGAAATATGATAAGAACGGCTGGCAATATACCGTTATATCACAATAAATAACCTCTTACTCTTCCATTTAATAGCTTAATGTAATGTAAAGCTACTTATGAGGTGCAAATTATTCTAAAAAAGGATTTTTATGCTTCAATTGTAGGAAAAAAGCTATATATCACCGTATAAATAGCTAATATCATTGGAAAAACAATACTTCTATGGTTTATAGCAATCTGATAAGTAAAATACTGTATATATAAACACAATACGCTACGTTACAAGAACTATGAAAAACGCTTGCTAATTACTTTATATCACAATAAATAACCTCTTACTTTCTATTTAAATAGCTTAATGTAAATAAGCTACTTATAGGTGCAAATTATTCTTAAAAAGAGGATTTTTATACTTCAATTTGTAAGGGAAAACAGCTAGATACCACGATGAACTAGGTAAAATCATTGAAAAACACTACATTTTATGGGTTATAGCAAAATATAAGGTTAAACTACTTGTATATATACAATATCGCTAAAGTTACAAGAAACTATGAAAACACTTGCAATATACCGTTTTATATCACAAATAAAAATAACTCTTATCTTCTATTTATTGGCTTATGTAATGTAAGGCTCCATTTTATAGGTGCAAATATTCTAAAAACAGGATTTATACTTCAATTTGTAGGAAAACAGCTATATATCACCGAGAAATAAGCTAATATCATTGAAAACACTACATTTTATGGGTTTATTAGCAATCTGATAAGTAAAAGTACTTATATATACTAACTCAACCGCTTAGTTACCAGAAACTATGAAAAAACGGCTTGCAATATACGTTATTCACAATAAATAACCTCTTACTTCTTCATATTATTAGCTAATGTAATGTAAGATACTTATAGGTGTACATTATTCTAAAAAACGGCTAGTATACTTCAATTTGTAAGAAAACAGCTATATATCACATTGACGATAACTACGGCAAAATCATTGAAAACACTAATTTTTATGGGTGTATAGCAAATTATAATAATTAAAACTGCTTGTATATATACAATAACGACTCAGTTTAGAAGAACTATTGAAAAACGATTGCCAATATACCGTTATATCACAATAATAACTCCTACTTCTCCATTTAATAGCTTAATGTAAATGTAAGCTACTTATAGGTGGGAAATTATTCGAAAAAAAGAATTGTAACTTCAATTTGTGGAAAAACAGCTATATATCACCGATAATAGATAATATCATTGAAAACACTAATTTTAGGGTTTTGCAATATGATAAGTAAAAACTATCTTGTATATATACAATAACGCTACAGTTACAAGAAACCTATGAAAAAACGATTGCAATATACCGTTTATTTCACAATAAATAACCCTCCTACTCTTCTATTAATAGCTTAATGTAATGTAAGATACTTATAGAAGTGGCAATTATTCTAAAAAGAGGATTTTATACGTCAATGTAGGAAACAGCTATATATCACTAAACTAGCTATAAACCATTGAACCACTAACATTGTTATGGTTTACTAGCAATATTAATAAGTAAAACTACTTGTTATATATACAATATCGCTAAAGTTTCAAAAAACTATGAAACAAACGCTTGCCATATACGTTATATCACAATAAAAAACCTCTTACTCTTCTATTTATTATGATATGTAATGTAAAGCTACTCTATAGGTGCAAATTATTCTAAAAAAAGGATGGGTATACTTCAATTTGTAAGAAAACAGCTATATATCACCGATAAATAGCTAATATCATTGAAAACACTACATTTGATGGGTTTATGCAATATGATAAGTAAAAGTACTTGGTATATATACAATAACGCTACAGTTTACAAGAAACTATGAAAAAACACTTGCAATCATACGTTATAATCACAATAAATAACCTCTTACTCGTTATTTATTGGCTTAATGTAATGTAAGCACTTTATAGTGCAAATTCTTCTAAAAGTGGATTTATACTTCAATTGTAGAAAACAGCTATATATCACTGACAACCATCTAAAATCATTGAAAAACACACATTTATGGTTTGTTTATAGCAATATAATAAGTAAAACTACTTGTATATATACAATACGCTACAGTTTACAAGAAATATGAAAAAACACTTGCAATATACCGTTCCATACACAATAAATAACCTCTACTTTTCTATTTAATAGCTTAATGTAATGTAAGCTACAGATAGGTGCAAATTATTCTAAAAAGACGATTTTATATTCAATTTGTAGGAAACAGCATATATCACCGATAATATAGCTAATATTCATTGAAAACACACATTATGGGGTTATAGCAATCTGTAAGTAAAAGTTCTTGGATATATACAATAACGCTCAGTTTACAAGAAATTATGTAAAACGCTTGGGCAATATACCGTTAGATCACAATAAATAACCTCTTACATCTTCTACTTATTAGCTTAATGGAATGTAAGATATTTATTAGGTGTTAAATATCTATAAAAAAAGGATTGTATACCTTCAATTTGTAACGAAAACAGCTATATATTACTGATAACTAGGATCTAAAAATAGAAAACACTACCTTTTAAGGGTTTATAGCAATCAGCTACAGTTTACAAGAAACTTGAAAAACGTTTGCCAATAACCGTTATCATCACAATAAATAGCCTCTATGCTATCTATTATAATGATAAGTAATGTAAGCTACTTATAGGTGCAAATATTCTAAAAAAGGATGTATTACTTCCATTTGTAGGAAAACAGCTATATCACCGATAAATAGCTAATATCATTGAAAAAACTACATTTTATGGGTTTATAGCCATATGATAAGTAAAACTACTTGTATATATACAATAACGCTAACATTTTTTAAGAAACTATATAAAACGCTGTGCAAGATAACCGTTATATCACAATAAATATCCTCTTAACTCTTGTATTTATTAGGATCAATGTAATGTAAGCTACTTTATAGGTGAAATTATTCATAAAAGAGGATTGTATACTTCAATTGTAGGCAAACCAGGCTATATATTACCGATAATAGTAATATCATTAAAACACTAAGTTTATGGGTGTATGTAGCAAATGATAAGTAAATCACTGCAATATACAATAAACGCTACAGTTTACAAGACTGGAAACTATGAAAAACGCGTGCAATATAACCTTTATAATCCAATACATAACCTCAACACTTTATATGTTATTAGCTTAATGTAAGTAAGGTACTTATAGGCTGCAAATTATTCGAAAAAAAGGAGGAATACTTCAATTTGTAGGAAACATCTAGTATATCACCGATTAATTAGCTAATATCCTTGAAACACTACATCTTATGGGTATCCTAATATCATTACACTTACATTTTAAGGGTTTATAGCAATATGATAAGTAAAACTACTTGTATATATATAACGGATACAATTCACGTACCAGTTTCAAGAAACTACGAAAAAAACACTTGCTATATACCTTTATATCACAATAAATAACCTCTTACTCTTCTATTTATTATGATAATGTAATGTAAGCTACTTATAGGTGCAAATTATTCTAAAAAAAGGATTGTATACTTCAATTTGTAGGAAAACAGCTATATATCACCGATAAATAGCTAATATCATTGAAAACACTACATTTTATGGGTTTATAGCAATATGATAAGTAAAACTACTTGTATATATACAATAATCCTACAGTTTACAAGAAACTATGAAAAACGCTTGCAATATACCGTTATATCACAATAAATAACCTCTTACTCTTCCATTTAATAGCTTAATGTAATGTAAGCTACTTATAGGTGCAAATTATTCTAAAAATAGGATTTTATACTTCAATTTGTAGGAAAACAGCTATATATCACCGATAAATAGCTAATATCATTGAAAACACTACATTTTATGGGCTTATAGCAATCTGATAAGTAAAACTACTTGTATATATACAATAACGCTACAGTTTACAAGAAACTATGAAAAACGCTTGCTATATACCTTTATATCACAATAAATAACCTCTTACTCTTCTATTTATTAGCTTAATGTAATGTAAGCTACTTATAGGTGCAAATTATTCTAAAAAAAGGATGGTATACTTCAATTTGTATAAAAACAGCTATAAATCACCAATAAATAGCTAATATCATTGAAAACACTACATTTTATGGGTTTATAGCAATATGATAAGTAAAACTACTTGTATATATACAATATCGCTAAAGTTTACAAAAAACTATGAAAAACGCTTGCAATATACCGTTATATCACAATAAATAACCTCTTACTCTTCTATTTATTATGATAATGTAATGTAAGATACTTATAGGTGTAAATTATTCTAAAAAAAGGATTGTATACTTCAATTTGTAGGAAAACAGCTATATATCACTGATAACTAGCTAAAATCATTGAAAACACTACATTTTATGGGTTTATAGCAATATAATAATTAAAACTACTTGTATATATACAATAACACTACAGTTTAGAAGAAACTATGAAAAACGCTTGCAATATACCGTTATATCACAATAAATAACCTCTTACTCTTCTATTTAATAGCTTAATGTAATGTAAGCTACTTATAGGTGCAAATTATTCTAAAAAGATGATTTTATACTTCAATTTGTAGGAAAACAGCTCTATATCACTGATAACTAGCTATAATCATTGAAAACACTACATTTTATGGGTTTATAGCAATATAATAAGTAAAACTACTTGTATATATACAATAACGCTTCAGTTTACAAGAAACTATGAAAAACGCTTGCAATATACCGTTATATCACAATAAATAACCTCTTACTCTTCTATTTATTAGCTTAATGTAATAAAGCTACTTTATAGGCAAAAATTATTCAATAAAGAGAGATTTTATACTTCATTTTGTAGGTGGGGGGAGGAAAACAGCTATATACCACTGATAACTAGGTAACTCATCGAAAACTACTAACTTTTATGGGTTTATATGCAAATAATAAGTAAAACTACTTGTATATATAACAATAACGCTACAGTTTACAAGAAACTATGAAAAACCGTGCATATACCTTTATATCAATAAAAAACAATAAATAACCTCTTCTCTTTTATTTAATGCTTCATGTAACGTAACGCTACTTATAGGTCAAATTATTCTAAAAGAGAGATTTTAATACTTCATTTGTAGGAAAACGCTATATTCACCGATAAATGATAATATCCTTGAAAACACTACATTTTATGGTTTATAGCAATCTATAAGTAAAAGTTTCTTGTATTAACAATAACGCTTCATGTTTACAAGAAACTATGAAAAACCTTTGCAATATACCTTTATATCACAATAAATACCTTCTTACTCTTCTATTTTTAGCTTAATGTAATGTAATATACTTTAGGTGTAAATTATTCTAAAAAAAGGATTGTATACTTCAATTTGTAGGAAACAGCTATAACTATCCCGGACTTATCTAATTTCATTGAAAAACACTAAATTTTTTGTTATGCAATATAATAGTAAAACTACTGTATTTATACATACCGCTAAGTTTTACAAGAAACTATGACAAACGCTTGCAATATACCGTTATATCCCAATTAAATAACCTCCTACTCTTCTATTTATATCTTAATGTAATGTACTCTACTTTAGGTGCATATTCTAAAAGAGATTTAATACTTCATTGTAGCAAAAACGCTATTTATCACCGATAACTAGCTAATATCATTACCACATGTTTAGGGTTTAATAGCAATATGATAGTAAAATCTCTACTTGTATATAATACGTATACAATAACGCTACAGTTACAAGAAACTACGAAAAACACTTGCTATACATACCTTTATATCACAATAAATAAACCTCTTAGCTCTTCTATTTATTAGCTTAATTAATTGTAACTACTTATAGGTGCAAATTAATTCTAAAAAAAGGATTGTAACTTCAATTTGTAGAAAACAGCTATATATCACCGAAAAAAAAAAAAAAATAAAAAAAATAGCTAATATCCATTGAAAACACACTAAACATTTTATGGGTTATAGCCAATATGATAAGTAAAACTACCTTGTATATATACAATACGCTACAGTTTACAAGAAACGATGAAAACGCTTGCTATATACCTTTATATCACATAAATTAACCCTCTTACTCTTCTATTTATTAGCTTAATGTAATGTAAAGCTACTTATAGGTGCAAATTATTCTAAAAAAAGGATGGTATACTTCAATTTGTAGAAAAACAGCTATAAATCACCAATAAATAGCTAATATCATTGAAAAACACTCCTTTTTATGGGTTTAATTAGCAAATGAATAAGTAAAACTAATTGTATATATACAATAACGCTACAAGTTTTACAAGAACTATGACAACGCTTGCAATATCCTTATATCACAACTAAAATAACTTCTTACTCATCTATTTATTAGTTAATTGTAATGTAAGCTACTTATAGGTTTGCAAATTATTCTAAAAAAAAAGGAATTGTATACTTCAGTTTTTAGGAAAACAGCTATATATTACCGTAAATAGCTTAATATCATTGAAAACACTACATTTTAATGGGTTTATAGCATATGATAAGTAAAATCCTGTATAATAAATACAATAACGCTACAGTTTACAAGACACTATGAAAAACGCTTGCTAGATACCTTTATATCACAATAAATAAACCTCTTACAATTCCCTATTTAATGCTTAATTTAATGTAAGCTACTTATAGGTGCAAATTATTCTTAAAAAAGGTTGTATACTTCAATTGTAGGAGAAAACACTTTATATATAAGCGCTAAATAGCTAATATCCTTGAAAACACTACATTTTATGGGCTGATAGCAATATGATCAGTAAACTACTTGTTATATCAATACGCTGCAGTTACAAGAAACTATGAGAACGCTTGCAATATACTTTATATCACACATAAATAACCTCTTGACTCTTCTATTTAAATAGCTTAATGTATGTAAGCTACTTATAGGTGCCAAATATTCGAAAACAAGAGGATTTTATCTTCATTTGTATGAAAAAACAGCTATATATCACCGAATAGCTAATATCATTGAAACCCCTACATTTTATGGGTTTATTAGCAATCTGCTAAAGTAAAAGTGACTTGTAAATATACAATAAACGCTTCATTTACTAGAAACTATGAAAAACGCTTAGCATCATACGTTATATCACATAAATAAACCTCTTATAATCTTCCTATTTATTAGCTTAATGTAATGTTGATACTTATAGGTTTAAATTATTCTAAAAAAGGATTGTATACGTCAATTTGTAAGAAACAGCTATATATCAATGATAACTACTAAAATCATTGAAAACAAATACATTTTATGGGTTGTATAGCAATATAAATTAAAATAATTGTATATATCTTAACGCTACAGTTTCGAAGAAACTAGAAACGCATGCAATATACCGTTATATCACAAATAAATAACCTCTTACTCTTCTACTTAATAGCTTAATGTAATGTAACTACTTATAGGCAAATTATTCTAAAAAACAGGATTTTTATACTTCTTTTTGTAGGAAACGCTGATATATCACTGATAATTTAGCTATAATCATTGAAAACACTACATTTTATGGGTTTATAGCATATGATAAGTAAAACTACTTGTGATCTATACAATACGCTACGTTTTTACAAGAAACTATGAAAAACGTTTGCCAATATACTCGTTATATCACAATAAATACCTCTTACTCTTCTATTTATAATGATATGAATGTAAGCTCTGATAGGTGAAAATTATCTAAGAAAAGGATTGTATACTTAAATTTGTAGGAGAACAGCTATATTCACCGTAATAGCTAAAATTCATTGAAAACACACATTTTATGGGTTTTTATAGCAATATGATAAGTAAAACTACTTTGTAATATATACAATAACGCTAAAGTTTTAAGAAACTATGAAACATCGCTTTGCAATATACCTTTATATCAACCAAATTTATAACCTCCTTACTCCTTCTATTATTAGCTTAATGTCTGTACGATACTTATCGGTGTAAACTATTCTAAAAAAAGGATTGTATAATTTCAATTTGGGTAGGAGAACAGCTATATATCACGATAAATAGCTAATATCATTGAAAAACAATACATTTTATGGGTTTATAGCACTATGATGGTAAAACGTAACTTGTATATTATACAATAACGCTACAGTTTACCAAGAACTATCTAAAACGCTTGCAATACCCGTTATATCACAATAAATAACCTCTTACTCTCCTATTTAATAGCTTAATGTAATGTAGCTACTTATCAGTGCAATTTATTCTAAAAAAAAGGATTGTATCTTCAATTTCTAGGAGAACAGCCCCCTTATTTAATAACAATCACAGATAAAATAAGCTATATCATATGAAAACACTACATTTTATGGGGTTTTATAGCAATCTTATAAGTAAAACGACTTGTATATATACATAACGCTACAGTTTACAAGAAACTATGAAAAACGCTTGCAATATACCGTTATAATCCCAATAAAGACCCTCTTACTCTTCTATTTAAATACTTAATGTAATGTAAGCTACTTTAGGTGCAAATATTTCTAAGAAAAGGATTGTATACTTCAATTTTGTTAGGAGAACGCTATATATCACTGATAAAATAGCTAATAGCATTGAAAACACTACATTTTAAGGTTACTAGCAATATGATAAGTAAAACTACTTGCATATATACAATATCGCTAAAGTTTTACAAGAAAACTAGAAAAACGCCTTGGGGCAATATACCGTTTATCACATAAATAACCGTATTACTCTTCCATTTAATAGCTTAATGTAATGTAAGCTACTTATAGGTGCAAATTATTCTAAAAGAGGATTTTACCTTCAATTTGTAGGAAAACGCTATATATCACCGATAAATTAGCTAATATCATTGAAACACTCATTTTATGGTTATTTAGCAATATGATAAGTAAAACTACGTGTATATATACAATAAGCTACAGTTTACAGAAACTATGAAAAACGATTGCAATATAACTTATAAATCACAATAATAACCTCTTACTCTAATATTTAATAGCTTATGTAATGTAAGATACTTCTAGGTTCAAATTATTCTACAAAAAAGATAATTTTTTATACTTCATTTGTAGGAAAACGCTATATATCAACTGATAACTTCTAAAATCATTGAAACACTACATTTATGGGTTTATAGCATATGAATAAAGTAAAACTACTTGAATATATTAAATAAACGCTACAGTTTACAAGAAACTCTGAAAAACGCTCGCAATATAATACCGTTTATATCCAATAAATAACCTCTTACTCTTCTATTTAATAGCTTAATTAATGTAAAGCCTACATATAGGTGGCAAATTATTCTCAAAGAATATTTTATACGTCAATTTTGTAGGAAACAGCTATATATCACCGGAAAAATAGCTATATCATTGAAAACATACATTTTATGGGTTTATGCAATCTGATAAGTAAAAGTTTTGTATATTACAAACACGCTACAGTTTACAAGAAATTATGAAAAACGCTTGCAATATACCGTTATATCACAAAACTAACCTCTTTCCTCTTCTATTTAATAGCTTAATGTAATGTAAGCTACTTATAGTTGCAATTATTCTAAAAAGATGATTTTATCTTCAATTTGTAGGAAAACAGTCTATATCACTGATAACTAGCTATAATCATTGAAAACACTACTTTTATGGTTTTATAGGTCATATAATAGTAAAAAACTACTTGTATATTACAATAACGCTTCAGTTTTACAAGAAAACTATGAAAAAACGCTTTGCACTATACCGTTAGATCAACATAAATAACCTCTTACTCTTCTATTTTATTAGCTTAATGTATGCCAGATACTTATAGGTGTACATTTATTCTAAAAAAAGGATTGTATCTTCAATTTGTAAGAAACAGCTATAATATCACTGATAACTGCTAAAAATCATGAAACACTACTTTTATGGGTTTATAGCAATATAATAATTAAACTACTTGTATATATACAATAACGCTACAGTTTAGAAGAACTATGAAAACCGCTTGCAATATACCGTTATATCACACTAAAATCACCTCTTACTCTTCCATTTAATAGCTTAATGTAATGTAAGCTACTTATAGGTGCAAATTTTCTAAAAAAGGATTTTATTGCTTCATTTGTAGGAAAACAGCTATATATCACCGATAAATAGCTAATATCATTTGAAACACTACTTCTCTGGGTGTTATAGCAATCTGATACCGTAAAACTACTTGTATATATACAAATACGCTACATTTACAAGAAACTATGAAAAAACGCCTTGCTATATACCTTTATATCACATATAACCCTTCATCTTCTATTTAATAGCTTAATGTAATATAAGCTACTTATAGGTGCAATTATTCTAAAAGCGGATTTTATACTTCAATTTGTAGGAAAACAGGCTATGATAACCAGGATAACTAGGTAAATCATCGAAACACTACATTTTTGGGTTTTAATAAGCAAATAATAAGTAAAACTACATGTATATATACAATAACGCTCAGTTTACAGAAATATGAAAAAAAACGCGTGCATATACCGTTATAACCATAATAACCTCTACTCTTCTATTTAATGCTTAATGAACGTACAGCTACTTATAGGTGGGCTATTGAATTATTCAAAAAGAGATTTATACTTCAATTTGTAGGAAACAGCTATATATCACCGATAAATAGCTATATCTCCAGTGAAAACACTACATTTTATGGTTTTTGCAATCTGATAAGTAAAAGTTCTTGTATATATACAATAACGCTTCAGTTTACAAGAAACTATGAAAACGCTTTGCAATATACCGTTGTATATCCACAATAAATAACCTCTTACTCTTCTATTTTATAGCTTACCTGTAATGAAGTATACTTATAGGTGTAAATTTTCTAAACTAAAGGATTGTATACTTTCAATTTGTAGGAAAACGAGCTATATATCACAGGAAGGGGGGGGGAGAGATAATTAGCTAATATCAATTTAAAACACTACATTTATGGTTTATAGCAATAATGATATAAAACTACTTGTATATATACAATAACGCTCAGTTTACAAGAACTATGGGAAAACGTTTGTGCAATATACCGTTATATCACAATAAATCAACCTCTTACTCTTCTATTTATATTGATAGTAATGTCAGCTACTTAATAGGTGCATTATTCTAAAAAAGGATTGTATCTTCAATTTGTAGAGAACAGCTATATATCCCCGATAAATAGCTTAATATCCATTGAACACTACTTTTATGGGTTTATCGCAATAGGAAAGTAAACTACTTGTATATATACAATAACGCTACAGTTTTAAAGAAACTATGAAAAACGCTGCATATACCTTTATATCACAGATAAATACCCTCTTACTCTTCTATTTATTTAGCTTAATGTAATTTAGATACTTTATGGTGCCAACTATTCTAAAAAAAGGTTGTATATTTCAAATTGTAGGACAGCTATATATCACCGATTAAATAGCTAATATCATGAAAACAATTACATTTTATTTAATGGGTTTATTAGCATATGATAGTAAAACTACTTGTATATATACAATACGCTACAGTTTACTCATAAACATGAAAAACGCTTGCCATATACCGGTATATCACAATAAATAACCTCTTACTCCTCTATTTAATATCTTACTGTAATGTAGCTACTATCAGTGCAAATTATTCTAAAAAAAGGATTGTATACTTCACTTTCTAGGTAGCACAGCATAATATCACCGATAAATTGCTAATATCATTGAAACACTAACCTTTTAAGGGTTTTAGAGCAACTGATAAGTAAAACTACTTGTATATATACAATAACGCTACAGTTTACCAGAAACTAATGAAAAACGCTTGCAATATACCGTTATAATCCCAATAAAGTACCTCTTACCTTCTATTTATTAGCGTAAGTAATGTAAGCTCCTTTAGGTGCAAATTATTCCTAACAAAAGGATTGTATACTTTAATTTTGTAGGAAAACGCTATATACAATGTAACTACTTATAATCATTGAAAACACTACATTTATGGGTTTTTATAGCAATATAATAGTAAAACTACTTTGTAATATAGCAATAACGCTAAGTTTTAGAAGAACCTATGAAAACGCTTGCAATATCCCCGTATATCCAATAAATACCTCTTACTCTTCTATTTAATAGCTTAATGTAATGTACGCTATTTATAGGTGCAAATTTTCTAAGAAAGGATTATACTTCAATTTGTAGGAGAACACTATATATCACCGATAAATACTAATATCATTGAAAACACTTACTTTTAAGGGTTTATAGCAATATGATAAAGTAAAACTACTTGCATATATACAATATCGCTAAAGTTTCAATAAACTATGAAAACGCTTTGCAATATACCGTGTATAATCACAATAAATAAACTCTTACTCTTCCATTAATAGCTTAATTGTAATGTAAGCTACTTAATTGTGGCAAATTATTCTAAAACGAGGAATGTTATACTTCAATTTGTAGGAAACAGCTATATATCAACGATAATAGCTATATCAATTGAAAAACTACATTTTATGGGTTTATAGCAATATGATAAGTAAAACTACGTGTATATTATCAATAACGCCTACAGTTTACAAGAAACTATGAAAACGTTGCAATATAAAGTTTATATCCAAGAAATACCTCTTACTCCTAATATTTAAAGCTTAATGATGTCATGTAAAATACTTATAGGTGCAAATTATTCTAAAGAAGGATTTTATACTTCAATTTTGTAGGAAACAGCTATATATCACTGATACTATCTAAAAATCATGTAAAACCTACCATTTTATGGGTTTTAGCAATATAATAAGTAAAACTAATTGAATATCTACAATAACGCTACAGTTTACAAGAAACTATGAAAAACGCTTGCAATATACCGTTATATTAATGCACATAAATAACCTCTTACTCTTCTTTTAATAGCTTAATGTAATGTAAGCCTACATATAGTTGCAATTATTCTAAAAAAGAAGATTTTATATTCAATTTGTAGGAAAACAGCTAATATCACCGATAAATAGCTAATTTCATTGTAAACATACATTTTATGGTTTATAGCAATCTGATAAGTAAAAGTTACTTGTATATATACACATAACGCTTACAGTTACAAGAAACTATAAAAACGCTTGCAATATACCTTTATTCACAATAAATAACCTCTACTCAAAAAAAAAAAATTCTATTTATAGCTTAATGTAATGAATCTACTTATCGGTGCAAATTATTCTAAAAGATGGATTTTAAATACTTCATTTGTAGGACACAGCTCTATACACTGATAACTACTATATCATTGAAAACACTACATTTTATGGGTTTATAGAATATAATTAGTAAAACTACTTGTATATCCAATAACGCTTCAGTTTACAAGAAACTATGAAAACGCTTTGCAATATACCGTTATATCACAATAATAACCTCTTAGCTCCTTCTATTTATTAGCCTTAATTTAATGCAAGATACTTATAGGTGGACATTATTCAAAAAAAGGATTGTAATAACTTCATTTGTAAGAAACAGCTATATATCACTGATAACTAGCTAAAAATCATTGAAAAACACCTACATTTTATGGTTATAGCAATAATATGATTAAAAAACTACTTGTATATATACAATAACCGCTACAGTTTAGAAGAAACTATGAAATACGCTATTGAATATACCGTTATATCACAATAAATAACCTCTTACTCTTCCATTTAAAATATAGCTTAATGGTAATGTAAGCTACTTATTGGTGCAAATTATTCTAAAAAAGGATTTTATGCTTGAAAAAAGAAAAAAAAAACAATTTGTAGGAAAACAGCTATATATCGACCGATAAATGCTAATATCATTGAAAACACTACTTCTATGGGTTTATAGCAATCTGATAAGTAAAACTACTTGTATATATATTACAATAACGCTCGTTTAAGAGAAACTATGAAAAACGCTTGCTAGTATCCCTTTATATCACATTAAAATAACCTCTTACTCTTCTATTTGATAGCTTAAGTAATATAGCTACTTATAGGTGCAATTATCTAAAAAGAGGATTTTATCTTTCAATTTGTAGGAAAACCGCTATATACCACTGATAACTAGGTAAAATCATCGAAAACACTACATTTTAATGGTTTATAGCAAAATAATAAGTTAAACTACTTGTATATATACAATAACGCTACAGTTTACAAGAAACTTGAAAAAAGCTTGCAAAATACCGTTTATATCCCAATAAATAACCTCCTACTCTTCTATTTAATAGCTTTAATGTAATTAAGCTACTTATAGGTGCAAATTATTCTAAAAAAAGGATTTTATACTTCAATTTGTAGGAAACGCTATTTATCACGATAAATAACTAAAATCATTACACTACATTTTAAGGGTTTATAGCAATATGATAAGTAATACTACTTGTATATATATAAAGTATACAATAACGCTACAGTTTACAAGAAACTACGAAAAACACTTGCTATATACCTTTATATCACAATAAATACCTTTACTCTTCTATTTATTAGCTTAATGTAATGTAAGCTACTTATAGGTGCAAATTATTCTAAAAAAGGATTGATACTTCAATTTTAGGAAAACAGCTATATATCACCGATAAATAGCTAATATCATTGAAACACTACATTTTATGGGTTTTTTAGCAATATGATAATAAAACTACTGTATATATACAATAACGCTACAGTTTACAAGAAACTATGAAAAACGTTGCAATATAACCCTTATATCCAATAAATAACCTTACTCTTTATTTAAAAGTTAATGTTATGTAATACTTATAGGTGCAAATTATTCTAAAAGAGGATTTTTATCTCAATTTGTAGGAAAACAGCTTATATCACGATAAATTTCTAAATCATTGAAAACACTCATTTTATGGGTTTTATAGCAAAATAAAAAGAAAACTAATTGAAAATATACAATACGCTAAGTTTACAAGAAACTATGAAAAACGCTGCAATATACCGTTTTAATCACAATAAATAACCTCTTATCTTCTATTTAATTAGTTAATGTAATGTAAGCTACTTATAGGTGCAAATTTTTCTAAAAAAAGATTTTATCTTCAATTTGTAGGAAAACAGCTATATATCACCGAAAATAGCTAATATCATTGAAAACACTACATTTTATGGGTTTTATAGCAATATGATAAGTAAAAAATACTTGTATATATACAATAACCTACAGTTTACAAGAAACTATGAAAAACCTTTTCAATATACCGTTATATCCCAATAAATAACCTCTTTACTCTTCATTTAATTTGCTTAATGTAATGTAAGCTACTTATAGGTGCAAATTATTCTAAAAAGAGGATTTTAAAACTTCAATTTGTAGGAAAACGCTTATATCACGATAATAGCTAAAAATCATTGAAAACACTACATTTTATGGGTTTATAGCAATTATAAGTTTAAAAATACTTTTATATATAAATAACGCTCAGTTTACAAGAAACTATGAAAACGCTTGCAAAATACCTTTTTATCACAATAAATAAAACCCCTTACTCTTCTATTTAAATTAGCTTAATGTAATTTTAAAATACTTATAGGTGTCAAAATTATTCTAAAAAAAGGATTGTATACTTCAATTTGTAAAAAACAGCTATAAATCACCAAAAATAGCTAAATCATTGAAAAACCCACATTTTATGGGTTTATAGCAATATAAAAATAAAAAACTACTTGTATATATACAATAACGCTACAGTTTAAAGAACTATGAAAAACGCTTGCAATATACCTTATATCACAATAATAACTTCTTACTCTTTATTTAATTAGCTTAATGTAATGTAAGCTACTTATAGGTGCAAATTATTCTAAAAAAAGGATTTTATCTTCATTTTTAGGAAAACAGCTATATATTACCGATAAATAGCTAATATCATTGAAACCCTACTTTTAGGGTTTATAGGGAATGATAGTAAAACTCCTTGTATATATAAATAACGCTACCAGTTTAAAGAAAACTATGAAAACGCTTGCTATATACCTTTATATCACAATAAAAACCTCTTAACATTCTATTTAATAGCTTAATGTAATTAGCTACTTTTAGGTGCAAATTATTCTAAAAAAGGTTTTTTTAATCTTCAATTTGTAGGGAAAAAAGCTATATATACCGATAAATAGCTAATATCATTGAAAACACTACATTTTATGGGTTTTTAGCAATTGATAAGTAAAATTCTTGTATATATACAATAACGCTCAGTTTACAAGAAACTATGAAAAACGCTTGCAATATACCGTTTTTATCAAATAAATAACCTCTTACTCTTCTATTTAATTTGCTTAATGTAATGTAAGTACTTATAGGTGAAATATTCTAAAAAAAGGTTTATACTTCAATTTGTAGGAAAACAGCTATATATCACCGATAAATAGCTAATATCAATTGAAACACTACATTTTATGGGTTTATAGCAATTGATAAGTTTAAAAATACTTGTAAATATACAATAACGCTTCAGTTTACAAAAACTATGAAAAACGCTTGCAATATACCGTTATATCCCAATAAATAACCTCCTTTTCTCTATTTAATTTGCTTAATTGTAATGTTGTACTTATAGGTGAAATTATTCTAAAAAAAGGATTTTATCTTCAATTTGTAAGAAAACAGCTATTTATCACGATAAATACTAAATCATTACACTACATTTTAAGGGTTTTAAGCAATATAAAAATATAAAATAATTGTATATATGAAAATAACGCTACAGTTTAAAGAAACTAGAAAAACCTGCAAAATACCTTATATCACAAAAATAACCTCTTACTCTTCTATTTATTTGCTTAATGTAATGTAAGCTACTTATAGGTTGCAATTTTCAAAAAAAAAGGGTTTTATCTTCTTTTTTAGGAAAACAGCTATATATCACCGATAAATAGCTAAATCATTGAAAACACTACATTTTTATGGGTTTATAGCAATATAAAAAGTAAAACTACTTGTATATTACAATAACGCTACAGTTTAAAAGAAACTATGAAAAAACGCTTGCAATATACCGTTTTATCACAATAAATACCCTTACTCTTCTATTTAAAGTAATGTAATGTAAGCTACTTTTAGGTGCAAATTATTCTAAAAAAAGGATTTTTACTTTCAATTTGTAGGAAAACAGCTTATATCACCGATAATTTCTAAAATCATTGAAAACACTACATTTTATGGGTTTATAGCAATATGATAAGTAAACTACTTGATATATACCAATAACGCTAAATTTAAAGAAACTATGAAAAACGCGGGATATACCGTTATATCACAATAATAACCCTTACTCTTTTTTATTTTTGATAATGTAATGTAAGCTACTTATAGGTGCAAATTAAATTCAAAAGAGGATTGTATACTTCAATTTGTAGGAAACAGCTATATATCACCGATTAATAGCTAATATCATTGAAAACACTACATTTTATGGGTTTATAGCAATAGATAAGTAAAACTAAATTGTATATATACAATAACCTACATTTTACAAGAAACTATGAAAAACGCTTGCAATATACCGTTATATCACAATAAATAACCTCTTACTCTTCTAAATTTTAAAAGCTTAATGTAATGTAAGCTACTTATAGGTCCAAATTATTCTAAAAAGAGGATTTTATACTTCCATTTGTAGGAAAACAGCTATATATCCCGATAATAGGTAAAATCATTGAAAACACTACATTTTTATTGGTTTTAATAATTAAAAATAAAACTACTTGTATATATCAATAAAGCTACAGTTTTTAAAAAAACTATGAAAAACGTTGCATATACCTTATATCACAATAAAAAACCTCTTACTCTTCTATTTAATAGCTTAATGTATGTAAGCTACTTATAGGTGCAAATTATTCTAAAAAAGATTTTATACTTCAATTTGTAGGAAAACAGCTATAAATCACCAAAAAATAGGTAAAATCATTGAAAACTACATTTTTTGGGTTTATAAAATATAAAAAGTAAAAAATACTTGTTATATACAAAAACGCTACAGTTTAAAGAAACTATGAAAAACGCTTGCAATATACCTTATTTTCACAATAAAAAAACTTTTTACTCTTTATTTAATTTGCTTAATGTAATTAAGCTACTTATAGGTGCAAATTATTCTAAAAAAGGATTTATACTTCAATTTTTAGGGAAAAACAGCTATATATTACCGATAATAGTAAATCATTGAAAACACTACATTTTATGGGGTTTTTAGCAATAAATAAGTAAAACTCCCTTTTATATATACAATAACGCTACAGTTTACAAGAAACTATGAAAAACGCCTTGCATAACCTTTTTATCACAATAAATAACCTCTTACCTTCTATTTAATAGCTTAATGTAAGTAAGCTACTTATAGGTGCAAATTATTCTAAAAAAAGGATTTTATACTTCAATTTGTTGGAAAACAGCTTTTATATACCCATAATAGCTAATATCATTGAAAACACTACATTTTATGGGTTTTTAGCATATGATAAGTAAAAAATACTTGTATATATACAATAACGCTCAGTTTACAAGAAACTATGAAAACGTTGCAATATAACCCTTATATCACAATAATAACCTCTTACCTTCTAATTTAATAGCCCTTTAATGTAATGTAAGTACTTATAGGTGCAAATTATTCTAAAAAGAGATTTTATACTTCAATTTGTAGGAAAACAGCTATATATCACCGATAAATAGCTAATATAAATTGAAAACACTACATTTTATGGGTTTATAGCAATCTGATAAGTAAAAGTTTGTAATATACAATAACGCTTCAGTTTACAAAAAACTATGAAAAACGTTGCAATATACCGTTATATCACATAAATAACCTCTTATTTTTATTTAATTTGCTTAATGTAATGTAAGTCTTATGGTGAAATTATTCTAAAAAAGGGTTTATACTTCAATTTGTAAGAAAACAAACTTATATCACTGAAAAACTAGCTAAAATCATTGAAAACCCTACATTTTTTGGGTTTATAGCAATATAATAATTAAAAATAATTGTATATATACATAACGCTTCCCGTTTAAAGAAACTATGAAAAAAGCTTTCAATATACCGTTATATCACAATAAATAACCTCTTACTCTTCTATTTAATAGCTTTTAAAGTAATGAAGTACTTATAGGTCAATTATTCAAAAAAAAGGATTTATCTTCTTTTTTTAAAAACAGCTATATATCACTGATAACTAGCTAAAATCATTGAAAACACTACATTTTATGGGGTTTTTAGCAATATAATAATTAAAACTACTTGTATATATACAAAAACGCTACAGTTAGAAGAAACTATGAAAACGCTTGCAATATACCGTTATATCACAATAAATAAACCCCTTTCTCTTCCATTTAATAGCTTAATGTAATGTAAGCTACTTATAGTTTCAAATTATTCTAAAAAAGGATTTTACTTCAATTTGTAGGAAAACAGCTATATATCACCGATAAATAGCTAATATCATTGAAAACACTACTTTATGGTTTTTAGCAATTGATAAATAAAACTACTTGTATATATACAATAACGCTACATTTTTAAAAAAACTATGAAAAACGCTTGCATTATACCTTATATCACAAAAAAAACCTCTTACTCTTTATTTAATAGTTTAAAGTAATTAAGCTACTTATAGGTGCAAATTATTCAAAAAAAGGTTGGGATACTTCAATTTGTAGGAAAACAGCTATAATCACCGATAAATAGCTAATATCATTGAAAACACTACATTTTATGGGTTTATAGCAATATGATAAGTAAAACTACTTGTATATAACAATAACGCTACAATTTTTAAAAAAACTATGAAAAACGCTTGCAATATACCGTTATATCACAATAAATAACCTCTTACTCTTCCATTTAATAGCTTAATGTAATGTAAGCTACTTATAGGGGCCCAAAATTTTTCTAAAAAGGATTTTATACTTCCATTTGTAGGAAAACAGCTATATACCCCTGATAACTAGGTAAAATCATTGAAAACACTACATTTATGGGTTTTATAAAATAATAAGTAAAACTACTTTTAAATTCAATAACGCTACAGTTTGAAGAAAATATGAAAAACATTTCAATATACCGTTATATCACAATAAATAACCTCTTACTCTTCTATTTAATAGCTTAATGTAAGTAAGCTACTTATAGGTGCAAATTATTCTAAAAAGAGGATTTTATACTTCAATTTGTAGGAAAACAGCTATATATCACGATAAATAGGTAAATCATTAAAACACTACATTTTTATGGGTTTAAACAATTATAAGTAAAATCTTGTATATATACAATAACGCTCAGTTAAAGAAACTATGAAAAAAAGTTGCAATATACCGTTATATCACAATAAATAACCTCTTACTTTCTATTTATTTGCTTAATGTAATTAAGTACTTATAGGTGAAATTATTCTAAAAAAGGATTTATACTTCAATTTGTAGGAAAACAGCTATATATCACCGATAATTTGTAAAATCATTGAAAACCCTACATTTTATGGTTTATAGCAATATAAAAAGTAAAACTACTTGTATATATACAATAACGCTACAGTTTACAAGAAACTATGAAAACGTTGCAATAACCGTTATATCACAATAAATAACCTCTTACTCTTCTATTTAATTGTTAATGTAAGTAAGCTACTTATAGGTGCAAATTATTCTAAAAAAGGATTTTATACTTCAATTTGTTGGAAAACAGCTATATATCACCCATAAAAAACTAATATCATTGAAAACACTACATTTTATGGGTTTATAGCAATATGATAAGTAAAACTACCTGTATATATACAAAACGCTACAGTTTAAAAGAAACTATGAAAAACGCTTGCAATATACTTTTTATCACAATAAATACCTCTTACTCTTTATTTAATTTGCTTAATGTAATGTAAGATACTTATGGTGCAAATATTCTAAAAAAAGATTTTATATTCAATTTGTGGAAAACAGCTATATATTACCGATAAATAGCTAATATCATGAAAACATACATTTTTTGGGTTTATAGCAATCTGATAAGTAAAATTTTGTATATATACAATAACGCTACAGTTTTACAAGAAACTATGAAAAACGTTGCATATACCTTATATCACAATAAATAACCCCTTACCTTCTATTAATGCTTAATGTAATGTAAGCTACTTATAGGTGCAAAATTTTTCTTAAAAAAGGGTTTATACTTCAATTTGTAGGAAAACAGCTTATATAAAGAAAATAGCTATAAACATTAAACACTACATTTTATGGGTTATAGCAATATATATAAAACTACTTGTTATATACATAACGCTTCGTTTCAAAACTATGAAACGCTTGCAATATACGTTTTATCACAATAAAAACCTCTTCTCTTCTATTAATAGCTAATGTAATGAGCATTTTTAGGTGAATTATTCTAAAAAAGGATTTTATACTCAATTTGTAAAAACGCTAATATCCGTAAATACTAATAAACATTGAAAACACTACATTTTATGGTTTAGCAATTTATAATAAAATACTTGTAATATACATAACGCTTCAGTTTAAGAAACTATGAAAAACGCTTTCAATATCCGTTATATACAATAAATAACCTCTTATCTTCTATTAATTAGCTTAAGTAATGTAACTTATAGTGAATTTTCTAAAAAAGGGTTATCTTCAATTGGTTAGAAAACAGTATATATCACGATAAACTAGCTAAATCATTGAAAACCTACATTTATGGGTTTTAGCAATATAAAGTAAAACTAATTGTATATATACATAACGCTACATTTAAGAAAATTTTGAAAAACGCGCAATACCTTATATCACAATAAAACCTCTTACTCTTCCCATTTAATAGCTTAATGTAAAGTAAGCTACTTATAGGTTGCAAATTATTCTAAAAAAAGGATTTATACTTCTTTTGTAGGAAAACAGCTATATATCACCGATAACTAGCTAAATCATTGAAAAAACTACATTTTATGGGTTTATAGCAATATGATAAATAAAACTACTTGTTTTATATACAATAACGCTACAGTTTTTCAAGAAACTATGAAAAACGTTGCAATATACCTTTATATCACAATAAATAACCTCCCTTTCTCTTCATTTAAAAATTAATGTAATGTAAGCTACTTATAGGTGCAAATTATTCTAAAAAAGGATTGTATACTTCAATTTGTAGAAAAACAGCTATAAATCACCAATAAATAGCTAATATCATTGAAAACTACATTTTATGGTTTATAGCAATATGATAGTAAAAACTATGTATATATACAATACGCTACAGTTTACAAGAAACTATGAAAAACGCTTGCAATATACCTTTATATCACAATAATAACTTCTTACTCTTTTATTTATTAGCTTAATGTAATGTAAGCTACTTATAGTGCAAAATTATTCTAAAAAAAGGATTGTATACTTCAATTTGTAGAAAACAGCTATATATCACTGATAAACTAGCTAAAATCATTGAAAACCTACCTTTTATGGGTTTATAGCAATCGCTACAGTTTACAAGAAACTATGAAAAACGTTTGCAATATACCGTTATATCACAATAATAACCTCTTACTCTTCTATTTATAATGATAATGTAATGTAAGCTACTTATAGGTGCAAATATTCTAAAAAAAAGGATTGTATACTTCAATTTGTAGGAAACAGCTATATATCACGATAAATAGCTAAATCATTGAAAACACTACTTTTTATGGTTTATAGCCATATGATAAGTAAAAACTACTTGTATATATACAATAACGCTACATTTTTAAGAAACTATGTAAAACGCTTGCAATATCCGTTATATCACAATAAATAACCTCTTACTCTTGTATTTATTAGGATAATGTAATGTAGCTACTTATAGGTGCAAATATTCATAAAAGAGATTGTATACTTCAATTTGTAGGAAACAGCTATATATTACCGATAATTAGCTAATATCATTGAAAACACTACATTTTATGGGTTTATAGCAATATGATAAGTAAATCTACTTGTATTATACAATAACGCTACAGTTACAAGAAACTATGAAAAACGCAAGCAATATACCTTTATATCACAATAAATAACCTCTTACTCTTATATTTATTAGCTTAATGTAATGTAAGCTACTTATAGGTGCAAATTATTCGAAAAAAAGATTGTATACTTCAATTTGTAGGAAACAGCTATATATCACCGATAATTACTAATATCATTGAAAACACTACATTTTATGGGTTTATAGCAATATGATAAGTAAAACACTTGTATATATACAATAATCTCACAGTTTACAAGAAACTATGAAAAACGCTTGCAATATACCGTTATATCACAATAAATAACCTCTTACTCTTCCATTTTAATAGCTTAAAATTCTAAAGTAGGCTACTTATAGGTGCAAATTTCTAAAAGAGGATTTTATACTTCAATTTGTAGGAAACAGCTATATATCACCGATAAATAGCTATATCATTGAAAACACTACATTTTATGGGTTTATATGCAATATGATAAGTAAAACTACTTGTATATATATCATAACGCTACAGTTTACAAAGAACTATGAAAAACGCTTGCAATATACCGTTATCTCAATAAATAACCCTTACTCTTCTATTTAATAGGATAATGTAATGTAAGCTACTTATAGGTGCAATTATTCTAAAAGAGGATTTTATACTACAATTTGTAGGAAAACAGCTGTATATCACCGATATTAGCTAATATCATGAAAACACTACATTTTATGGGTTTATAGCAATATGATAAGTAAAACTACTTGCATATATACAATATCGTTAAAGTTTACAAGAAACTATGAAAAATGCTTGCAATATACCGTTATATCACAATAAATAACCTCTTACTCTTCTATTTATTATGATAATGTAATGTAAGCTACTTATAGGTGCAAATTATTCTAAAAAAAGGATTGTATACTTCAATTTGTAGGAAAACAGCTATATATCACAGATAAATAGCTAATATCATTGAAAACACTACATTTTATGGGTTTATAGCAATATGATAAGTAAAACTACTTGTATATATACAATAATCCTACAGTTTACAAGAAACTATGAAAAACACCTGCAATATACCGTTATATCACAATAAAAAACCTCTTACTCTTCAATTTAATAGCTTAATGTAATGTAAGCTACTTATAGGTGCAAATTATTCTAAAAAGAGGATTTTATACTTCAATTTGTAGGAAAACAGCTATATATCACCGATAAATAGCTAATATCATTGAAAACACTACATTTTATGGGTTTATAGCAATCTGATAAGTAAAACTACTTGTATATATACAATAACGCTACAGTTTACAAGAAACTATGAAAAACGCTTGCTATATACCTTTATATCACAATAAATAACCTCTTACTCTTCTATTTATTAGCTTAATGTAATGTAAGCTACTTATAGATGCAAATTATTCTAAAAAAAGGATGGTATACTTCAATTTGTAGAAAAACAGCTATAAATCACCAATAAATAGCTAATATCATTGAAAACACTACATTTTATGGGTTTTTAGCAATATGATAAGTAAAACTACTTGTATATATACAATAACGCTACAGTTTACAAGAAACTATGAAAAAGGCTGCTATATACCTTTATATCACAATAAATACCTCTTACTCTTCTATTATTAGCTTAATGTAATTAAGCTACATATAGATGCAATTATTCTAAAAAGAAATTTTATACTTCAATTTGTAGGAAAACAGCTATATTTCACCGATAAATAGCTAATATCGTTGAAAACACTACATTTTATGGTTTATAGCAATCTGATAAGTAAAAGTACTTGTATATATACAATAACGCTTCAGTTTACAAGAAACTATGAAAACGCTTGCAATATACCTTATATCACAATAAATAACCTCTACTCTTCTATTTATTGCTTAATGTAATGTAGATACTTATAGGTGTAAATATTCTAAAAAAGGATTGTATACTTCAATTTGTAAGAAAACAGCTATATATCACTGATAACTAGCTAAAATCATTGAAAACACTACATTTTATGGGTTTTATAGCAATATAATAATTAAAACTACTTGTATATATACAATAACGCTACAGTTTAGAAGAAACTATGAAAACGCTTGCAATATACCGTTATATCACAATAAATAACCTCTTACTCTTCCATTTAATAGCTTAATGTAATGTAAGCTACTTATAGGTGCAAATTATTCTAAAAAGAGGATTTATACTTCAAATTTTTAGGAAAACAGCTTATATCACCGATAAATAGCTAATATCACTGAAACACTACATTTTATGGGTTTATAGCAATCTGATAAGTAAAACTACTTGTATATATACAATAACGCTACAGTTTACAGAAACTATGAAAAAACGCTTGCTTAATACCTTTATATCACAATAAATAACCTCTTATCATTCATATGTATATGCTTAATGTAATGTACGCTACTTATAGGTGCAATTATTTCTAAAAAAAGGATTGTATACTTCATTTTAGGAAAACAGCTATATATTACGATAAATAGCTAATATCATTGAAAAACACTACATTTTATGGGTTTATAGCAATATGATAAGTAATCTAATCTTGTATATATACAATAACGCTACAGTTTTACAAGAAACTATGTAAAAAGCTTGCTATATACCTTTATATCACAATAAATAAACCTCTTACAATTCTATTTATTAGCTTAATGTATGTAAGCTACTTAGGTGCAAATTATTCTAAAAAGAGGATTTTATACTACAATTTGTAGGAAAAACGCTGTATATCACCGATAATTAGCTAATATCATTGAAACACTACATTTTATGGGTTTATAGCAATATGATAAGTAATACTACTTGTAATATACAATAACTCTACAGTTTGCAAGAAACTATGAAAAACACTTGCAATATACCGTTATATCACAATAAATAACCTCTTACTCTTCTATTTATTGGCTTAATGTAATGTAAGCTACTTATAGGTGCAAATTATTCTAAAATAAGGATTTTATACTTCAATTTGTAGGAAAACAGCTATATATCACCGATAAATAGCTAATATCATTGAAAACACTACATTTTAATGGGTTATAGCAATATGATAAGTAAAACTCTTGTATATATACAATAACGCTACAGTTTACAAGAAACTATGAAAACGCTTGGATATACGTTATATCCCAATAATAACCTCCTACTCTTCTATTTAATATCTTAATGTAATGTAAGCTACTGATAGGTGCAAATTATTCTAAAAAGAGGATTTTATACTTCAATTTGTAGGAAAACAGCTATATATCACCGATAAATAGCTAATATCATTGAAAACACTACATTTTATGGGTTTATAATAATATAATAAGTAAAACTACTTGTATATATACAACAACGCTACAGTTTACAAGAAACTATAAAACGCTTGCAATATACCGTTATATCCCAATAATAACCTCTTACTCTTCTATTTAATAGCTTAATGTAATGTAAGCTACTTATATGTGCAAATATTCTAAAAAGAGGATTTTATACTTCATTTTTAGGAAAACAGCTATATATCAACCGATAAATGCTAATATCATTACACTACATATAAGGATTTATAGCAATATGATAAGTAAAACTACTTGTATATATACAATAACGCTACAGTTTACAAAAACTATGAAAAACGCTTGCTATATACCTTTATATCACAATAAATAACCTCTTACTCTTCTATTTATTAGCTTAATGTAATGAAGCTACTTAAGGTGCAAATTATTCTAAAAAAAGATGGTATACTTCAATTTGTAGAAAAACAGCTATAAATCACCGATAAATAGCTAATATCATTGAAAACACTACATTTATGGTTATATGCAATAATAAGTAAACTACTTGTATTATACAATAACGCTACAGTTTAGAAGAAACTATGAAAAACACTTGCAATATACCGTTTATTCACAATAAATAACCTCTTACTCTTCTATTTATTAGCTTAATGTAATGAGCTATTATAGTGCAAATTATTCTAAAAAGAGGATTTTATACTAACAATTTGTAAGAAAACAGCTGTAATATCACCGATAATTGCTATATCATTGAAACACTACATTTTATGGTTTATAGCAATATGATAAGTAAAACCTGTATATATACAATAACGCTAATGTTTTAAAGAAACTATGAAAACGCTTGCAATATACCGTTATATCCCAATAATAACACCTCCTACTTTTCTTCTATTTAAAGCTTATTAATGTAAGCTACTTATAGGGCAAATTATTCTAAAAGAGGATTTTATACTTCAATTTGTAGGAAAACAGCTATATATAACCGATAAATAGCTAATAATCATACCTACATTTTAAGGGTTTTAGCATTATGATAAGTAAAACTACTTGTCTATATATATCGTATACAATAACGCTACAGTTTACATAAACTATGAAAACGCTTGCTATATACCTTATATCATAATAAATAACTCTTACTCTTCTATTTATTAGCTTATGTAATGTAAGATACTTATAGGTGCAAACTATTCTAAAAAAAAGGATTGTATACTTCAATTTGTAGGAGAACAGCTATATATCACCGATAAATAGCTAATATCATTGAAAACAAAACCCTTTTATGGGTTTTTAGCAATATGATAAGTAAAACTACTTGTATATATACAATAACGCTACAGTTTACAAGAAACTATGAAAAACGCTTGCAATATACCGTTATATCACAATAAATAACCTCTTACTCTCCTATTTAATAGCTTAATGTAATGTAAGCTACTTATAAGTGCAAATTATTCTAAAAAAAGGATTGTATACTCTTCAATTTCTAGGAGAACACTATATATCACCGATAAAAAGCTAATATCATTGAAAACACTACATTTTATGGGGTTTATAGCAATCTGATAAGTAAAACTACTTGTATTATACAATAAACGCTACAGTTTACAAGAAACTATGAAAACGCTTGCAATATTACGTTATATCCCAATAAATAACCTCTTACTCTTCTATTTATTACCTTAATGTATATAAGCTACTTATAGGTGCAAATTATTCTAAAAAAAGGATTGTATACTTTCAATTTGTAAGGAAAACAGCTATATATCACCCGATAACTAGCTATAATCATTGAAAACACTACATTTATGGGTTTATAGCAATAAATAAGTAAAACTACTTGTATTATACAATAACCTACGTTTAAAGAAAAATTTAAAAAAAAGCTTGCTATATACCTTTTTATCACAATAAATAACCTTTACTCTTCTATGTATTACTTAAAGTTGTAAGCTACTTTTTTTTGGTGCAATTATTCTAAAAAAGGATTTATCTTTTAAATTTTTTTGAAAAACAGCTATAAATCACCATAAATAGTAATATCTTGAAAAAACTACATTTTTGGGTTTTATACAATATGATAATAAAAATACTTGTATATATACAAAAACGTACGTTTACAAGAAACTTGAAAAACGTTTTCAATATATATTTATACCAATAAATACTTCTTTCTCTTTTATTTATTAGCTTAAGTAAAGTAAGCTACTTATGTGCAAATTATTCTAAAAAAAGGGTTGTATACTTCAATTTTTAGAAAACAGCTATATATTCCGATAAATAGCTATATCATTGAAAACCTAATTTTATGGGTTTATAGCAAATGATAAGTAAATCTACTTGTATAATACAATAAAACTACGTTTACAAAAACTATTAAAAAACTTCTAATTTCCTTTTTTATCACAAAAAATAACCCCTTACAATTCTATTTATTACTTAATGTAATGTGCTACTTTAGGTGCAATTATTCTAAAAGGGATTTTATACTACAATTTGAAAAACAGCTTATATCACCGATAATTAGCTAAAATCTTTAAAACACTACATTTTATGGGTTTATAGCAATATGAATAAGTAAACTACTTGTATATATATCAATAACGCTACAGTTTACAAGAAACTATGAAAAACGCTTGCAATATACCGTTATATCCAATAAATAACCTCTTACTTCTATTTAATAGCTTAATGTAATGTAAGCTACTATAGGTGCAAATTATTCTAAAAGAGGATTTTATACTTCAATTTGTAGAAAAACAGCTATATATCACCGATAAATAGCTAATATCATTGAAAAACTACATTTTATGGGTTTATAGCAATATGATAAGTAAACTACTTGTATATATACAATAACGCTACAGTTTACAAGAAACTATGAAAAACGCTTGCATATACCGTTATATCACAATAAATAACCTCTTACTCTTCTATTTATTAGCTTAATGTAATGTAAGCTACTTATAGTGCAAATTATTCTAAAAAAAGGAATTTATACTTCAATTTGTAGAAAACAGCTATATATCACCGATAAATAGCTAATATCATTGAAACACTACATTTTATAGGGTTATAGCAATATGATAAGTAAAACTACTTGTATATATACAATAACGCTACAGTTTACAAGAAACTATGAAAACGCTTGCTATATACCTTATATCCCCAATAAATAACCTCTTACTCTTCTATTTATTAGCTTAATGTAATGTAAGCTACTTATAGGTGCAAATTATTCTAAAAAGAGGATTTTATACTACAATTTGTAGAAAACAGCTATATATCACCGATAATAGCTAATATCATTGAAAACACTACATTTTATGGGTTTATAGCAATATAATAAGTAAAACTACTTGTATATATACAATAACGCTACAGTTTTAAAGAAACTATGAAAAACGCTTGCAATATACCGTTATATCCCAATAAATAACCTCTTACTCTTCTATTTAATAGCTTAATGTAATGTAAGCTACTTATAGGTGCAAATTATTCTAAAAAGAGGATTTTATACTTCAATTTGTAGGAAAACAGCTATATATAACCGATAAATAGCTAATATCATTACACTACATTTTAAGGGTTTTAGCATTATGATAAGTAAAACTACTTGTATATATATAACGTATACAATAACGCTACAGTTTACAAGAAACTATGAAAAACGCTTGCTATATACCTTTATATCATAATAAATAACCTCTTACTCTTCTATTTATTAGCTTAATGTAATGTAAGATACTTATAGGTGCAAACTATTCTAAAAAAAGGATTGTATACTTCAATTTGTAGGAGAACAGCTATATATCACCGATAAATAGCTAATATCATTGAAAACAATACATTTTATGGGTTTATAGCAATATGATAAGTAAAACTACTTGTATATATACAATAACGCTACAGTTTACAAGAAACTATGAAAAACGCTTGCAATATACCGTTATATCACAATAAATAACCTCTTACTCTCCTATTTAATAGCTTAATGTAATGTAAGCTACTTATAAGTGCAAATTATTCTAAAAAAAGGATTGTATACTTCAATTTCTAGGAGAACAGCTATATATCACCGATAAATAGCTAATATCATTGAAAACACTACATTTTATGGGTTTATAGCAATCTGATAAGTAAAACTACTTGTATATATACAATAACGCTACAGTTTACAAGAAACTATGAAAAACGCTTGCAATATTACGTTATATCCCAATAAATAACCTCTTACTCTTCTATTTATTACCTTAATGTAATATAAGCTACTTATAGGTGCAAATTATTCTAAAAAAAGGATTGTATACTTCAATTTGTAGGAAAACAGCTATATATCACTGATAACTAGCTATAATCATTGAAAACACTACATTTTATGGGTTTATAGCAATATAATAAGTAAAACTACTTGTATATATACAATAACGCTACAGTTTAGAAGAAACTATGAAAAACGCTTGCAATATACCGTTATATCACAATAAATAACCTCTTACTCTTCTATTTAATAGCGTAATGTAATGTAAGCTACTTATATGTGCAAATTATTCCAAGAAAAGGATTGTATACTTCAATTTGTAGGAGAACAGCTATTTATCACCGATAAATAACTAATATCATTGAAAACTCTACATTTTAAGGGTTTATAGCAATATGATAAGTAAAACTACTTGCATATATACAATATCGCTAAAGTTTACAAGAAACTATGAAAAACGCTTGCAATATACCGTTATATCACAATAAATAACCTCTTACTCTTCCATTTAATAGCTTAATGTAATGTAAGCTACTTATAGGTGCAAATTATTCTAAAAAGAGGATTTTATACTTCAATTTGTAGGAAAACAGCTATATATCACCGATAAATTGGTAATATCATTGAAAACACTACATTTTATGGGTTTATAGCAATATGATAAGTAAAACTACTTGTATATATACAATAACGCTACAGTTTACAAGAAACTATGAAAAACGATTGCAATATAACGTTATATCACAATAAATAACCTCTTACTCTTCTATTTAATAGCTTAATGTAATGTAAGATACTTATAGGTGCAAATTATTCTAAAAAGAGGATTTTATACTTCAATTTGTAGGAAAACAGCTATATATCACTGATAACTATCTAAAATCATTGAAAACACTACATTTTATGGGTTTATAGCAATATAATAAGTAAAACTACTTGAATATATACAATAACGCTACAGTTTTCAAGAAACTATGAAAAACGCTTGCAATATACCGTTATATCACAATAAATAACCTCCTACTCTTCTATTTCATAGCTTAATGTAATGTAAGCTACATATAGGTGCAAATTATTCTAAAAACAAGATTTTATACTTCAATTTGTAGGAAAACAGCTATATATCACCGATAAATAGCTAATATCATTGAAAACACTACATTTTATGGGTTTATAGCAATCTGATAAGTAAAAGTACTTGTATATATACAATAACGCTTCAGTTTACAAGAAACTATGAAAAACGCTTGCAATATACCGTTATATCACAATAAATAACCTCTTACTCTTCTATTTATTAGCTTAATGTAATGTAAGATACTTATAGGTGTACATTATTCTAAAAAAAGGATAGTATACTTCAATTTGTAAGAAAACAGCTATATATCACTGATAACTAGGTAAAATCATTGAAAACACTACATTTTATGGGTTTATAGCAATATAATAATTAAAACTACTTGTATATATACAATAACGCTACAGTTTAGAAGAAACTATGAAAAACGATTGCAATATACCGTTATATCACAATAAATAACCTCCTACTCTTCCATTTAATAGCTTAATGTAATGTAAGCTACTTATAGGTGCAAATTATTCTAAAAGGAGGATTTTATACTTCAATTTGTAGGATAACAGCTATATATCACCGATAAATAGCTAATATAATTGAAAACACTACATTTTATGGGTTTATAGCAATCTGATAAGTAAAACTACTTGTATATATACAATAACGCTACAGTTTACAAGAAACTATGTAAAACGCTTGCTATATACCTTTATATCACAATAAATAACCTCTTACTCTTCTATTTATAAGCTTAATGTAATGTAAGCTACTTATAGGTGCAATTATTCGAAAAAAAGGATTGTATACTTCAATTTGTAGAAAAACAGCTATATATCACCGATAATTAGCTAATATCATTGAAAACACTACATTTTATGGGTTTATAGCAATATGATAAGTAAAACTACTTGTATATATACAATAACGCTACAGTTTACAAGAAACTATGAAAAATGATTGCAATATACCGTTATATCACAATAAATAACCTCCTACTCTTCTATTTAATAGCTTAATGTAATGTAAGCTACTTATAGGTGCAAATTATTCTAAAAAGAGGATTTTATACTTCAATTTGTAGGAAAACAGCTATATATCACTGATAACTAGCTATAATCATTGAAAACACTACATTTTATGGGTTTATAGCAATATAATAAGTAAAACTACTTGTATATATACAATAACGCTTCAGTTTACAAGAAACTATGAAAAACGCTTGCAATATACCGTTATATCACAATAAATAACCTCTTACTCTTCTATTTATTAGCTTAATGTAATGCAAGATACTTATAGGTGTACATTATTCTAAAAAAAGGATTGTATACTTCAATTTGTAAGAAAACAGCTATATATCACTGATAACTAGCTAAAATCATTGAAAACACTACATTTTATGGGTTTATAGCAATATAATAATTAAAACTACTTGTATATATACAATAACGCTACAGTTTAGAAGAAACTATGAAAAACGCTTGCAATATACCGTTATATCACAATAAATAACCTCTTACTCTTCCATTTAATAGCTTAATGTAATGTAAGCTACTTATAGGTGCAAATTATTCTAAAAAAGGATTTTATGCTTCAATTTGTAGGAAAACAGCTATATATCACCGATAAATAGCTAATATCATTGAAAACACTACTTCTATGGGTTTATAGCAATCTGATAAGTAAAACTACTTGTATATATACAATAACGCTACAGTTTAAGAGAAACTATGAAAAACGCTTGCTATATACCTTTATATCACAATAAATAACCTCTTACTCTTCTATTTAATAGCTTAATGTAATATAAGCTACTTATAGGTGCAAATTATTCTAAAAAGAGGATTTTATACTTCAATTTGTAGGAAAACAGCTATATACCACTGATAACTAGGTAAAATCATCGAAAACACTACATTTTATGGGTTTATAGCAAAATAATAAGTAAAACTACTTGTATATATACAATAACGCTACAGTTTACAAGAAACTATGAAAAACGCGTGCAATATACCGTTATATCACAATAAATAACCTCTTACTCTTCTATTTAATAGCTTAATGTAACGTAAGCTACTTATAGGTGCAAATTATTCTAAAAAGAGGATTTTATACTTCAATTTGTAGGAAAACAGCTATATATCACCGATAAATAGATAATATCATTGAAAACACTACATTTTATGGGTTTATAGCAATCTGATAAGTAAAAGTTCTTGTATATATACAATAACGCTTCAGTTTACAAGAAACTATGAAAAACGCTTGCAATATACCGTTATATCACAATAAATAACCTCTTACTCTTCTATTTATTAGCTTAATGTAATGTAAGATACTTATAGGTGTAAATTATTCTAAAAAAAGGATTGTATACTTCAATTTGTAGGAAAACAGCTATATATCACCGATAATTAGCTAATATCATTGAAAACACTACATTTTATGGGTTTATAGCAATATGATAAGTAAAACTACTTGTATATATACAATAACGCTACAGTTTACAAGAAACTATGAAAAACGCTTGCAATATACCGTTATATCCCAATAAATAACCTCCTACTCTTCTATTTAATAGCTTAATGTAATGTAAGCTACTTATAGGTGCAAATTATTCTAAAGAGGGTGGATTTTA
>JACEEZ010023483.1:0-52924 GCA_016584305.1 Chionoecetes opilio | reverse complement strand
AAAACTATATACACGATAATAGTAAATCATTGAAAACAATACATTTTATGGGTTTATAGCAATATGATAAGTAAAACTACTTGTATATATACAATAACGCTACAGTTTACAAGAAACTATGAAAAACGCTTGCAATATACCGTTATATCACAATAAATAACTTCTTACTCTTCTATTTAATAGCATAATGTAATGTAAGCTACATATAAGGTGCAAATTATTCTAAAAACAAGATTTATACTTCAATTTGTAGGAAAACAGCTATATATCACCGATAAATAGCTAATATCATTGAAAACACTACATTTTATGGGTTTATAGCAATCTGATAAGTAAAAGTACTTGTATATATACAATAACGCTTCAGTTTACAAGAAACTATGAAAAACGCTTGCAATATACCGTTATATCACAATAAATAACCTCTTACTCTTCTATTTATTAGCTTAATGTAATGTAAGATACTTATAGGTGTACATTATTCTAAAAAAAGGATTGTATACTTCAATTTGTAAGAAAACAGCTATATATCACTGATAACTAGCTATAATCATTGAAAACACTACATTTTATGGGTTTATAGCAATATAATAAGTAAAACTACTTGTATATATACAATATCGCTAAAGTTTACAAAAAACTATGAAAAACGCTTGCAATATACCGTTATATCACAATAAATAAGCTCTTACTCTTCTATTTATTATGATAATGTAATGTAAGCTACTTATAGGTGCAAATTATTCTAAAAAAAGGATTGTATACTTCAATTTGTAGGAAAACAGCTATATATCACCGATAAATAGCTAATATCATTGAAAACACTACATTTTATGGGTTTATAGCAATATGATAAGTAAAAGTACTTGTATATATACAATAACGCTACAGTTTACAAGAAACTATGAAAAACACTTGCAATATACCGTTATATCACAATAAATAACCTCTTACTCTTCTATTTATTGGCTTAATGTAATGTAAGCTACTTATAGGTGCAAATTCTTCTAAAAAGTGGATTTTATACTTCAATTTGTAGGAAAACAGCTATATATCACTGATAACTATCTAAAATCATTGAAAACACTACATTTTATGGGTTTATAGCAATATAATAAGTAAAACTACTTGTATATATACAATAACGCTAAAGTTTACAAGAAACTATGAAAAACGCTTGCAATATACCGTTATATCACAATAAATAACCTCTTACTCTTCTATTTATTATGATAATGTAATGTAAGCTACTTATAGGTGCAAATTATTCTAAAAAAAGGTTTGTATACTTCAATTTGTAGGAAAACAGCTATATATCACCGATAAATAGCTAATATCATTGAAAACACTACATTTTATGGGTTTATAGCAATATGATAAGTAAAACTACTTGTATATATACAATAATCCTACAGTTTACAAGAAACTATGGAAAACGCTTGCAATATACCGTTATATCACAATAAATAACCTCTTACTCTTCCATTTAATAGTTTAATGTAATGTAAGCTACTTATAGGTGCAAATTATTCTAAAAATAGGATTTTATACTTCAATTTGTAGGAAAACAGCTATATATCACCGATAAATAGCTAATATCATTGAAAACACTACATTTTATGGGCTTATAGCAATCTGATAAGTAAAACTACTTGTATATATACAATAACGCTACAGTTTACAAGAAACTATGAAAAACGCTTGCTATATACCTTTATATCACAATAAATAACCTCTAACTCTTCTATTTATTAGCTTAATGTAATGTAAGCTACTTATAGGTGCAAATTATTCTAAAAAAAGGATGGTATACTTCAATTTGTATAAAAACAGCTATAAATCACCAATAAATAGCTAATATCATTGAAAACACTACATTTTATGGGTTTATAGCAATATAATAAGTAAAACTACTTGTATATATACAATAACGCTACAGTTTACAAGAAACTATGAAAAACGCTTGCTATATACCTTTATATCACAATAAATAACCTCTTACTCTTCTATTTATTAGCTTAATGTAATGTAAGCTACTTATAGGTGCAAATTTTTCTAAAAGAAGGATGGTATACTTCAATTTGTAGAAAAACAGCTATAAATCACCGATAAATAGCTAATATCATTGAAAACACTACATTTTATGGGTTTATAGCAATATAATAAGTAAAACTACTTGTATATATACAATAACGCTACAGTTTAGAAGAAACTATGAAAAACACTTGCAATATACCGTTATATCACAATAAATAACCTCTTACTCTTCTATTTATTAGCTTAATGTAATGTAAGCTACTTAGAGGTGCAAATTTTCGAAAAAAAGGATTGTATAACTTCCATTTGTAGGGAAAACAGCTATATATCACCGATAATTACGTAATATCCATTGAACCACTACATTTTATTGGGTTTTATAGCAATGTGATAAGTAAAACTACTTGTAGATATACAACATAACGCTACAGTTTACAAGACCTATGAAAAACGCTTGCAATATACCGTTATATTCCCAATAAATAACCTCGCTACTCTTCTCATTATAATCAGCTTAATGTAATGTAAGCTACTTATATGTGCAAATTATTCTAAAAGAGGATTTTATACTTTCAATTTGTAGGGAAAAAAGCTATAATCACTATAACTATGTAAAATCATTGAAACACTACTTTTGATGGGTTTAATAGCAATATATCAAGTAAAACCTATCTTGTATATAATACATAACGCTACAGTTTAGGAGAACAATGAATACGATTTGCATATACCGTTATATCAACAATAAATAAACCTCTTACTCTTCTATTTAAATAGCTTAATGTAATGTAAGCTACTTATAGGTGCAAATTAATTCTAAAAAAGAGATTTATACTTCAATTTGTAGAAAACAGCTATATATCACTGATAACTAGCTATAATCATTGAAACACTACATTTTATGTTTTATAGCAATATAATAAGTAAAACTACTTGTATATATTACATAATAGCGCTACAGTTTTTAAGAAACTATGAAACACGCTTGCAATATACCGTTATATAACAATACATACCTTCTTACTCTTGTATTTATTAGGAATAATGTATGTAAGCTACTTATAGTGCAATTATTCATAAATGAAAGAGGATTGGATACTTCAATTGTCGGAAAACAGCTATAATCCCGATAAATAGCTAATATCATTGAAAACACTACATTTTATGAGTTTATAGCAATATGATTAAGTAAATCTACTTGGTATATATATAATAACGCTACAAGTTTTACAAGAAACTATGAAAAACCTTGCAAATATCACCTTTATAATCACAATAAATAACCTCTTACTCTTAGATTTATTCTTAATGTATGTAAGCTACTTATATGGGCATTTATTCGAAAAAAAGGATTGTATACTTCAATTTGTAGGAAAACAGCTATTTATTACCGCTAATTAGCTAATATCATTGAAACACTACATTTTATAGTTTTATAGCAATATGATAAGTAAAACTATACTTGTATATATACAATAATCTACAGTTACAAGAAACTATGAAAAACGCTTGCAATATACCGTTATAATCCCAATAAATACCCTCTTACTCTCCTTTAATAGCTTAATGTAATGTAAGCTAATTATAGGTGCAAATTATTTCTAAAAGAGATTTTATACTTTCAATTTGTAAGGAAAACAGCTATAATTCACCGTAATGAGCCTATATCATTGAAAACACTAATTTTTATGGGTTTTATAGCAATAATGATAAGTAAAACTACTTGTATATATACAATCACGCTACAGTTTACAAGAAACTAATAAAAACGCTGCAATATACCGTTTATAAATCACGAATAATACCCCTTACTCTTCTATTTATAGGATAATGTAATGGTTAAGCCTACTTATAGGTGCAAATTATTCTAAAAAGAGGGATTTTATACTACAGTTTGTAGGGAAACACAGCTGTATACACCGGGGGGGGGGGGGGGAATAAATTAGCCTATATCATTGAAAACACTACATTTTATGGTTTTATATCCAATTCTGATAAGTAAAACCTCTTGCATATATACAATATCGCTAAAGTTTACAAGAAACTATGAAAAATGCTTGCAATATACCGTTATATCACAGATAAATACCCTCTTACTCTTCTATTATTATGATAATGTAAGGTACGCTACTTATAATGTGCATATTATTCTAAAAAAAGTATTTCTCTTATACTTCATTTGTAGGAACAGCTATATATCACCGATAAATAGCTAATATCATTGAAAACACTACATTTATGGGTTTATAAGCAAATATGATAAAGTAAACTACTTGTAATATATCAATAACCACAGTTTAACAAGAACTATGAAAACGCTTGCAATATACCGTTATATCCAAAAAAACCTCTTACTCTTCAATTTAATAGCTTAATGTATGTAAGCTACTTAAGGTGCAAATTATTCTCAAAAGAGGATTTTATACTTCAAATTTGTAGGAAAACAGCTATATATCACCGATAATAGCTAATATCATTGAAAACACTACATTTTTATGGGTTTATAGCAATCTGATAAGTAAAACTACTTGTATATATACAATAACGCCTACAGTTTACAAGAAACTATAAAAAGCTTGCTATATAACCTTTATATCACAATAAATAACCTCTTACTCTTCTATTTATTAGCTTAATGTAATGTAAGCTACTTATAGGTGCAAATTATTCTAAAAAGAGGATGGGTATATTCAATTTTTGTAGAAAAAACAGCTATAAAATCACCTCATAAATAGCTAATATCATTTGAAAACATACATTTTATGGGTTTTTTAGCAATATGATAAGTAAAACTACTTGTATATATACAATACGCTACAGTTTACAAGAAACTATGAAAACGCTTTGAATATACCGTTGTATCCCAATAAATAACCTCCTTCTCTTCTATTAATATCTTAATGTAGATGTAAGCTACTGATAGGTGCAATTATTCTAAAAAGAGGAGTTTAACTTTCATTTGTAGGAAACAGCTATATAGCACCGATAAATAGCTTAATACATTGAAACACTACATTTTTATGGTTTATAGCAATATTAATAGTAAAGTACTATTGTACTATATACACATAACGCTACAGTTTACAAGAAACTAATGAAAAACACTTGCAATATTACCGTATATCACAATAATAACCCTCTTACTCTTCTATTTATTGGGCTTAATGTAATGTAAAGCTACTTATAGGTGCACATTCTTCTAAAATTGATTTTAAATTCTTCAAGTGTTAGGAAAACAGCTTATATATCAACTGATAAATATCTAAAATCATTGAAAACACTACATTTTTAATGGGTTTATAGCAATATAATAAGTAAAACTACTTGTATATATACATTAAACGCTACAGTTTACACGAATATGAAAAACGCTTGCATTATACCGTTATATCACAAATAAATAACTCTTACTCTTCTTTTAATAGCTTAAATGTAATGTATAGCTACATTTGGTGCAAATTATTCTAAAAAGAAGATTTTATACTTCAATTGTAGGAAAAACAGCTATATATCACCGATAAATAGACTTGATAATATCATTGACAAACACTACTTTATGGGGTTTCTAGCAATCTGATAAGTAAAAGTGCTGTGTATATATACAATAACGCTTCAGTTTACAAAAAACTATGAAAAACGCTTGCAATATACCGTTATATCACAATAAATAACCTCTTACTCTTCTATTTAGTAGGCTTACTGTAATGTAAGATACTTATAGGTGTAAATTATTCTAAAAAAAAAGGATTGTATACTTCAATTTGTAAGAAAACAGCTCTATATTAACTGACTAACCTAGCTAAAATCATTGAAACACTACCTTTATGGGTTTATAGCAATTCGCCTAAACAAGTTTACAAGAAACTATGAAAACGTTTGCAATATACCGTTATATCACAATAATAACCTCTTACGCTCTATTTATAATGATAATGTAAGTGTAAGCTACTTATGGTGCAATTATTCTAAAAAAAGATTGTATACTCAAATTGTAAGAAAACAGCTATATATCACCGATAAATCGCTAATATCATTGAACACTACATTTTATATGGGTTTATAGCCTCTGATAAGTAAAACTACTTGTATATATAAATAACGCTACATTTCTAAGAAAACTATAGCAAACGCTTGCAATATATCGTTTATAATCACAATAAATAATCCTCCTTACTCTTGTATTTAGTAGGATAATGTTAATGTTTAAGGCTACTTATAGGTGCAAATTAATTCATAAAAGAGGATTGTATACTTCAATTTGTAGAACAGCTATATTTACCGGATAATTGCTAATATCATTGAAAACACACATTTTATGTTTATATAGCAATATGATAAGTAATTTACTTTGTATATAGACAATAACGCTACAGTTAGAGAAACTATGAAAACCGCTTGCATATTACCTTTTATATCACAATGAAATACCTCGTACTCTTATATTTATTAGCTATGTAATGTAAGTACTTTATAGTTTGCAAATTATTCTAAAAAAAGGATTTTTATTACTTTCATTTGCAGGAACAGCTTATATCACGATAACTGTCTAAAATAATTGAAAACACTACATTTTATGTTTTATAGCAATAGAATAAGTAAAACTACTTGTGAAATCAAACCGCTACAAGTTTACAAGAAACTATGAAACGCTTTGCAATAATACCGTTATAATCACAATAAAGAACCTCTTACTCCTTCTATTTAATCAGCTTAATGTAATGTAACTACATATAGGTGCAAATATTCTAAAAAGAAGATTTTATACTTCAATTTGTGGAAAACAGCTATATATCACCGGATAAATAGCTAATATTCTTGAAACACTACATTTTATGGGTTTATGCCAATCTGATAAGTCAAAACTACTTGTTATATATACAATAACTCTTTCAGTGTTACAAGAAACTATGAAAAACGCTTGCAATATAGCCCGTTATAATCACAATAAATAACCTCGTACTCTTCTATTTATAACCTTAAGGTAATGTAGGCTAATTATAGGTGCAAATTATTCTAAAAAAAGAAAAATGGTATACTTCATTTGTAGAAATACAGCTATAAATCACCAATAATAAGCTTATCATTGAAACCTACATTTATGTTTTTATAGCAATATGAAAGTAAAACTACTTGTCTATATATAATAACGCTACATTACAAGAAACTATGAAAAGACGCTTGCAATATACCTTTATGATACATAAATAACCTCTTACACTCTTATATTTATTAGCTTAATGTAATGTAAGCTACTTATAGTGCAAATTATTCGAAAAAAAGGATTGTTAACTTCATTTGTAGAAACAGCTATATATCACCGATGATTAGCTAATATCATTGAAAAACACTACATTTTTATGGGTTTATAGCAATATGAATAAGTAAAACTACTTTGTATATATACAATAACGCTACAGTTTACAAGAACTATATAAAACCCTTGCAATATACCCTTTATATCTCAATAAATAACCTCGTACTCTTTTCTATTTAGTAGCTTAATGTAATGTCACTACTTATAGGTGCAAATTATTCTAAAAAGAGGATTTTTACTTCATTGTAGGAAAACAGCTATTTATCACCGATAAATAGCCTAATATCATTACACTGACATTTTAAGGGTTTATAGCAATATTATAAGTAAAACTACTTGTATATATATAACGTATACAATAACGCTACATTTACAAGAACTCCGAAAAACGCTTGCATATATACCTTTATATCACAATAAAATAACCTCTTACTCTTCATTTATTAGCTTAATGTATGTAAGCTACTTATAGGTGCAACTTATTCTTAAAAAAGGATGGTAGCTTCAATTTGTAGAAAACAGCTATAAATCACCGATAAATAGCTAATATCATTGAAAACACTACATTTTTATGATTTATTAGCAAGATGATAATAAAACTACTTGTTTTATCTACAATAACGCTACACTTTACAAGAACTATGAAAAACGCTGGCAATTACTTTTATAAGTCACAATATAACCTCTTAACTCTTCTATTTATTAGCTTACTGTAATGTTAAGCTACTTATTGTGCAAAGTATTCGAAAAAAAGATTGTATACTTCAATTTGTAGGAAAACAGCTATATATCACCGATTAATATAGCTAATATCATTGAAAACACTCCACTTTCTATGGGTTTTATCGCAATATGATAAGTAAACTACTTGTATATATACAATACCACGCTACAGTTTACAGAACTATGAAAAACGCTTGCAATATAAACCGGTTATATACTAATATTAACCTCCTACTCTTCTATTTATAGCTTAATGTAATGTAAGCTACTTATAGGTGGCAAATTATTCTAAAAGAGGATTTTATACTTTCAATTTTGTAGGAAAAACAGCTATATATCACCGATAAAATCGCTTAATATCTTTGAAAACACTACATTTTATGGTTTAATAGCAATCCTGATAAGTAAACTACTTGTATATATCAATACTCTAACAGTTTACAAGAACTAAATGAAAAACGCTTGCTATATACCTTAATCCATTAAATAACCCTTACTCTTCTATTTTATTAGCTTAATGTCATGTAAGCTACTTATAGTGCAATTATTTCTAAAAAAATGATGTATACATTCAATTTGTAGAAAAACAGCTATAAATCCCAATAAATCGCTAATATCATTGAAAACACTACATTTTATGGGTTTATCGCAATAGGATAAGTAAAACTACTTGTAATATATACAATAACGCTACAGTTTACATAAACTATGAAAACGCTGCTTATACCCTTTATATCACAATAAATAACCTCTTACAATTCTATTTATTAGCTTAATGTCATGTTAAGCTACGTATAGGTGCAAATTATTCTAAAAACAAGGATTGTATACTTCAATTTGTAGGAGAACCGCTATATATCCCCGTGATAATAGCTAATATCCATTGAAAACACTACATTTTAATGGGTTTATAGCAATTGATAAGTAACACTACTTGTATATTATACAATAACCGCTGCAGTTTCCAAGAACCTATGAAGAACGCTTGCAATATACCGTTATGATCACAATAAATAACCTCTTACTCTTACTATTTTTAATAGCTTAATGTAATGTAGCTACTTATAGAGCAAATTTATCTAAAAAGAGGATTTTATACTTCAATTTGTAGGAAACAGCTATATATCACCGATAAATATCTAATATCATTGAAAACAACTACATTTTATGGGTTTATAGCAATCTGATAAGTAAAAATACTTGTAATAATAACAATAACGCTTTCAGTTACAAGAAACTATGAAAAACGCTTGCAATATACCGTTATATCACAATAAGATAACCTCTTCTTCTTCTATTTTTAGCTTAATGATGTAAGATACTTATAGGTGTAAATTTCTAAAAAAAAAGGATTGTATACTTTCAATTTGTAAGAAAACAGCTAGATATCCACTGATAACTAGCTAAATAAAATCATTGAAAACACTACTTTTATGGTTTATATCAATATAATAATTAAAACTAATTGTATATATACAATAACGCTACCGTTTAGAAGAAACTATGAAAAACGCATGCATATACCGTTATATCACAATAAATAACCTCTTCTCTTCTATTTAATAGCTTAATGTAATGTCAGCTTATTATAGGTGGCAAATTTATTCATAAAAAAAGGATTTTAATACTTTCTTTTTTAGAAAACAGCTATATATCACTGATAAACTAGGTAAAATCATTGAAAACAACTACTTTTATAGGTTTATAGCAATATAACAAGTAAAACTACTTGTAGATATACATACGCTACAGTTTAGAAGAAACAATGAAAACGATTGCAATATACTCGTTGTATCACAATACATCACCTCTTACTCTTCTATTTTAACAGCTTAGATGTAATGTAGCTACTTATAAGTGCAAATTATTCCTTAAAGAGATTTTATACTACACTTTGTGTAGGAAAACAGCTATTACCACTGATAAACTAGGTAAAAATCAATTGAAAACACTAATTTTAATGGAGATTTATATCAATATGATAAGTATCTCTTGTATATATACAATAACGCTACATTTACAAGAAACTATAAAAACGCTTGCTATATCCTTTTATATTCACAATCACTAACCCTCTTACTCTTCTATTTATTAGCCTTAATGTAATGTAGTACTTATAGGGCAAACTATTCTAAAAAAAGGATTGTATCTTCAATTTGTATGAGAACAGCTATATATCACCGGATAAATTCGCTAATATCATTGAAAACAGATACATTTATGGGTTTATTTCAATATGATAAGTAAAACTACTGTATATATACATACGCTACAGTTTACAAGAAACTATAAAAAACGCTGGCATATACCGTATACACAATAAATAACCCTTACTCCTCCTATTTAGTAGCTTAATATGTAATGTAAGCTACTTATAATTGCAAATTATTCTAAAAAAACGGATTGTATCCTTCAATTTCTAGGAGAACACCTATATATCACCCGATAAATAGCTAATATCATTGAAACACTACATTTTATGGTTTTATAGCAATGCTGATAGTAAAACTACTTGTATATATACAATAACGCTACAGTTACAAGAACCTATGAAAAACGCTTGCAATAACCGTTATATCCTAATAAATAACCTCTTACTCTTCTATTTAATTACCTTAAATGTAATGTCAGCTACTTATAGGTGGCGAAATTATTCTAAAAAAGGATTGTATACTTCAATTTGTATGAAAACAGCTATATATCACTGATAACTAGCTATAATCATTTAAAAACACTACCTTTTATGGGTTTAATGCAAATTATATTAATTAAACTACTTGATATCTTACAATAACGCTACGTTTAGAAGAAACTATGAAAACGCTTTGCAATATACCGTTATTCACAATAAAATAACCTCTTACTCTTCTATTTAATAGCTTAATGTAATGTAACTACTATAGGTGCAAATTAGTCCTTAGGAAAAGGATTTGTATACTCAATTTGTAGGAGAACAGCTATAATCACCGATAATAGCTAATACTCATTGAAAACACTACATTTTAAGGGTTTATAGCATATATGATAAGTAAATCTACTTGCATATCTACAATATCGCTAAAGTTTACAAGAAACTATGAAAAACGCTTGCAATATACCGTTATATCCAATGAAATACCTCTTATTCTTCCATTTAATAGCTTAATGTAATGTAGCTACTTATAGTGGCAAATTTATTCTAAAAGAGGATTTTATACTTCAATTTGTAGGAAAACAGCTTATATATCACCGATAATAAGGTAATATCATTGAAAACACTACATTTTAATGGGTTTATAGCCAATATGATAAGTAAAACTACTTGTATATTATACAATAACGCTACAGTTTACAAGACCTTATGAAAACGATTGCAAGATAACGTTATATCACAATTAAATTAACCTCTTACTCTTCTATTTAATAGCTTGAATGTAATGTAAGATACTTATAGTGCAATTATTCTAAAAAGGATTTTTATACTTCATTGTAGGAAACAGCTATATTCACTGATAACTACTCTAAAATCATTGAAAACACTACATTTTATGGTTTATAGCACTATAATAAGTAAAATACTTGAATTATACAAGAACGCTACAGTTACAAGAAACTATGAATAACGCTTGCAATCCGTTATATCACAATAAATAACCTCTTACTCTTCTATTTAAATAGCATAATGTAATGTAACTACATATTAGGTGCAAATATTCTAAAAAAAGATTGTATACTTCATTTGTAGGAAAACAGCTATATATCACCGATAAATAGCCTAATATCATTGAAAACACTACATTTTTATGGGGTTTTAATAGTCAATCTGATAATAAAGTACTTGTATATATACATAACGCTTCAAGTTTACAAGAACTATGAAAAACGCTTGTAATATACCGTTTATCACATAAATAACCTCTTACTCTTCTATTTATTGCTTAATGTAATGTAGATACTTATAGGTCAATTCTTCTAAACAGTGGATTTTATACTTCAATTTGTAGGAAAACAGCTATATATCACTGATAACTATCTAAAATCATTGAACCCCTACATTTTATGGTTTATAGCAATATAAATAATAAAACACTACTTGTATATATACCTAACGCTACAGTTTTACAAGAAATATGAAAAACGCTTGCAATATACCTTTATATCACAATAAATATAACCGCGTGACTCTTCTATTTATTAGATAATGTTATGTAAAGCTACTTGATCGGTGCAAATTATTCTAAAAAAGGTTTGTATACTTACAATTGTGTAGGAAACAGTTATATATCACCGATAAAATAGCTAATATCATTGAAACACTATCATTATGGTTTATAGGCAATATGGATAAGTAAAACTACTTGTATATAATACAATAATCCACGTTTACAAGAAAACTATGGAAAAAACCGCTGCAATATACGTTATATATCACAATAAATAACCTCTTACTCTTCCATTTATAGTTTAATGTAATGTAGCTACTTATAGGTAGCAAATTATTCTAAAAATGGATTTTATACATCCAATTTCTAGGAAAACAGCTATATATCACCGGATAAATAGCTACTATCATTGAAAACACTACATTTTATGGCTTATAGCAATCTGATGAGTAAAACTACTTGTATATTATACAATACGCTACAGTTTACAAGAACTATGAAAACGCTTGCTATATACCTTTATATCACAATAAATAACCTCTAACTCTTCTATTTATTGCTTAATGTAATGTACAGCTACTTATAGTGCAATTATTCTAAAAAAGGATGGTATACTTCAATTTGTATAAAAACAGCTATAAATCACCACTCAATAGCTAATATCATTGAAACACTAACATTTATGGTTTATAGCAATATAATAGTACAAACTACTTGTATATATACAAATAACGGTACAGATTTAAGAAGAACTATGAAAACACTTGCATATACCGTTTATATCACAATAAATTAACCTCTGTACTCTTCTATTATTAGCTTAATGTAATGTAAGCTACTTATAGGTGCAAATTATTCTTAAAAAGAGGAATTTATACTTCAATTTGTAGGAAAACAGCTATATATCACCAATAAATGCTTAATAAACTTGGAAAACACTACATTTTATGGGTTTTTTGCAAAAAAATACTGATAAGTCAAACTACTTGTAATACATACAATAACGGCTTACAGTTTACCAGAACTATGAAACGCTGCTATATACCTTTATATCACAATAAATAACCTCTTTAACTCTTCTATTTATTGCTTAATGTAATGTAAGCTACTTATAGGTGCAAATTTTTCTAAAAAAAGGATGGTATACTTCAATTGTAGAAAAACCAGCTATAAATCAACCGATAAATAGCTAATATCATGAAAAACACTAGCATTTTATGGGTTTATAGCATATGATTAAGTAAAACTACTTGTAGATATACCATAACGCTACAGTTTTACAAGAACTATGAAAAACGCTTGCTAATATACCGTTATATCCCATAATAACCTCCTACTCTTCTGTTTAATACTTAATGTATGTAAGACTACTATATGTGCAAATTATTCTAAAAAGAGGATCTATACTTCAATTTGTAGAAAACAGCTATATATCACTGTGATAACTAGGGTAAATATTGAAAAGCACTACATTTTTGTTTATAGCAATATAACCAAGTAAACACTACTTGTATTATACAATAACGCTACAGTTTAGAATAAACAATGAAAAACGATTGCAATATACCGTTATATCACAATAAATACCTCTTACTCTTCTATTTAATATCTTATGTAATTAGCTACTTCTAGGTGCAAATTATTCTAGAAAGGAGGATTTTATACTTTCAAATTTGTAAGGAAAACAGCTTATATTCACTGATAACTAGCTATAATCATTGAAAAACACTAACATCTTTTATGGGTTTACTAGCAATATAATAAGTTAATAACTACTTGTATGTATAGCAATAGCGCTACAGTTTTTAAAAACTATGAAAAACGCTTGCATATCCGTTTACTCACAATAAATAACTCTTTACTCTTGTATTTATTAGTATTAATGTATGTTAAGCTACTTAAGGTTGCAAATTATTCATAAAAGAGGTCTTTATACTCAATTTGTAGGAAACAGCTATATATTACCGATAATTACTAATATCATTGAAAACACTCATTTTTATGGTTTATCGCAATATGTGAAGTACATTCTACTTGTATATATACACTAACGCTACAGTTTGCAAGAACTATGAAAATGCTTGCAATCTACCGTTATATCCCATAAATAACTCCCTACTCTTCTTTTAATAGGATATGTAATGTAAGCTAGTTATAGGTGCAAAATATTCGAAAAAAGGATTGTAGTACTTCAATTTGTAGGAAAACAGCTATATAACACCGATAAATAGCTAATATCATTGAAAACAATACATTTTATGGTTATAAGCAATATGATAAGTAAAAACTACTGTATATATACAATGACGCTACAGTTGTTACAAGAACTATGAAAAACGCTTGCATATACGTTATAATGCACAAAATAACTTCTTACTCTCTATATTTAATAGCTAATGTAATGTAATCTACATATAGGTGCAAATTATTCTAAAACAAGATTTATACTTCAAATTTGTAGGAAAACAGCTATATATCCCTGATAAATAGCTAATATCCTTGAAAAACACTACATTTTGGTGTATAGCAATCTGAATAGTAAAAGTACTTGTATATATACACTAACGCTTCAGTTTTACAACGAAAACTCTGAAACGCTTGCATTAACCGTTATATCACAATACATAACCTCTTACTCTCTATTATTAGCTTAATGTAAATGTAGATACGTATAGGTGTAACATTTATTCTAAAAAAAGGATTGTATACTTCATTTGTAAGAAAACAGCTATATTCACTGATAACTAGCTTAATCATTGAAAACACTACATTTTTATGGGTTTATAGCAATATAATAAGTAAACTACTGTATATATACAATTCGCTAAAGTTTACAAAAAACTAGAAACAGCTTGCAATATACCGTTATATCACAATAAATATCTCTTACTCCTTCTATTTATTATGATGAATTGTAAATGTAAGCTACGTATAGGTCAAATTAGTCTAAAAAAAGGATTGTCAACAAAAAATACTTCATTTGTAGGAAAACGCTATATAATTCACCGATAAATAAGCTATATCTTGAAAACACTACATTTTATGGGTTTTATAGCAATATGATAAGTAAAATCTTGTATAATACATACGCTACAGTTTACAATAAACTATGAAAAACACTTGCAAATACCGTTTATATCACAATAAATAACCTCTTACCTCTTCTATTATTGGCTTAAGGTAATGTAAGCTACTTTATAATGTGCGAAATTCTTCTTAAAGTGGATTTATAACTTCATTTGTAGGAAACAGCTATGATATCATGGATAACTATCTAAATCATTGAAAACACCTACATTTTATGGGTTTATAGCATATATAAGTAAACTACTTGTATAATATACAATAACGCTAAGTTTACAAGAACTATGAAAAACGCTTGCAATATACCGTTATACCCATAAATTAAACCTCTTACTCTTCTATTTTATAATGATTAATGTATGTAAGCTACTTATAGGTGCAAATTATTCTAAATAAAAGGTTTGTATACCTTCAATTTGTGGAAAACCGCTATATATCACCTTAAATAGCTAATATCATTGAAAACACTACATTTTATGGTTTATAGCAATATGATAACTAAAACAACTTGTATAATACACTAATCCACAGTTTACAAAAAACTATGGAAACGCTTGCAATATACCTTTATATCACAATAATAACCTCTTACTCCTTCCATTAATAGTTTAATGTAATGTAAGCTACTTATTAGGTGCAAATTAATTCTAAAAATTTAGGATTTTATACTTCAATTGTAGGAAAACATCTATATATACACCGATAAAAGCTAATATCATTGAAAACACTACATTTTATGGGCTTATAGCAATCTGATAAGTAAAACTAACTTGTATATAACAATAACGCTACAGTTTACAGAAACCTATGAAAACGCTTGCTATATACCTTCTTTATATCACAATAAATAACCTCTAACTCTTCTATTTATTAGCTTAATGTAAGGTAGCTACTTAATAGTGCAAATTATTCTAAAAAGATGGTATACTTCATTTGTATAAAAACAGCTATAAATCACCAATAAAATATCTATATCATTGAAAACACTACATTTATGGTTTATAGCAATATATAAGTAAAACTCTTGTATATATACAATACGCTACAGTTTAAACAAGAAACTATGAAAACGCTTGCTATAGGACCTTTATATCACAATAAATACACCTCTTACTCTTCTATTTTTAGCTTAATGTAATGTAACTACTTTATAGTGGCAAATTTTTCTAAAAGAAGGATGGTCTACTTCATTTGTAGAAAAAACGCTATAAAATCACCGATAAATAGCTAATATCATTAAAACTACTACATTTTATGGGTTTATAGCATAATAGTAAGAACTTACTTTGTATATATACAAATAACGCTACAAGTTTAGAAGAAACTATAAAAAACACTTGCATATAACCGTTATCTCACAATAATAACCTCTTACGCTTCTATTTATTAGCTTAATGTAATGTAAGCTACTTATCGTCAAATTATTTCGAAAAAAGGATTGTATATCTCCATTTTGTTTAAAGGAAAAAAAAAAAAAACAAAGCTATTATCACGATAATTAGCTAATATCATTGAAAAACACTAACATTTATGGGGTTTGATTATAGCAATATGATAGTAAAACTACTTGTATATTATCAAGGAACGCTACAGTTACAAGAACTATGAAAAACGCTTGCAATATACCGTTTATCTCCATAAATAACCCTCCTACTCTTCTATTAATAGCTTAATGTAGGTAAGCTCTTATATGTGCAAATTATTCTAAAAAGAGGATTTATACTTCAATTTGTAGGAAAAAAGCTATATATCACTGATAACTAGGTAAAATCTTGGAAAACACGACATTTTATGTTTTAGCAATATATCAGTAAAACTACTGTAATATATAGACAATAACGCTACAGTTAGAAGAAACAATGAATAACGATTGCAATATACCGTGTATCTCACAATAATAACCTCTTACTCTTCTATTTATAGCTTAATGTATTTAAGCTACTTATAGGTGTCAAATTATTCTAAAAAGAGGATTTTATACTTTCAATGTGTAGAAAACAGCTATAGTACACTGATAAACTGCTATATCATTGAAACACTACATTTTATGGGGTTATAGCAATATAATAAGTAAAACTACTTGTATATACTATACAAGAGCTACAGTTTTTAATAAACCTATGAAAAACTCTTGCATATACCGTTATATCACAATAAATAACCTCTTACTCTTGTATTTTTAGGATAATGTAATGTAAGCTACTATAGTTGCAGAATTATTCATAAAGGGGATTGTATACTTCAATTTGTAGGAAACAGCTATATATTCCATACTTTCAGCTAATATCATGTGAAAACACTACATTTTATGGTTTATAGCAATATGATAAGTAAATCTACTTGTATAAATACAATACGCTACAGTTTACAAGAAACTATGAAAACACGCTGCAATATACCTTTTATAATCAACAATAAAGAACCTCTTACTCTTATATTATTAGCTTAATGTAATGTAAGCTACTTATAGGTGAAATTATTCGAAAAAGGATTGTATAACTTCAATTTGTAAGGGAAAACAGCTATGTATACCGATAATTAGCGAATATCTTGAAACACTACATTTTATCGGTTTATAGCAATATGATAAGTAACTGACTTGTATATATACAATACTCCTACAGTTACAAGAACTCTGAAAAACGCTTGGCAATATACCGTTATATCACAATAAATAACCTCTTACACTCTCATTAATAGCTTAATGTAATGTAAGCTACGTTATAGGTGCAAATTATTCTAAAAAGAGGATTTTATACTTTCAATTGTGAAAACAGCTATATAATCACCGATAAATAGCTATATCATTGAAAACACTACAATTTTATGGGTTTATAATAGCAATGATAAGTAAAACTACTTGTATATATAAATAACGCTACAGTTTACAAAGAACTATGAAAACGCTTGCAATTACCCGTTATATTCACAATCATAACCCCTTACTCTTCTTATTATAGGATAATGTAATGTAAGCTACTTATAGGTGCAAATTATTCTAAAAAAGATGATTTTATACTACATTTGTAGGAAAACGCTGTATATCACCGATAATTAGCTAATATCATTGAAAACACTACATTTTTATGGGTTTATACAATATGATAAGTAAAACATCTTGCATATATACAAATTCGATAAAGTTTAACAGAAACTATGAAAAATGCTTTGCAATATACCGTTATATCACAATAAATAACCTCTTACTCTTCTATTTATTATGATAATGTAATGTAAGCTACTTATAGGTGCTATTATTCTAAAAAAGGATGTATACTTCAATTTGTAGTAACCGCTATATATCACCGATAAATAGCTATATCATTGGAAACACTACATTTTTATGGGTTTTATAGCAATATGATAATAAAACTACTTGTTATATAACACTAATCCTACAGTTTTACAAGAAACTATGAAAAAACGCTTGCATATAACCGTTATTCACAATTAAAAAACCTCTACTCTTCAATTTAATAGCTTAATGTAATGTAAGCTTACTTATAGGTGCAAATTATTCTAAAAAGGAAGGATTTTAATACTTCAATTTGTAGGGGAAAAAAACCAGCTATATATATCACCGATACATAGCTAATTCAGTGAAAACACTATATTTATGGTTTATAGCAATCTGATATTAAAACTACGTGTATATATACAATAACGCTACAGTTTACACGAAACTATGAAAAACGCTTGCTATTAACCTTTATATCACAATAATAACCTCTTACTCTTCTATTTATTAGCTTTAATGTAATGTAAGCTACTTATAGGTGCAAATTATTCTAAAAAAGGATGGTATACTTCAATTTGTAGAAAAACAGCTATACAAATCACCATAAATAGCTAATATCATTGAAAACACTACATTTTATGGTTTTTTTAGCAATATGATATAAACTCTTTATATATACAATAACGCTACAGTTTACAAGAACTATGAAAACGCTTGGATATACCGTATATCCAATAACATTACCTCCTACTCCGTTCTATTTAATATCTAATGTAATGTAAGCTACTGATAGGTGCAATTATTCTAAAAAATAGGATTTTATACTTCAATTTGTAGGAAATCAGCTATATATCAACGATAAATAGCTAATATATTGAAAACACTATCATTTTATGGTTTATAGCAATATGATAAGTAAAAGTACTTGTATATTACAATAAGCTACGGTTTACAAGAAACTATGAAAACACTTGCAATATACGTTATATCACAATAAATAACCTCTTACTCATTCTATTTTATTGCTTAATGTAATGTAAGCTACTTATAGGTGTCAAATTCTTCTAACAAAGTGGATTTTATTCTTCAATTTTGTAGGAAACCGCTATATATCCGATACTATCTAAAATCATTGAAAACACTACATTTTATGGGTTTATAGCAATCTAATACGTAAAACTCTGTATATATACAATAACGCTACGTTACAAGAAACTATGAAAACTCTTGCAATTATACCGTTATATCACAATAAATACTCTTACTCTTCTATTTAATGCTTAATGTACTGTAAGCTACATATTTGGTGCAAATTATTCTAAAAAGATTTTATACTTCAATTTTGGTAGGGGGGAAAAAAACAGCTATATATCACCGATAAATAGGCTATAATCATTGAAAACACTACATTTTATGGTTTATAGCAATCTGATAAGTAAAGTTCTTGTATTTATTACATAACGCTTAGTTTACAAAAAACTATGAAAACGCTTGCAATATACCGTTATATCACAATAAATAACCTCTTACTCTTCTATTTATTAGCTTAATGTATGTAAGAACTTATAGGTGTAAATTATTCTAAAAAAAAAAAGGATGTAATACTTCAATTTGTAATAAAACAGCTATATATTACTGATAACTAGTCTAAAATCATTGAAAACACTACCTTTTATGGGTTTATAGCAATCGCTAATAGTTTACAAGAAACTATATAAAAACGTTTGCATATACCGTTATATCACAATACACTAACCTCTTACTCCTTCTATTTTATAATGATAATGTAATAGTAAGCTACTTATAGGTGCAAATTAATTCTAAAAAGGATTTGTCTCTTTCAATTTGTAGGAAAACAGCTGTATATCACCGATAATAGCTAATAATCATTGAAAACACTACATTTAGGTTTTATAGCCATATGATAAGTTCTAAACTACTTGTACTTATATACAATAACGCTTACATTTTTTAAGACCTATATAAAACCGGCTTGCAATATACCGTTATATCACAATAAATAACCTCTTACTCTTCTATTTAATAGCTTAATGTAATGTAAGCTACATATAGGTGCAAATTATTCTAAAAAGAAGATTTTATACTTCAATTTGTAGGAAAACAGCTATATATCACCGATAAATAGCTAATATCATTGAAAACACTACCTTTTATGGGTTTATAGCAATATGATAAGTAAAACTACTTGTATATATACAATAACGCTACAGTTTACAAGAAACTATGAAAAACGCTTGCAATATACCGTTATATCACAATAAATAACCTCTTACTCTTCCATTTAATAGCTTAATGTAATGTAAGCTACTTTTAGGTGCAAATTATTCTAAAAATAGGATTTTATACTTCAATTTGTAGGAAAACAGCATTATATCACCGATAAATAGCTAATATCATTGAAAACACTACATTTTATGGGCTTATAGCAATCTGATAAGTAAAACTACTTGTATATATACAATAACGCTACAGTTTACAAGAAACTATGAAAAACGCTTGCTATATACCTTTATATCACAATAAATAACCTCTTACTCTTCTATTTATTAGCTTAATGTAATGTAAGCTACTTATAGGTGCAAATTATTCTAAAAAAAGGATGGTATACTTCAATTTGTATAAAAACAGCTATAAATCACCAATAAATAGCTAATATCATTGAAAACACTACATTTTATGGGTTTATAACAATATGATCAGTAAATCTACTTGTATATATACAATAACGCTTCAGTTTACAAGAAACTATGAAAAACGCTTGCAATATACCGTTATATCACAATAAATAACCTCTTACTCTTCTATTTAATAGCTTAATGTAATGTAAGCTACTTATAGGTGCAAATTATTCTAAAAAGAGGACTTTATACTTCAATTTGTAGGAAAACAGCTATATATCACCAATAAATAGCTAATATAATGAAAACACTACATTTTATGGGTTTATAACAATCTGATAAGTAAAACTACTTGTATATATACAACAACGCTACAGTTTACAAGAAACTATGAAAAACGCTTGTTATATACCTTTATATCACAATAAATAACCTCTTACTCTTCTATTTATTAGCTTAATGTAATGTAAGCTACTTATAGGTGCAAATCTTTCTAAAAAAAGGATGTTATACTTCAATTTGTAGAAAAACAGCTATAAATCACCGATAAATAGCTAATATCATTGAAAACACTACATTTTATGGGTTTATAGCAATATAATAAGTAAAACTACTTGTATATATACAATAACGCTACTGTTTAGAAGAAACTATGAAAAACACTTGCAATATACCGTTATATCACAATAAATAACCTCTTACTCTTCTATTTATTAGCTTAATGTAATGTAAGCTACTTATAGGTGCAAATTATTCTAAAAAGAGGATTTTATACTTCAATTTGTAGGAAAACAGCTATATATCACTGATAACTAGCTATAATCATTGAAAACACTACATTTTATGGGTTTATAGCAATATAATAAGTAAAACTACTTGTATATATACAATAGCGCTACAGTTTTTAAGAAACTATGAAAAACGCTTGCAATATACCGTTATATCACAATAAATAACCTCTTACTCTTGTATTTATTAGGATAATGTAATGTAAGCTACTTATAGGTGCAAATTATTCATAAAAGAGGATTGTATACTTCAATTTGTAGGAAAACAGCTATATATTACCGATAATTAGCTAATATCATTGAAAACACTACATTTTATGGGTTTATAGCAATATGATAAGTAAATCTACTTGAATATAAACACTAATTTAAAGTTTACAAGAAAATATGAAAACGCTTGAATATACGTTATTACAATAAAGCTCTTTACCCTATTAAAAAGAATGAAATTAAGTTATATAAAAATTTAATTTAAAAAAATTTTTTTAATACTTAATTGAAAGGAAAAGTTAAATATCCCAAAAAAAATTTTTAATATTCTTTGAAAAACACTAATATATGTATGCAAATAAAAAAACTACTAATTTTTTAAATGTTTAAAGCAATAATGAAAAAACATTGATATAACGTTCTTTACAAAAATAACTTTACCTTCATTTATAGTTAATTAATTAAATACTTTTTATTAAAATTATTCTAAAAAAGATTTAACTCAATTGGGAAAACTTAAAAAACTTTAATATTCAAATTTGAAAACACTAATTTTAGTAAATAGCAATATTTGAAAACTACTTGGTAAAACGCTACAGTTTACAAAAAAATAGAAAAAACGCTTGAAATATACCGTAATTACAATAAATACCTCTTACTCTTCTATTTATATTAATGTAATGTAACTACTTATGGGTGAAATATTATTTAAAAGGAGACCCATTTAGGAAAAAGTATAATACCGTTAAAAACTATTTATGAAAACACCCCTAGGTTATACAAAAATAGAAAAACGTTTGAATATAATTAATTTACAATAATAACTTTACCCATTTATATGATAATTTAATTAATCAACTAATATCAATTATTCAAAATAAAAAGGATTGTACCTTTTTTGTGGAAAAACTATATAAGAAATTATATCATTGAAAAAACATATTTTACATATGATAAGTAAAACTATTGTATAAACATAATATGGGTTTACAAGAATAAAAAAGTTAAATCCCTTTTATATCAAATAATAACTTTACCACAAATAGAAATGTAATAAAAGTTATTATATCAAATTAAAAAAGGATTTTATACTTCAATTTGTAGGAAAAAGCTATTATTGAAATTTTTAAAAAAATTTTAAAACCATTTTATGGGAAGCAATATAAAATAAAACTAACTTATTTAAAAACCCTACATTTTAAGGGAATATAAAAAAAGTCAAATACCTTTAAAAATACCCTTCTTTCTATTTTTTTTACGTAAGCTACTATAGTTCAAAAATTTAAAAAAATTTTATACTTAATTAAAAAAACCTTTATATTTTTTTTTATAGCTAATTAATTGAAAAACTACTTTAGGTTTGCAAATTTAAAGAATTATTTTAATTTTAAAAACGCTAATTTACAAAAAAACATGAAAAAATTGAAATACTTTTATATAATAAAAACCTTTAAATCTAAATTTATTGTTAATAAATTAAGCTACTTAAAGGAAATTTTTTAAAAAAGGTAATAAATTTAAAACATAAATACCTCAAAACTATAAATAAATGAAAACACAAATTTAGGGTTATAGGCAAATTTTCTAAAAAAGGATTTATACTTAAGTAGTTAAAAAACAGCAAAACCGGAAAATACGTTTAATATCAATAAAAACCTTTATTTTATTTAAACTAATGTAACAAAGCTACTTTATGCAAATATTTAAAAAAAGTTTTAATTCAATTTTAAAAAAAACCTTTATCCCTAATGGGATATAATTAAACTATTTTTTTTGCAATATTGAAAAAAAATTGTATAATCAATGGGGAACAGTTTAAATAACGAAAAAGTAATACCTTAACACACATTATTTATTTATTATTAAAAAATGTAATTAACTAACAAAGGGTCAAAATTATTGAAAAAGTTGATATTCATTAAAAAATAAAATAACCCAAAATTTATTAAAAAATTTTAAAAAAAACCACTGGTTAAGCAATATAAAAAAAATTGTATATATAAAACGCTAATTTAAAAGAAACTAGAAACCTTGAAATACTTAATTAAAAACTATTTTTAAATAATTTTATGTAATTAAATAATAAGGTCAAAAAACTAAAAAAATTGATTCAATTAAAGTAAAATCCCCAAAATACTATTATCATTAAAAAAAAATTTTAATGTTTTTTTGCAAATTTTAAAAAAATATTTTATATTAAAAATCGGACATTACAAAATACATGAAAACGTTCAAAATCATTAAAAATCCCTTTATTTTTTTTAATATAATTAAGTAAAATACTTTTTATTAAAATAATTCAAAAAAAAAAACTCAAATTGCGAAAAAAATAAATACCTTATTCTTTAAATTTAAAAAACTACATTTAGGGTTTATACAAAAAAAAGTAAACTATTGTAAAAAACGCTAATTACAATAAATATAAAAACCTTGAAAATACCTTTTATAATAAAACCCTTACTTCAAATACTTAAAATTTGCAATTTATAGGTAATTATTCTAAAAAATTATACTTCAAATTTTGGAAAGATATATCCCCAAATAGGGCAAATATCTTAAAAAAACCTTTTATTTTAAGAACGCTAATTTACAGAAACTTTTAAAAAAAACCTAAATTAAGGTTTTTTACAATAATAATTACCTTATTTTTATTAAATAACTACTTTAAGGAAATATAAAAAAGATTGAACCCTTTCTTTTAAAAAAACCTTATTCCAAAAATAGCTAATATAATAAACTACTTTTATGGGTTTTTTCAATAGAAAGTAACTTTTTATAAAACAATAATACATTAACAGGAAAACATAAAAAACATCAATTTTATTTATACAATAAAAATAATTTAAACTCTTCTATAATAAAAAATTTAAAAAGCTATTTAAAAAGAAAATTAAAAAAAATTTTACTCAATTTTAGAAACACTAAATAACTGTACCTTATTAAATTATGAAACCAACCATTTAGGGTTTATCAAAAATAAGTAACTATTTTTAAAAAAACGCTAATTAAAAGAAAATATAAACTCTGAAAATAATACGGTTTATATACAATAATAATACTTTATTTAATATTTTTAATAAGCTATTTTAAAAAGAAATTTTTAAAAAGGATTGATATTAATTTTAAAACACAATAAAAACCCCCAAATTTTCAAATTAATTTTAAAAAAATTTTTAAAGGGTTTATAGCAATATTAAAAAAAATTTATTTATTTAAAAACGCAAATTTACAAAACTTAAAAACATTGAAAAAACTTTTATTAAAAACCATTATTTTTTATTAAAACCTTAATTTTAATTAAAACATATGAAAATTTCAAAAAGGGATTTATTTTCAATTTAAGGAAACAAGCTAATATCCTACTTCTAAAATAATTAAAAAACCTACATTTGATAATTTAAAAAGAAATTATACTTATAAACGAACATTAAAAAACTATAAAAACCAATAATACCTTATATCACAATAAATAACCTCTTACTCGTCTATTTAATAGCATAATGTAATATAAGCTACTTATAGGTGCAAATTATTCTAAAACTCGGATTTTTATACTTCCATTTTGTAGAACACAGCTATATTCACTGATAACTAGGTAAAATCATTGAAAACACTACATTTTTATGGGTTTATAAGCAATATAATAAGTAAAACTACTTGTATATATATACATAACGCTACAGTTTTACAAGCAACTATGAAAAACTCGTGGCAATATACCCGTTATATCACAATAAATACACCTCTTACTCTTCTATTTAAATAGCTTAAACTGTAACGTAAGCTACTTATAGGTGCAAATTATTCCTACAAAGAGATTTTATACTTCAATTTGTTAGGAAAACAGCTATATATCACCATAAATAGCTAATATCATGAAACACTAGCATTTTATGGTTTTAATAGCATTATAAGTAAACTACTTGTATATATACATACCTACGTTTACAAGAAAAGAAACTATGAAACCAATTGCAATATACCGTTATATCACAATAATAGAACTCTTAAAAAGCTTCTATTTATTAGCTTAATGAATGTAAAGCTCACTTTATAGTGCAAATTATTTTAAAAAAAGGATTATAACTTCAATTTGTAGAAAAACAGCTATATATCGCCGATAAATAGCTAATATCATTGAAAACAACTACATTTTATGGTTTTAGCATATGATAATAAAACTACTTGTATATATACAAATAACGCTACAGTTTACAAGAAACTAACGAAAAAAGATTGGCAATATACCGGTATAATCACAATAAAATAACCTCTTACTCTCGATTTAATAGCTTAATGTAATTAAAGCCCGCATACTTATAGGTGCAAATTAATTCCTAACAGAGGATTTAATACTTCAATGTCAGGAAGACACTATATATCACTGATAACTAGGTAAATCATGAAAACACTACATTTCTGGGTTTATATAGATTACATACGTAAAACTACTTTATAGATACAATAACCGCTACTTTACAAGTAACTATGAAAAAAACGCGTGCAATATACTTATATCACAATAAATAACCTCTTACTCTTTTATTTAACAGCTTAATGTCACCGTAAGCTACTTATAGGTGCAAATTATTCTAAAAAGAGGATTTTATATCTTCAATTTGGGGTAGGAAAACAGCTATAATATCACCGATAAATTGCCTAATTCATTTAAAACACTACATTTTAATGGGTTATTGCACTATGATAAGTAAAACTACTTGTATATATCCAATAACTCTACAGTTTACAAGAACTTGAAAAACTATTGCAATATACCGGGATATCACATAAATACCTCTTACTCTTCTATTTATTAGGATAGATGTAATGTAGGCTACTTATAGGTGCAAATTATTCGAAAAAACAGGATTGTATCTTCAATTTGTAGAGAACAGCTATATATCCACCGATAAATAGCTAATATCATTGAAAACACTAACATTTTTTATGGGTTTATAGGTGCAATAGATAAGTAAAACTACTTGTAGGGTGGGGGGGGGGGGGGGGTATACAATAACGCTACAGTTTACAAGAAACTATGAAACAACGCTTGCAATATACCGTTATATCACAAAATACATACCGTCCTATCTCTTCTATTTAAATAGCTTAATGTCATGTAGCTACTTTATATTTGCACAAATTATTCTAAGAAAGGATAGTATACTTCAATTTGTACGGATAACAGCTATATATCACCGATAACGATACTATATCATTGAAAACCTACCTTTATGGGTTTTATAGCAATATGATAATAAAAAGGTACTTTGCATATATACAATAACGCTACAGGTTAACAAGAAACTATGAAAAACGCTTGCTATATACCTTTATATCACAATAAATAACCTCCTACAATTCTATTTATTAGCTTAATGTAATGTAAGCTACTTATAGGTGCAAATTATTCTAAAAAGAGGATTTTATACTACAATTTGTAGGAAAACAGCTGTATATCACCGATAATTAGCTAATATCATTGAAAACACTACATTTTATGGGTTTATAGCAATATAATAAGTAAAACTACTTGTATATATACAATAACGCTACAGTTTACAAGAAACTATGAAAAACGCGTGCAATATACCGTTATATCTAAATAAATAACCTCTTACTCTTCTATTTAATAGCTTAATGTAACGTAAGCTACTTATAGGTGCAAATTATTCTAAAAAGAGGATTTTATACTTCAATTTGTAGGAAAACAGCTATATATCACCGATAAATAGCTAATATCATTGAAAACCCTACATTTTATGGGTTTATAGCAATATGATAAGTAATACTACTTGTATATATACAATAACTCTACAGTTTACAAGAAACTATGAAAAACACTTGCAATATACCGTTATATCACAATAAATAGCCTCTTACTCCTCTATTTATTGGCTTAATGTAATGTAAGCTACTTATAGGTGCAAATTATTCTAAAAAAAGGATTTTATACTTCAATTTGTAGGAAAACAGCTATATATCACCGATAAATAGCAAATATCATTGAAAACACTACATTTAGGGTTTATAGCAATATAATAAGTAAAATACTTGTATATATACAATAACGTACATTTTAGAAGAAACTATGAAAAAACATTTTTGCAATATACCGTTAATCACAATAAATAACCTTTACTTTTTTATTTATTAGTTTAAGAATGAAGTATTAAGGTGAAAAATTATTCTAAAAGGGGATTTTATACTCAATTTGTATTTTAAAAACAGTGATATCACCGAAAATTTAGTAATATTTTGAAAACACTACATTTAGGGTTTTATAGCAAATGATAAGAAAAAAATACTTGTATATATACAATAACGCCAAAATTTTACAAGAAACAATGAAAAACGCTTTAATTACCGTTTTTCACAATAAAATCTCTTACTTCTTTTTAAAGCTTAATGATGTAAGCTACTTTATTTGGAAATTATTTTTAAAAAAAAGTATTTTATACTTAAATTTTGTAGGAAAAACAGCAAATTATCACTGAAACTAGTAAAAATCTTGAAAAAACTTTTTTGGGTTTATACCCATATAATAAGTAAAACAAAGGGTATATATACAAAAACGCTACAGTTACAAGAAACTATGAAAAACGTTGCAATATACCTTATATCACAATAAATAACCTTTACTTTTCTTTATTATGATAATGTAAGAAGCTACTTTTTAGGGCAAATTTTTCTAAAAAAAGGTTTTTTATACTTAAATTTTGTAGGAAAAACAGCTTAAAATTCACCGATAAATAGTAAATCTTTGAAAACACTACATTTTAGGGGTTTTTAATAGAATTATAATAAGAAAAACTACTTGATATATAAAACAACGCTACAGTTTACAAAAAAAACTATGAAAAAAACGCTTGCAAAAATACCTTTATACCCCAATAAATAATTTATTTCTTTTTAAATAGCTTAATAATGTATGTAAGCTATATATGTGAAATTTATTCTAAAAAGAGGTTTTTATATTTCAATTGTAGGAAAACAGCTATATTCACCGAAAATAGCTAATACTTTACACTACATTTTAAGGTTATAGCAATATGATAAGTAAAATACTTGATTATACAATAACGCACAGTTTCGAGAAAAATGAAAAAGCTTGAAAACCCTTTTAATCACAATAAATAAAACTTTATCTTCTATTTATTAGCTTAAGAATGTAAGCTTTTATAGGTGCAAATTTTTCAAAAAAAGAGGATTGTATACTTCAATTTGTAGAAAAACAGCTATAAATCACCGATAAATAGCTAATATCATTGAAAAAACACTTTTATGGGTTTAGCAATTTATAAGTAAAACTACTTGTATATATACAAAACGTAAGTTAAAGAAACTATGAAAAAACACTTCATATACCGTAATTACAATAACATAACCTCTTATTTCTTAATTATTAATGTAATGTAATATTATAGGTAAATTATTCGAAAAAAAGGATTGACTTCAATTGTAAAAAAACAGCTATATACCCACCGATAATAGAATATCATTGAAAACACTACATTTATGGGTTTTAAGCAATTGTATAAAAACTACTTGTAATATAAAAAACGCTACATTACAGAAAATAAACTTCCAATAATCGTTATATCCAATAAATAACTCTACTTTCTATTTAATAGCTTAATAATGTAATTACGAATGTGCAAATTATACTTAAAAAGAGGATTTATACTTCAATTTGTGGAAAGCTAAATATCATGATAACTGTAAAATCTTGAAAACACTAACATTTTAGGTATAGAATATAACAAGTAAAACTACAGTTTATAAAAATAAAACGCTAGACAAAATGAAAAACGATGCAATATACCGTTATATTTCCAATAAAATAACCTAACTTTTATTAAATAGCTTAATGTAATTAAGGTTAACTTTGTAGGGCTTTTTTTGGAAATATTCTAAAAAAGGATTTTATACTTAATTGTAGAAAAACTAATACACCAGAAATACCTAATATCATGAAAACACTACATTTATGGGTTATAAGAAAATAATAAGAAAACTACTGTATATATACAAACCTACAGTTTACAAGAAACTATGAAAACGCTTGCAATATACCGTTATTCCCAATAAATAACCTCCTACTTTTCTATTTTTTAGCTTAATGAATGAAGCTACTTTATTTGGGAAAAATTATTCAAAAAAAAAGGTTTTATATTCAATTTTGGGAAAAAAACAGTATATATCCTGACAACTAGAAAAAAATCTTTAAAAACACTATTTTTTAGGGGTTTATGCAATATAAAAAGAAAAACTCTTTTATATATACAATAAGCTACAGTTTACAAGAAACATGAAAAACGCTTGAAAATATACCGTTATTCACAATAATAACCCTTACTCTTCTATTATTATGATAATGTAATGAAAAGCTACTATAGGGCAAATTATCTAAAAAAAGGATTGTATACTTAAATTGTAGGAAAACATTATACACCGATAAATAGCAATATCTTGAAACACTACATTTTAGGGGTTTTATAGCATATGATAAGTAAACTACTTGTAATATACAAAAATCCTACAGTTTACAAGAAACTATAAAAAAACGCTTGCAATATACCGTTATATCACAAAAAAATAACCTTTACTCTTCATTTAATAGCAAAATGTAATGTAAGCATTAAGGAGAAATTTATTCTAAAAAAGGATTTAACTTAAATTTTGTGGGAAAAAAACAGCTATATATCACCGAAAAATAGTAATATCATTAAAAAACACTACATTTATGGGTTATGCAATCTGAAAGAAAAAACTATTGTATATAACAATAACGTACAGTTTACAAGAAATAGAAAAACGCTTTTTTATATACCTTATATCACAAAAAAAAACCTCTTACTCTTCTTTTTATTAGTTTAATGAAAAGTAAAGCTTTTTATGGGTGCAAACTATTCTAAAAAAGGAGGGTTACTTAATTTGTATAAAAACAGCTATAAATCACAAAAAATAGCAAATTTCTTTGAAAACACTACATTTTATCGGTTTATAGAATATGATAAGAAAAAACTATTGTTTATACAATAACGGTACAGTTTAGAAGAAACTATGAAAAACACTTGCAATATACCGTTATATCACAATAAATAACCTCTTACTCTTCTATTTATTAGCTTAATGTAATGTAAGCTACTTATAGGTGCAAATTATTCGAAAAAAAGGATTGTATACTTCAATTTGTAGGAAAACAGCTATATATCACCGATAATTAGCTAATATCATTGAAAACACTACATTTTATGGGTTTATATTAATATGATAAGTAAAACTACTTGTATATATACAATAACGCTACAGTTTACAAGAAACTATGAAAAACGCTTGCAATATATCGTTATATCCCAATAAATAACCTCCTACTCTTCTATTTAATAGCTTAATGTAATGTAAGCTACTTATATGTGCAAATTATTCTAAAAAGAGGATTTTATACTTCAATTTGTAGGAAAACAGCTATATATCACTGATAACTAGGTAAAATCATTGAAAACACTACATTTTATGGGTTTATAGCAATATAACAAGTAAAACTACTTGTATAGTACAATAACGCTACAGTTAGAAGAAAACAATGAAAAACGATTGCAATATACCGTTATATCACAATAAATAAACATCTTACTCTTCTATTTAATAGCTTAAGTAAATGTAAGCTACATAGGTGCAAATTATTCTAAAAAGAGGATTTTATTACTTCAATTTGTAGGGAAAACAGCTATCTATATCACGATAACTAGCTATAATCATTGAAAACACTACATTTTTATGGGTTTATAGCAATATAATAAGTAAAAACTACTTGTATATATACAATAGCGCTACAGTTTTTAAGAAACTATGAAAACGCTTGCAATATACCGTTATATCACAATAAATAACCTCTTACTCTTGATTATAGGATAAATGTAATGTAAGCTACTTATAGGTGCAACTTATTCATAAAGAGGGATTGTATACTTCAATTTGTAGGAAACAAACAGCTATATATTACCGAATAATAGCTAATATATGAAAACACGACATTTTATGGGTTTATCGCAATATTATAAGTAAATCTACTTGTATATATAACTAACGCTACAGTTTACAAGAAAACTATGAAAAACGCTTGCCAATATACCGTTATATCACAAGAAAATAATCCCCTACTCTTATATTTTAATAGGATAATGTAATGTAATTAGTTATAGGCTGCCAATTATTCTAAAAAAGGGATTGTATACTTCAATTTGTAGGAAATACAGCTATATGTCACGATAAATAGCTAATATCATTGAAAACACTACATTTTATGGGTTTGTATAGCAATATGATAAGTAAAAACTACTTGTATATATACAATTACGCTACAGTTTACAAGAAAACTATGAAAAACGATTGCAATATAACGTGATATCACAATAAGAACCTCTTACCTCTTCTATTTAATAGCTTAATGTAATGTAAGATACTTTAGGTGCAAATTATTCTAAAAAAAGGATTTTTATACTCAATGTAGGAAAACAGCTATATATCACTGGATAAACTATAAAAAATCATGAAAACACTACATTTATGTGTTTTAGCATATAAGAAGTAAAAACTATGTATAATACGCTACAGTTTACAAGAAACTATCAAAAAACGCTTGCATATACCGTTATATCACAATAAATAAACCTCTTACTTATTCTATTTAATAGCTTAATGAATGTAAGCTACATATAGGTGCAAATTATTTAAAAAGAAGATTTTAACTTCAATGTAGGTAAAACAGCTAATATACCGATAAATAGCTAATATCATTGAAAACACTACCCCCCTCCCCCTCCCCCCCCCCTCTATGGTTTATAGAATCGCTTAAAGTTTACAAGAAACTATGAAAAAAACGCTTGACAAATAACGTTTATATCCACAATAAAGAACCTCTTAATCTTCTATTTATTAGATAATGTAATGTAAGCTACGTATAGGTGCAAAATTATTCTAAAAAAGGAGGTATATTCAATTTGTAGGAAAACAGTATATATCACCGATAAATAGCTAATATCATTGAAAACACTACATTTTATGGTTTATAGCAATATGATAGTAAAACTTACTGGTATATATACCAATAACGCTACAGTTACAAGAAACTATTTAAAAAAACGATGCAATATAACCTTTATATCACAATAAATAACCGCTTATCCTTCTATTAATAAGCTAATGTTAATATAAGCTACTTATAGGTGCAAATTATTCTAAAAGAGGATTTTATAATTAATTTGTAGGAAAAAAGCTATATATCACTGATAACAGGTAAAATCATTGAAACACCACTACATGTTTATGGGTTTATAGCAAATAATAGTAAAACTACTTGTTATATACAATAACGCTACAGTTTACAAGAAAACTATGAAAAAATCGTGCAATATACCGTTATATCACAATAAATAACCTCGTACTTCCTTCTAATTTAATAGCTAATGTAAACGTAAGCTACTTATAGGTGCAAATTATTCTAAAAAGAGGATTATACTTCAATTGTAGGAAAAACAGCTATATCTCACCGATAAATAGCTAATATCATTGAAAACACTACATTTATGGGTTGATAGCAATATGATAAGTAAATACTACTTGTTATATACATAGTATTAATCAGATTGCTATTAAACCATAAAATGTAGTGTTTTCAATGATATTAGCTATTTATCGGTGATATATAGATGTTTCTACAAATTGAAGTATAAAATCTCTTTGTAGATAATTTGCACCTATAAGTAGCTACGGTACATTAAGCTATAAATAGAGAGTAAGAGGTTATTTATGGTGATAATAAACGGTATATTGCACGAGTTTCAGAGTTCTTGTAAACTGTAGCGTTATCGTATATAAACAAGTAGTTTACTATATATTGTATAAACCCATAAAAGTAGTGTTTTCATGATTTTACTAGTTTATCAGTGATATATAGCTGTTTTCCTACAAAATTGAATTATAAAATCTCTTTTAGAATAATTTGCACCTATAAGTAGCTTATATTACATTAAGCTATAAATAGAAGAGAGTAAGAGGTTATTTAGTGATATAAAGGTATATTGCAATGTTTTTTATAGTTGCTTGTAAACGGTAGCGTTATTGTATATATACAGTAGTTTTACTTATCATATTGCTAAAACCATAAATGTATGTTTTCAATGATATTAGCTATTTATCGGTGATATATAGCGTTTTCTACAAATGGAAGTATACATTCATTTGTTAGAATAATTTGCACCTATAAGAGCTTACATTACATTATCATAATAAATAGAAGAGTAAGAGGTTATTTATTGTGATATAATTTTATAAACTTTATATTGCAAGCGTTTTCATAGTTTTTTTTTGTAAAACTGTAAGCGATTGCTATAAAACACATAGAAGGTAGTGTTTTCAATGTATATTAGCTATTTATCGGTTGATATATAGCTGTTTTCCTACAAATTGGAAGTATAAAATCTTCTTTTTAGAATAATTGCCACCTAGATGTCGCTTACATTACATTAAGCTATTTAAATAGAAGACGTTAAGAGGTTATTTATTGTATATAAAACGGTATATTGCAAAGCGTTTTTCATAGTTTCTGTAAAACTGTAGCGTTATATACAAGTAGTTTTACTTATTATATTGCTATAAACCATATAAAATGTAGTGTTTTCAATGATTTTATTATAGTTATCCAGTGATTATATAGCTGTTTTTCCTACCAAATGAAGTATAAAATCCTTTTTAGAATAATTTGCAACTATAAGTATCTTACATTTACATTAAGCTAGTAAATAGAAGAGTAGAAGAGGTTATTTATGTGATATAAACACGTTTATATTGCAATCGTTTTTCTTAGTTTCTTGGAAACTGTAGCGTTATTGTAATATACTACAAGTAGTTTTACTATCATATTGCTATTTAAACCCATAAAAAATTGTAGTGTTTTCAATGATTATTAGCTATTTATCGTTGACATATAGCTGTTTTCCTACAAATTGAAGATACAATCCTTTTTTTAGAATAATTTGCACCTATAACTAATTACATTACATTATACTATTAAATAGAAGAGTAGGGAGGTATTTATTGTGATATAACGGTTCGTTATATTGCAAGCGTTTTTTCATTAGTTCTTTGTAACTGTAGCGTTAGGTTATATACAAGTAGATTTACTTCCATATTGCTATAACCCATAAAATGTATTGTTTTCCAATGATATTAGCTAATATCGGTAATATATAGCTGTTTTCCTACAAATTGTGAAGTATACAATTCCTTCTTTTATGAATAAATTTGCACCTATAAAGTAGCTTACATTACATTATCCTAAAAATACAAGAGTAAGAGGTTATTATTGTGATATAACGGTATATTGCAAGCGTTTTCATAGTTTCTTAAAAACTGTAGCCGCTATTGTATATATACAAGTAGTTTTTACTTAGTTCTTGCATAAACCATAAAATGTAGTGTTTCAATGATTATAGCTAGTTATCAGTGATATAATAGCTGTTTCCCTACAAATTGAAGTATAAAATCCTCTGTTTAGAATTAATTTTTGCACCTATAAGTAGCTTACATTACATAAGCTATTAAATAGAAGAGTAAAGAGGTTATTTATTGTGATATAACGGTATATTGCAATCGTTTTTCATGTTCTTCTTAAACTGTAGCGTTATTGTATATATACAAGTAGTTTTACTTGTTATATGCTATAAAACCATAAAAATGTAGTGTTTTCAATGATTTTACCTAGTTATCAGTGATATATAGCGTTTTCCTACAAATGGAAGTATATAAAATCCTCTTTTTAGAATAATTTGCACATAGAAGTAGCTTACATTACATTAAGTATTAAATAGAAGAGTAGGAGGTTATTTATTGGGATATAACGATATATTGCCAAGCGTTTTCATAGTTTTTCTTGTAAACGTAGCGTTATTGTATATATACAAGTAGTTTACTATCATATAATAAAAAACCCATAACATGTAGTGTTTTCAAGATATAGCTAATTATCGGTGATATATAGCTTGGTTTCCTACAAATTGAAAGTATACAATCCTTTTTTTCTGAATAATTTGCACCTATAAGTTTTTTTGTTAGCTTACATTACATTAAGCTAAATAAATAGAAGAGTAAGAGGTTTATTATTGTGATAATAAACGGTAATTGCAATGTTTTTCATTGATGGATAGATGATGTGTCGAGACTAAACTGTACCGTATTGTAATATACAAGTTGTTTTACTATTATATTGCTATAAAACCATAAAATGTAGTGTTTTCAATGGAATAGTAGCTATTATCGGTGATTTTATAGCTGTTTTTCGTACAAATTGAAGTATACATCCTCTTTTTAGTAATAATTTGCACCTATAAGTAGCTTACATTACATAAAAGCTAATAAATAGGAAGAGTAAGAGGTTATTTATTGATATAACGGTTATATAGCAAGCGTTTTCGAGTTTCTTTGTAAACTGTAGCGTTATTGTATATAACAAGTAGTTTTTACTTATAAGATTGCTATAAACCAAAAATGTAGTGTTTTCACATGATAGTAGCTTTTAGTGATATATAGCTGTTCCTACAAATGAAGTATAACGTCCTATTTAGATAATTTGCACCTATAAGTAGTTACATTACCTTAAGCTATTAAATAGAAGAGTAAGAGGTATTATTGTGATTATAACGGTATATGCAAGCGTTTTTCATAATTTCTTCCCTAAAACTGTCGCGTATTGTATATATACAACGTGGTTTTAATTATTATATTGCTTATAAACCCATTAAATGGTAGTGGTTCAATGATTTTAGCTAGTTATCAGTGATATATAGCTGTTTTCCTACAAATTGAAGTATACATCTTGTTTTAGAATAATTTACACCTATAAGTATCTACAGACATTAAGCTAAATAAACTAGAAAGAGTAAGAGGGTTATTTATTGGATCTAGACGGTATATTGCAAGCGTTTTTCATAGTTTATGTAAAACTGAAGCGTTATTGTATATATACAAGTAGTTTTACTTATCATATTGCATAAACGATAAAAAATGTAGTGTTCAAGGATATTGCTAGTATTGGTGATTTATAGCTGTTTATTATACAAATTGAAGTAGACCAATCCTTTTTTTTAGAATAGGTTTGCCACCGATAAGAAGCGTACATTACATAAGCTAATAAAATAGAAGAGTAAGAGGTTAGTTATGTGATATAAGTATATAACAAGCGTTTTTCATAGTTCTTTGAAAAATGAGCGGTTTTTTTTTTTTTTAAAATTTGATATATACAAGTAGTTTTACTTATCAGATGCTATAAGACCATGTAAAATGTAGTATGTTTCAAGATATTAGCTATTTATCGGTGATATATAGCTGTTTGCCTACAATTGAAGTATAAAATCCTATTTTTAGAATAATTGTACTATAAGTAGCTTACAGACATTAAGCTATTTAAATGGGAAGAGTAAGAGGTTATTTATTGTGATAGAACGGTATATTGCAAGCGTTTTCATAGTTTTCTGTGTAAACTGTAGGATTATTGTATATTACAAAGTAGTTTACTTATCTATTGCTATAAACCCATAAATGTAGTGTTTCAATGATATAGCTATTTATCGGTGATATATAGCTGTTTCCAACAAATGAAAGTATACAAATCCCTTTTTTAGAATAATTTGCACCATAAGTAGCTTACATTACATTAACTCATAATAAAATAGAAGCGTACGAGTTATTTATTGTGAATAACGGTATATTGCAAGCGTTTTTATAGTTCTTGGAAACTGTAGCGTTATTGTATATATACAAGTAGTTTACTTATTATATGCTAGAAACCCCATAAAACGGGTAGTGTTTTCAATGATTTTAGCTAGGTTGTCACGTGAATATAGCTGTTTTCCTACAATTGAAGTATAAAATCCTTTTTTAGAATAATTTCCAATATAAGTAGCTTACATTTACATTAAGCTAATAAATAAGAAGAGTAGAGGTAGTTATTGTGGATATAACGGTATATTGCAAGTGTTTTCTAGTTTCTTCTAAACTTGTAGCGTTATTGTATATATACAAGTAGTTTACGTATTATATTGCTAATAAAACCCATAAAATGTCAGTGCTTTCAATGATATGAGCTATGTATAGGGATTTATAGCTGTTTTCTACAAATTGAAGGTATACACCTTTTTTTAGAATAATTTGCCATATAAGTAGTACATTACATTAAGCTAAATAAAGAGAGAAGAGTTAAGGAGGTTATTTATTGTGATATAAAGGTATATAGCAAGCGTTTTTTCATTGCTTTCTCGTAAACTGTTACGTTATTGTATATAGACAAGGAGTTTTACTTATCATATGCTATAGACCTTAAAATGTAGTGTAATGATATTAGCTATTATCGGTGAATATAGCGGTTTCTACAAATTGGAAGTAAAAATCCTCTTTTTAGAAGAATTTGCACATATAAGTAGATTACATTACATTATTAAGCTATTAAATAGAAGAGTAAGAGGTTATTATGGGATTATCCGGTATACTGCAAAGTTTTTTCATTAGTTTCTTGTAAACTGTAGCGTTGTTGTATTATATACAAGTAGTTTACTTATTATATTGCGATAAACCAATAAATGTAGTGTTTTCAATGATATTAGGTATTTACGTGTGATATATAGCTGTTTTCCTACAAATTGAAGTATAAAAATCCTTTTTTAGAATAATTTGCACCTATAAGTTACTTACATTACATAAAGCTATTAAATAGAAAAGTAGGAGGTTATTTATTGGGGATATACAACGGTATATTGCAATCGTTTTTCATTGTTCTCTAAAAACTGTAGCGTTATTGTATATATACAAGGAGTTTTACTTGTTATATTGCTATATATAAACCATAAAATGTAGTGTTTTCAATGATTTCCCTAGTTATCAGGATATTATATAGCTGTTTTCCTAAAATTGAAGTATAAAATCCTCTTTTTAAGAATAATTTGCACATATAAGTAGCTTACATTACATTAAGCTTATAAATAGAAGAGAGGAGGTTATCTAGTGGGAATATAACGATATATTGCAAGCGTTTTTTAGTTTCTTGTTAAACGTAGCGTTTATTGTTATATATACAAGTAGTTTTACTTTATCATATTGCTATAAACACATAAAATGTAGTGTTTCAATGTATAGCTAATTATCGGTGATATATAGTGTTTTTCTACAAATTGGAAGTATACATCCTTTTTCGAATAATTTGCACCTATAAGTAGCTTACATACATTTAAGCTAATAAAATAGAAGAGTAAGAGGTTATTTATTGTGATATAACGGTACTATTGCAAGGGTTTTTCATAGTTCTCTTCTAAACTGTACCGTTATTGTATATATACAAGTAGTTTTTACTGTTTTATATTGCTATAAACCCATAAAAGTTATGTTTTCATTGATATTAGCCGATTTATCGGTGATTTATAGCTGTTTTCTACAAATTGAAGCTAAGTATACCATCCTCTTTGTAAATAAATTGCACCTAAGTAAGTAGCTTTACATTACATTAAGCTAATAAATAGGAAGAGTAAGAGGTTATTTATTGTGATATAAAGTATATAGCAAGCGTTTTTTCATAGTTTCTTGTAAACTGTAGGGATTATTGTATATATACAAGTAGTTTTACTTATCAAATGCTATAAACCCCATAAAATGTAGGTGTTTTCAATGATAGTAGCTATTTATCGGGTGATAATAGTGTTTTCCTACCAAATTTGAAAAGTATACAATCCTTTTTTTAGATAATTTGCACCTATAAAGTTAGCTTACACTAATTGTATCTAATAAATAGAAGAGTAAGAGGTTATTTATTGTATATAACGGTATATTGCAAGCGTTTTTCATAGTTTCTGGTAAACTGTTAGCGTGTATGTATATATACAAGTAGTTTACTTATTAATGCTATAAACCCATAAAAGGTAGTGTTTTCAATGATTTAGCTAGTGAGTCAGTGATATATAGCTGTTTTCCTACAAATTGAAGTAGAAAATCCTTTTTTTAGAATAATTTCCAAATATAAGTAGCTTACATTACATTAAGCGTATTAAATAGAAGAGTAAAGAGGATGATTATTGTGGATAAACGTATATTATTAAACGTTTTTCATGTTTCTTTGTGAATTGTAGTTGTATTGTATATATACAAGTAGTTTTACTTATCATATTGCTAAAACCCATAAATAAAAGTAGTGTTTTCAATGATATTAGCTAATTATCGGTGAATATACAGCTGTTTTCCTACAAATTGTAGTAATAAAATCCTTTTTAGAATAATTGCACCTTATAAGTAGCTGACATTACATTAAGCTAATAAATAGAACGATAGAGGTTATTTATTGTGAGATAACGGTATATTGCAAGTGTTTTTCATAGTTTTCTTCTAAACTGTAGCGTTAATTGTATTATATACAAGTAGTTTTACTTAGTTATATTGCTATAAACCCATAAAAATGTAGTTGTTTTAAGATGTTGAATTAGCTATGTATCGGTGATTTATAGCTGTTTTTTAAAAAATTGAAAGTATACCATCCCTTTTTTTAGAGTAATTTGCACCTATAAGTAGCTTACATTACATTAAGCTAATAAATAGAGAAGAGTTAAGAGTTTATTTATGGATATAAAAGGTATATAGCAAGCGTTTTTTCATTGGTTTATGTAAATGAGCGTTATTTGTATATATACAAGTAGTTTTACGATCGATTGCTATAAACCCTTAAAATGTAGTGTAATAGATATTAAGTATTATCGGTGATATTATAGCTGGTTTCAATACAAATGAAAGTATAAAATCCTCTTTTTAGAATAATTTGCACATATAAGTAGCTACATTACATTAATTAAGCTATTAAATAGAAGAAAGTAAGAGGTTATTTATTGGGATATAACGGTGTATTGCAAGCGTTTTTCATAGTTTCTTGTAAACGTAGCGTTGTTGTATATATACAAGTAGTTTTACTTTTATATGCTGATAAACCAAAAAGTATGTGTTTTCAATGATATTCAGCTATTTATCGGTGATATATAGCTGTTTTCCTACAAATTGAAGTTATAAAAATCCTTTTTTTTTAGAATATTTGCACCTATAAGTAGCTTACATTACAATTATCATACTAAATAGAAGAGTAAGAGGGTATTTATTGTCGATATAACGGTATATGCAAGCGTTTGTCTAGTTCTTTGTAAACTGTAGGCGTTATGTATAATACAAGTCGTTTTACTTATTATATGCAAAACCCATAAAATGTATAGCGTTTTCCAATGATTTAGCTAGTTGTCAGTGATAATAGAGCTGTTTTCCTACAAACTTGAAGTATAAAATACTTTTTTAGAATAATTTCCAAATATAAGTAGCTTACATTACATTAAAGCTTATTAAATAGAAGAGTAAGAGGATATTTATTGTATATAACGGTATATTATAAGCGGTTTTTTCATTGTTTCTTGTAAATTGTAGCGTATTGTATATATAACAAGTAGTTTTACTTATCATATTGCTATAAACCCATAAAATGGTAGTCTTTTCAATGATATTAGCTAATTATCGGTGATATACAGCTGTTTTACTACAAATTGTAGTATAAAATCTCTTTTTAGAAGAATTTTGCACCGATAAGTAGCTTACATACATTAAGCTAATAATAGAAGAGTAGAGGTTATTTATTGTGAATATCACGGTAGATTGCAGGTTTTTCATAGTTTCTTTCTAAAACTGTAGCGTTAGTGTATATATACAAGTCGTTTTACTTATTATATTGCTATAAACCCATAAAAATGTAGTGTTTCAATGAGATTAAGCTATTTATCGGGATTTATAGCTGTTTCTTCTACAAATGAAGATTACATCTTTTTTTAGAATAATTGCACCTATAAGTAGCTACATTTACATAAGCTAATAAATAGAAGAGTAAGAGGTTATTTATTGTGATATAAAGGGTATTAGCAAGCGTTTTCATTGTTCTCGGTAACACTGCTAGCGTTAGTGATATATACAAGGTAGTTTTACTATCATATTGCTATAAAACCCTTAAAATGTAGTGTAATGGATATAGCTATTTTATCGGTGATATATAGCTGTTTTCCTACAATGAGTATAAAATCCTCTTTTAGAATACTTTCTGCACATATAAGTAAAAAAGCTTTAATTACATTATTAAGCTATTTAAATAGAAGAGTAAGAGGTTATTATTGGGGATATAACGGGATTATTGCAAAGCGGTGTTCATTAGGTTCTTGTAAACTGTAGGTTGTTGTATATATACAAGTAGTTTACTTATTATATTGCTATAAACACATAAAATGTAGTGTTTTCAATGATATTAGCATTTATCGGTGATATATGCTGTTTTCCTACAAATTGAAGTATAAAAATCCTCTTTTTAGAATAATTTGCACCTATAAGTAGCTACATTACATCTAAGCTATTAAATAGAAAAGTAGGAGGTTATTTATTGGGATATAACGTATATTGCAAGCGTTTTTCATAGTTTCTTGTAAACGTAGCGTTATTGATATATATACAAGTAGTTTTACTATCATATTGCTATAAACCCATAAAATGTAGTATTTCCAATGATATTAGCTATTTATCGGTGATATATAGCTGTTTTCTCAAATTGAAGTATAAAATCCTTTTTTTTAGAATAATTTGCACCTATAAGTAGGTAATTACATTAAGCCCAATAAATAGAGGAGTACAGAGGCTAATTTATGTGATATAACGGTATATTGCAGTGTTTTTCATAGTTTCTTGTAAATGTTAGAGTTTATTGTATATATACAAGTAGTATTACTTATCATATTGCTAACAACCATAAAATGTAGGGTTTTCACTGATATTAGCTATTTTATCGGTGATATATATGTGTTTCCGACCAAATTGAGTTTAAAATCTCTTTTCAGAATAAAATTTGCACCATAAGTAGCTTACGTACATAAGCTATTAAATAGGAAGGCGTAAGAGGTTATTTATTTAGATATAACGGTATATGCACGCGTTTTTCATACGTTCTTGTTAAAACTGTAGCGTATTGTATATTATACAAGTAGTTTTACTTATTATATTGCCTATAAACCATAAAAATGTAGTGTTTCAAAGGATATTAGCTAATTATCTGTGATATACAGCTGTTTCCTACAAATTGTAGTATAAAATCCTCTTTTTAGAATAAATTGCCACTATAAGTAGTTACATTAACAAAAATTAAGCTAATAAAAGAATTGTAGGAGGTTATTTATTGTGATATAAAGGGTATATAGCAAGCGTTTTCATAGTTTCTTTGTAAACGGTTAGCGTATTGTATAATACAATAGATTTACTTATCCATATTGCTATAAAACCCATTTAAAAATGTAGTTGGTTTTCAATGATATTAGATATTTATCGGTAATATATAGCTGTTTTCCTAAAAATTGAAGTATACAATTCTTTTTTAGAATTTAATGGCACCTATAAGTAGCTACATTACATTAAGATATTAAATAGAAGAGTAACGAGGTTATTTATTAGATTATAACGGTATATTGCAAGCGGTTTCATAGTTTCTTGTAAACTGTAGCGTTATTGTATATATAAAGTAAGTTTTACTTATATATTGCTATAAACCCATAAAATGTAGTGTTTTCAATGATTTACCTAGTTTCTTTGATATATAGCTGTTTTCCTACAAATTGAAGATAAAATCCTTTTTAGAATAATTTGCACCTATAATACTTACATTACATTAAGCTTTAAATAAAGAGTAAGGGGTTTTTTTATTGTGATATAGGGTATATTGCAAGCGTTTTTCATAGTTTCTTGTAAACTGAAAGCGTTATTGTATATATGAAAGTACTTTTACTTATCATATTCCCTATAACCCATAAAATGTAGTGTTTTCCAATGATATTACCTATTTATCTGATATATAGCTGTTCTCCTACAAATTGAAGTATACTTCCTTTTCTTAGAATAATTTGCACCTATAAGTAGCTTACATTACATTAAGCTATTAATAGAAGAGTAAGAGGTATTTATTGTGATATAACGTATTTTTAAAGCGTTTTTCATAGTTTCTTGTAACTGTAGGTGATTTTATATACAAGTAGTTTTATTTATCTATTGCTATAAACCCCAAAAATGTAGTGTTTTCAATGATATTAGCTATTTATCGGGATATATAGCTGTTTTCCTACAAATTGAAGTATACAATCCTTTTTTTAAGAATATTTGTGCACCTATAAGTAGCTTCCATTACATTAAGCTAATAACTAGAAGATTAAGGTTAATTTATGGTGATATAACGTTATATTGCAATGTTTTTCATAGTTTTTCTTGTTTAAACCTGTAGCGTTAATTGGATAATATACAATTAGTATTACTTTATCATAATTTGCTATAACCCATAAATTTTAGGTTTTTTCATGATATTACTATTTATCGGTGATATATAAGCTGTTTTCCTACAAATTGATGTATAAAAATACTCCTTTTTAGACATAATTTGCACCTATAGTAGCTTACGTACATTACAGCTATTAAATAGAAGAGTAAGAGGGTTATTTATTGTGATATAACGGTAATATTGCACGAGTTTTATCATAATTTTCTTGTAAACTGTATCGTTATAATTGTATATATACAAATAGTTTTTTACTTATTTATTGCTCATAAACCCATTAAAATGTAGTGTTTTCAATGATTTTAACCTAGTTTGATCAGTGATATATAGCTGTTTTCCGACAAAATTGAAGTATACCATCCTCTTTTTAGAATAAATTTGCACCTATACTACTTATATTACATTACTATTAAATAGAAAGAGTAAGAGGTTATTTATTGTGATATGAAAGGTATATTTGCAATCGTTTTTTATAGTTCTTGTAAACTGTAGCGTTTATTGTATATATACAATTATTTTTACTTATCATATTGCTATAAACCCATAAAATTAGTGTTTTCCAATGATATTACTTATTATCGGTATATAGCTGTTTTTTCACAAATTGAAGTATAAATCCTTTTTTTTTAGAATAATTTGCACCTATAAGTACTTACATTACATTATCTAATAAATAAAGAGTAAGAGGTTATTTTTATTGTGATTATAACGTTATAGTGCAAGGCGTTTTTCATAGTTTCTTGTAAACTGTAGCGATTGCTTTAATAACCCATAAAAGGTAGTGTTTTCAATGATATTAGCTATTTATCGGTGGATATATAGCTGTTTTCCCCTACAAATTGAAGTATAACATCTTCTTTTAGGATAATTTGGCACCTATATGGGTAGCTTACATTACATTAAGCTATTAAATAGAAGAGTAAGGAAGGTTATTTTATTGTGTATAACCGGTATATTGCAAGCGTATTTTCATAGTTTTCGTTGTAAACCTGTAGCGTTATTATACAAGTAGTTTTACTTATTTAATATTGCTATAGAACCACATAAAATTGTAGTGGTTTTTTTCAATGATTTTAGATAGTTAATCATGATATATAGCTGTTTTCCTACAATTGAAGTATAAAATCCGTTTTTTTAGAATAATTTGCACCTATAATATCTTACACACTTATCCTATTAAATAGAATAGTAGGGAGTATTTATTGTGAATATAACGGTATAATTGCAAGCGTTTTTCATAGTGTTCGTGTAAACTGTAGCGTTAGTTTATATAAATATACAAGTAGATTTACTTATCATATTGCTATAAAACCCATAAATTTGTGTTTTTCAATGATATTAGCTAATTAATCGGTAATATATGCTGTTTTTCCTACAATTGAAGTATAACAATTCCTCCTTTTATGAATATTGCACCTATACATAGCTTACATTACATTATACCTAATAAATACAAGAGTAAGAGGTTGATTTATTGTCATATAACGGTATATTGCAAGCGTTTTTTTTCATAGTTTTCTTAAAAACTGTATGCTTATTGTATATATGACAAGTAGTTTTACTTATTATATTTCTATAAAAACCCATAAATGTAGTGTTTTTCACAATGATTTATAGCTAATTTCAGTGGATATATACTGTTTTCCTACAAATTGAAGTATAAAATCCTCTTTGTCAGATAATTTGCACCTATAAGGTACTACATACATAAGCTATTAATAGAATATTAGAGGTTATTTTATTGTGGAATATACGGTTATATTGCAATCGTTTTTTCAATTGTTTTCTTCTAAACTGTAGCGTTATTGTAGATATACAAGTAGTTTTACTTGTATATATTGACTATAAACCCATGATTTAGTGTTTTCAAAATGATTTTTTTACCTAACTTAATCGTGATTATATAGCTGTTTTCCCTACAATTGAAGTTAAAATCCTCTTTTTAGAATAATTTGCACATATAGTAGCTTTACATTACATTAAGCTATTAATAGACGAGTAGGAGGTTATTTATTGGATATAACGGTATATTGCAAGCGTTTTTTCATAGTTTTCCTTGTAAACTGTGCGTTATTGTATATATACACGTAAGTTTTACTTATCATGTTGCTATAAAGCCTATGACCCATAAATGTAGTGTTTGTCAGATATTAAGCTAATTATCGGTGATAATATAAGCTGTTTTCCTACAAATTGAGTATCACTTCCTTTTTTTCGAATATTTGCACCTTATAAGTAGCTTAACTACATTAAGCTATAATAGAAGAGTAAGAGAGGTTTAGTTATTGTGACTATCTAACGGTATATATTGCAAGTGGTTTTCAATAGTTTTCTTCCTAAACTGTACTGTTTATTGTATATATACAAGTAGTTTTACTTATATATATGCTATAACAAAACCCATAAAATGTATGTTTTCCAATGATATTAGCTATTTTATCCGGTTGATTATAGCTGTTTTTCTCTACAAATGAAGTATAACCATCCTCTTTTAGAAATAATTTGCACTATAAGTAGCTTACATTACATTAAGCTAATAATAGAAGAGTAAGAGGTTATTTAATTGTGGATATAAGGTATAAGCAAGCGTTTTTCATATTTTTTCTTGGTAAACTGTAGGCTTTATTGTAATATATACAAGTAGTTTTTACCTTATCAAGATTGCTATAAAAACCCATAAATGTATGTTTTCAATGATATTTAGCTATTTTTGTGATATATAGCTGTTTGTTCCCTACAAATTGAAGTATAAAGTCCTCTTTTTAGAATAATTTGCACCTATAAGTAGCTTCATTACATTTAAGCTCTTAAATACTAAGAGTAAGAGGTTTATTTATTTGTGATATAACGGTATTTGCAAGCGTTTTTCATAGTTTCTTCTGAACTGTAGCGTTTATGGTATATATACTAAGTAGTTTTTAATATTATATTTTCTTATAAACCATAAAATGTGTGTTTTTCAATGATTTTAGCTATTGATCCAGTGATATATAGCTATTTTCCTACAAATTGAAGTATACAATCCTTTTTTTGAATAATTTAACCCTATAAGTAACCTTACATTACTTAAGCTAAATAAATAGAAGTAAGAGTTTATTTATTGTGATATAACGGTATATTGCAATCGTTTTTCATAGTTTCTTGTAAACTGAAGCGTTATTCTATATATACAAGTCGTTTTACTTATCATTTGCTATAAACCCATAAATGTAAGTGTTTCAATGATATTAGCTATTATTGGTGATTTTATACGCTGTTTTTATACCAATGGAAGTATACCATCCTTTTTTAGAATATTTGCACCTATAAAGTAGCTTACCTTACAGGTAAGCTAATAAATAGAAGAGTAAGAGGTATTTATTTGATATAAAGGTATAGAACAACGTTTTTCATATTTTCTTGTAAACTGATAGCGTTTATTGTATAGATACCAGTAGTTTTTTTTTACTTATCAGATTGCTATAAAGCCCATAAAATGTAAGTGTTTTCAATGATATTAGCTATTTATCGTGATATATAGCTGTTTTCCTAAATTGAAGTATAAAATCCTATTTTCGAATAATTTGCACCTATAAGTAGACATTACATTACATTAAGCTATTATGGAAGAGTAACGAGGTTATTTATTGTGATATAACTGTATATTGCAGCGTTTTTTTTGTCATATTTTTTGTAATCTGTAGGATTATTGTATATATACGAAGTAGTTTTTTTACCTTATCATAAGGCCTGCTAATAACCCATAAAATGTAGTGTTTTCAATGATATTGAGCTTGTATCGGTGATATATACAGCTGTTTGTCCTCCGTAAAATTGAAGTTATTGAAAACACTACATTTTATGGTTTATAGCAATTGATAAGTAAAACTACTTGCATAATAATACGATACGCTAACATTTACAAGAACTAATGAAAACGCTTGCAATAACCGGTATATCAACAATAAATACCTCTTTACTCTTCTATTTATTATGAAATGTAAATGTAAGCTACTTATAGGCAAAATTATTCTAAAAAAGGATTGTATATCTTTTTTTTAGAATAATTGCACCTATAGTAGCTTTACATTACATTAGCATAATATAGAAGAGTAAGAGGTTATTTATTGTGATATAACGGTAATATTGCAAGCGTTTTTCCATAGTTTCATTGTAAACTTTAGCGATATTGTATATATGCAAGTATTGTTTTACTTATCATATTTGCTATAACCCATAAATTTTAGTGTTTTTCAATGATATTAGCTCATTATCGTGATATACAGCTGTTTTTCCCTACAATTTGTAGTTAAATCCTCCTTTTTTTTTATTTTAGAATAATTTGCACCTTATAGTAGCTTTACATTACATTATCCTATTAATAGACGAGTAAGGGGTTTTTATTTATTGTATATACGTAATATTGCGAAGCGTTTTTCATAGGTTTCGTGTAACTGTAGCGTATTGTATTATTACAAGTAGTTTTAACTTAAGCATATTGCCTAATTACCCAGTAAATGTAGTGTTTCCAATGATATTAGCTATTTATCGTGTGATATATAGCTGTTGTCCTACAAATTGAGTATACAATCCTTTTTTTAGAATAATTTGCACCTATAATTATCTACTTACATTAAGCTAATAAATAGAAGAGTAAGAAGGTTTTATTTTATTGTGATATAAAGGTAATCTAGCAAGTGTTTTTTCCTAGTTTCTTGTAAACTGTAGCGTTATGTATACGGTTTTATATATACAAGTAGTTTACTTTATCAATATTTGCTATAAACCCATAAAATGTAGTGGTTTTTCCAATGATATTTAGCTACTTATCGGTGAATACAGCTGTTTTTCCTACAAATTGTCGTATAAAATCCCCTTTTTTAAGATAATTTTTTGCACCTATGAAGTAGCTTACATTACATTAAGCTATTAAATAAAGAGTAGGAGGTTATTTTATTGGATATAACGGTATACTTGCAAGCGTTTTTATTCATAGTGTTCACTTGTACACCTGTTAAGCGTTATTGTAATATATACAAGTAGTTTTACTTATCAATATTGCCTATAAACCCATAAAATGTAGTGTTTTCAATGATATTAGCTAATTATCGGTGATATATAGCTGTTTTTCTACAAATTGAAGTATACAATCCTTTTTTTCGAATAATTTGCACCTATAAGTAGCTTACATTACATTAAGCTATTAAATAGAAAAGTAAGAGGTATTTATTGTGATATAAACGGTATATTGCAAGCTTTTTCATAGTTTCTTTTTAAACTGTAGCGTTATTGTATATATACAAGTATTTTTTTCTATTATATTGCTATAAACCCATAAATGTAGTGTTTTCAATGATTATAGCTAGTTATCAGTGATATATAGCTCTTTTCCTACAAATTGAAGTATAAAATCCTCTTTTTAGAATAATTTGCACCTATAAGTAGCTTACATTACATTAAGCTATTAAATAGAAGAGTAAGAGGTTATTTATTGTGATATAACGGTATATTGCAATCGTTTTTCATTGTTTCTTCTAAACTGTAGCGTTATTGTATATATACAAGTAGTTTTACTTGTTATTTTGCTATAAACCCATTAAATGTAGTGTTTTCAATGATTTTACCAAATTATCAGTGATATATAGCTGTTTTCCTACAAATTGAAGTATAAAATCCTCTTTTTCGAATAATTTGCACCTATAAGTAGCTTACATTACATTATCCTAATAAATACAAGAGTAAGATGTTATTTATTGTGATATAACGGTATATTGCAAGCGTTTTTCATAGTTTCTTAAAAACTGTAGCGTTATTGTATATATACAAGTAGTTTTACTTATCATATTGCCATAAACCCTTAAAATGTAGTGTAATGATATTAGCTATTTATCGGTGATATATAGCTGTTTTCCTACAAATTAAAGTATAAAATCCTCTTTTTAGAATAATTTGCACCTATAAGTAGCTTACATTACATTAAGCTATTAAATAGAAGAGTAGGAGGTTAATTATTAGGATATAACGGTATATTGCAAGCGTTTTTCATAGTTTCTTGTAAACTGTAGCGTTATTGTATATATACAAGTAGTTTTACTTATCATTTTGCATAACCCATAAAATGTAGTGTTTTCAATGATATTAGCTAATTATCGGTGATATATAGCTGTTTTCCTACAAATTGAAGTATACCACCCTTTTTTTTCGAATAATTTGCACCTATAAGTAGCTTACATTACATTAAGCTAATAAATAGAAGAGTAAGAGGTTATTTATTGTGATAAAAAAGTTATATTGCAAGCGTTTTTCATAGTTTCTTGTAAACTGTAGCGTTATTGTATATAAACAAGTAGTTTTACTTATCATATTGCTATAAACCCATAAATGTAGTGTTTTCAATGATATTAGCTATTTATCGGTGATTTATAGCTGTTTTTCCTACAAAATTGAAGTTACATCCTTTTTAAGAATAATTTGCACCTATAAGTAGCTTACATTACATTAAGCTAATAAATAGAAGAGTAAGAGGTTATTATTGTGATATAAAGGTATATAGCAAGCGTTTTTTCGTAGTTTCTTGTAAACTGTAGCGTTATTGTTATACGTTATTATATATACAATTAGTTTTACTTATCATATTGCTATAAACCCTTAAAATGTAGTGTATTGATATTAGCTATTTATCGGTGATAAATAGCTGTTTTCCTACAAATTGAAGTATAAAATCCTCTTTTTAGAATAATTTGCACCTATAAGTAGCTTACATTACATTAAGCTATTAAATAGAAGAGTAGGAGGTTATTTATTGAGATATAACGGTATATTGCAAGCGTTTTTCATAGTTTCTTGTAAACTGTAGCGTTATTGTATATATACAAGTAGTTTTACTTATCATATTGCTATAAACCCATAAAATGTAGTGTTTTCAATGATATTAACTAATTATCGGTGATATATAGCTGTTTTCCTACAAATTGAAGTATACAATCCTTTTTTTCGAATAATTTGCACCTATAAGTAGCTTACATTACATTAAGCTAATAAATATAAAAGTAAGAGGTTATTTATTTTTGATATAAAGGTATATTGCAAGCGTTTTCATAGTTTCTTGTAATTGTAGCGTATTGTATATATACAAGTAGTTTTTACTTATCATATTGCTATAAACCCATAAAATGTAGTGTTTTCAATGATATTAGCTATTTATTGGTGATTTATTGCTGTTTTTCTACAAATTGAAGTATACCATCCTTTTTTTAGAATAAGTTGCACCTATAAGTAGCCTACATTACATTAAGCTTATAAATAGAAGAGTAAGAGGTTATTTATTGTGATATAACGGTATATTGCAAGCGTTTTTCATAGTTTCTTGTAAACTGAAGCGTTATTGTATATATACAAGTACTTTTACTTATCAGATTGCTATAAACCCATACAATGTAGTGTTTTCAATGATATTAGCTATTTATCGGTGATATATAGCTGTTTTCCTACAAATTGAAGTATAAAATCTTCTTTTTAGAATAATTTGCACCTATATGTAGCTTACATTACTTTAAAGCTATTAAATAGAAGAGTAAGAGGTATTTATTGTGATAATAACGGTATATTGCAAGCGTTTTTCATAGTTTCTTGTAAAATGTAGCGTTATTGTATATATACAAGTAGTTTTACTTATTATTTTGCTATAACCATAAAATGTAGTGTTTTCAATGATTTTAGATAGTTATCAGTGATATATAGCTGTTTCCTACAAATTGAAGTATAAAATCCTCTTTTTAGAATAATTTTGCACCTATAAGTATCTTACATTACATTAAGCTATTAAATAGAAGAGTAAGAGGTTATTTATTGTGATATAACGGTATATTGCAATCGTTTTCATAGTTTCTTGTAAACTTTAGCGATATTGTATATATGCAAGTAGTTTTACTTATCATATTGCTATATAAACCCTTAAAATGTAGTGTTTTCAATGATATTAGTTTATTTATCGGTGATATATAGCTGTTCTCCTACAAATTGAAGTATACAATCCTTTTCTTAGAATAATTTGCACCTATAAGTAGCTTACATTACATTAAGCTATTAAATAGAAGAGTAAGAGGTTATTTATTGTGATATAACGGTATATTGCAAGCGTTTTCATAGTTTCTTCTAAACTGTAGCGTTATTGTATATATACAGGTAGTTTTACTTATATATTGCTATAAACCCATAAAATGTAGTGTTTTCAATGATCAGTGATATATAGCTGTTTCTACAAATTGAAGTATAAAATCCTTTTAGAATAATTTGAAACTTATAGTATTTAGTTTATTAAATAAAAAAAAGGGTTTTTTATTTATAT
>JACEEZ010023482.1:25416-35416 GCA_016584305.1 Chionoecetes opilio | reverse complement strand
TTAGCAAATTCAGAAGAGCAGGGAGCATGAAATAACGGTAGAAGAGAGCAAGAGAACACATTGCGTCGTGATTTAAAGATTGAAGATAGTCATTCAAAAGGAGGGAGTTTGATGAGACGAAAAGCTTTTGACTCAACTGTGATGTCTCCTTGCAGTGTTGTTCATAATATCTTGAGCGAGTAAACTCCTTTATTAACAAATTCAGTAATCCAGGGAGGTAAGCCCAATACAAATGGTTGACTGTGACGGGGTGGCTGCCATACAGGAACTGGCCCCTCTCGGCTCTGATTCACCTGACGTCAACTAGCCTTTGAACCTCTGAACCACTGATCGAATACAATCTAATACGTAACTACTCGTTACATCTTTCCTTCCCTAAAGAAACTAATAAACTTCCAAAAAAATTTCCCCCTTTTTAAAACCCCCCAAAAAAAAAAAAAGAAAAAAAAAAAAAAAAAAAAACAAAAAAAAACAAAAAAAAACAGTTTATGCAAAAATGTCACTAAGTTTTATAAAAAATTCTACCCCATATCGCTTTTTTTTTCCTCGTCAAATTCTTTTTGGCGACGCAAGGGGGTAGCGGGAAAGTCGAATTTTATCCAATTTGTCCTGTCTCTCGTGCGTTCCCCCTCCCCCCGCCTTTTTCTGTCGATTTTCTGAAAAGCCCCGGTTCCCCCCATCCCGCTTGTACGGCCGCCATAAAAAACAATGACGTCACCTCACACTGCTTGAGTGGTTTTGGGGTAACGGGACCCTTTTGGCAGCTCCGCTCGGCGGACACCCCGACGGGAGGATGATTTGGGTTTTAAATTGAAACGGCGCCGACAGGGGTACGGGGGGTTTGGGGTAGCCCTTTTTGTGACGCCCATTGTGCCGTCTTTGTTTTTGTACGGCGGCCGTACAAGGGGGCTGGGGGGGAAACCCCGGCCCTTAATTTCCGCTCGTTTCCCCGGCTGTTTCTTCCCCCCGTACCAATGCTGCGCCTTTTGCTCCCTCCCTTCCCAATGCTGCGGGGCTGCTCCTACCCCGTCCCAAATCTGCGCGGTTGCTCCTCTTTTTTCCCAAATGCTGCGGGGTTTCTCCTCTCCCGTCCCAATGCTGCCGGCTTGTTTCCTTTTCCCATTTTTTCCACATTTTGGGGGCGACTTCTACGGTAAAACCGCCCCCCCCTTTACCAGGACCCTGAAAGATCGGGGAGAAATCTCCTAAAGGGGCACCCCCCGGGACTCAAATATCCTGCTCCCGGGAAGCCCAAGCGTAAAAGAGCCCCCAAAAGTTTAGGCCCCCTTTACATAGAGTATTTCTTTTAAAATTTCCCCCCCCGGTGCCTGAGTTATTTTTCCTACCCCCTCTGCCCTTATCTCCTGTTTTTGTAGAGCAAACTGGGCCCTGGGGGGTGCTGACGAGAAAGGCAATGCTGTCTTGCAACGCGACCCATAAAAACGGCTGTGCTGGTGTTTTTTTGCATTCCTTCAGTAGGAGGGGGGTTCCGCCATTAAAGAAGCTACTTTACTCAACTCACCTGATATCTTGCACTTGCTGAACAGTCTTTTAAAGGGGTCTTTACAGCTTTTTCAGTTTTCCCCCCTTTTAAATTGGGGGTATCTTGGACAAAGGGGTTACGTTTCAAATCCACCCCTTTGTAAAATTTTTTTTAAACTCCGTTTTGGTAAACTGACCCGTTGTGGGTCCCCAGAGGGTCGGGTACACCGGGGACTTTGCAAATATGCCCCTGGAACTCCTTGTTTACTGAAATGGAAGTGATGCTTTTTCATTTAGCTATCTCTATGAAATTAACTGTAAAATCTAAACTCGATAAAAAACGGCTTTCCGTAGGCCAAGTCTCCCAATTTTCAAAACCATGGGCTGCATGAAACTTGTGATTTTTGCAGGGTTTTTTTTAAAGGGGGACGGCCCCTTTTTGGGTTCAAACATGCTCACTTGGCTCACATTCCTTTAAAGGGTCAGACGACATCCCCGGGCCAAATTAAAAAGTTTACGCATTCGACGAAAAAACTGCCCCCCTGCCGACGGGGCCCTTGGTTTTTCAAACGTCCATCTTTTTCCCCTTGCGAAAGTGACGGGAACCAAAAGGGGGTTTTCCTTTGAAAAACGATTTCCCAAATCCTCTGCTTTGGCTTTTCACCCCTTGAAATTGAAGTAGGGACGTGCGGCAACGGGAACCTAAGTTTTTTGGGACGAGGGCCAACCTAAAAAATTACCTCGGTCACTTGCCGGAGTATTTTCACGTTTCTTTTAGGGCCCTTCGGTTTTTCCTTTAAATTTTTGTCCTCGCTGACCATGAGAGTGCCCTTTCCATCCTAAAGCTTCCGGGGAAATTTTCAGGCTTTTAATTTTCCCTTCGTGGGCTTCCGGGGCAGATAAGCTCGGCTTAGAGGGTTTCTCCCAGATACATATGCTTCCCCCCAACATATCCTACTTGAAGACTGAAATTTTTGGGAGACGTAACAGCTTTCCCTCTGAAATTTCTGGAGGGCGCAGCCTCCAGTTGTTTCTTGAAATAATTTCCCAAGGGTTTTGTTTGGTCCCTTTGTACAGTTACAGTCCTACGTCCCAATATATACTCATTAAAACGTTCACAAGAAAAACAATAGTAAACATTCTTTTTCAATCTGGGGGATACCCCTTTTTCCGTAGGGGTTTTGGGGTCGTGTGGGAAATGCAATGGGGTGCCCTTTGGGTGAGAACAGCAAACCCGTCCACTGCGATTCTTAAAAACTGCACTGTAACTTCATCTGTCCCCGCTTTTAGTACCCCAGCCTGGGGTGGAAGGACTGCTCTTTTCCTGCCTTAAAAAACCCCTCTTGGCCTCCCCCCAGAAAAAACTGAACCCCTTTTTTTGTCAAATCCCTAGAGGGTTTTGGTTTTTGTCCGTCAGTTTTTGTAAAAAATTTTTAGAGGGTACTGTACCCTTCCCCGCAATTTGACGCACTCGGGGAGATCAAATCCGGGGCAGGCCATCTCTACGATGGCTTGGGTTTTTTGTGGTGGGCCCGCCTTTTTTGCCCTCACAGATTCAAATGACCGAGGAAGGACACTTCTGAGAGTCTGATTGAAACTTTGTCTTACCCCCGAACCCCCTTACGTTTCCTCCATCTGCATAAAAATTCCCCCAACTTACGGGCATGGTCTGGGCCCCGGCTTCCCGGGGGGTAGTTTTTCCCCCCCCGTACACAAAAAATTTGTCTCCATCACCTCGACAAAACCCTGCAGGCCTTTTTATGGGTTGATGCATCCCTTTGCTGGAAAAATTTCCCGGTGAAAAGGAAATTCCGTATGGGATCCCCCCAGCCAACCGGTATCTGGGCCAAATGGGAGTTAAACGAGTTAGGGAGGGCTTTGTTCCTCGAGCGGGACATGCCAAAAACCCCTTTCTTCACCAAACCAAAAATTAGAACAACTTTCCCCTGACACCTTGTTGCGATGTCTTCTATAATTTGGGGAAGGGTTTTTTTCTCTTCTATGGGCCCTTTTTTTAAATCCCAGGGTCCCAATTTTTCAGTTTTTCCTTTTTTTTAGGGACCACCCAGTGAGGCACCCATTTTGTGGGCCGTGTAACCCTTTGGGGAAAGATCCCTAGATCCTCCAAAAGCCCGAGTTCCTCCTGTAAATGTTCCGTATGGCTGCAGGCAACGACGTGGAAACGGGGGCTGAACTGGGGGTAAAAGAGTCGTCCACTCTTTTTTATATTGGGTCTCTAAACCCCCCCACAGAGTCCCAAAACCTTTTTGGGTATTGTTGCTTAGGGTCTCTTTATTTTTATTACTCCCTTTTTGGTCCCCCCTTTATTCCTGGACCATTTTTTGTCAAGTGGATTAATCTTATCATTGTCTTTTTTTTTCCAAAAATTTCCCAAGGGAAAAAACTTTGCCTTTACCCCAAAACCGAGTGAAAGTCCTTTTTCACTGACAATTCACAAATTAAGGTTACTGTACGGTCACCACGATAAAATTGTATACTCACTCGTCCCCTCTGAACGCTTACCCCACACGTCCGTACCGAACAGCGTAGTTTTTAGAAGGGGGGGGGGGGTTTCTTTTTCAAAAATCATAATCACTTGTTGCTGCTGTAAAAACACATGTCTGGCAGCCAAATTTCAGTCCCCCCCCCTATCAAATTTTGGGAAACGTTTTTTAACACTTTGGTGTGATTCTCCCAAAATAACAGTCTGTTTTTCCCCCTGAAGCTGAAAACTCGAAAAATGCTTAAATGTGTACACCTGGGTTCCGACTCCGAAACATCTTCCCTTTTTAAAATTTTCCCAACTTTTTAACTACTCGGGCTTCACGACGAAACACCGTATTTCGGGAGTGTGGACCTTCCTGCCAAAAAAGGTTACTTTTTTTCACTTCGGGGCAGGTTTTTTTTTTTCCCCCCGCAGGGGGGAAACCCCCTTCATCAAACTCATGTTTTCCCTTGCACAGAATCTAAAATTCTTTAACCATCCAACTGGTTTCCTTGCTTTTTCCCAAAATTGCGTTTAACTGCCCCTTCGTTCTCGTTCCCTCGACTCGTCCTTTTCGGGCTTCCCCCGGCCCACTGCATGCACATTCCCCCTCGCTTTTTTTTTTGCCAAAATTCCATTTTGGGTAACAGCGGCCCCTTGCACTCGCTCGGGAAATCTCCAGAGTTCGTGCTAACGTAATGTCCTTTTTCACGCAGAAAAACGTCACGCACCGGGTTCCCTCTGTGATCCCGAACAGATACGATTTACGAAAAATCTGGTCAGGCGTATAAATTTTCGTAGTCACACCTGAGAGCTATCTGGCGCAAAGCAGTCACAATTGTTTCCCAAAAGATTCCCCCAGGGCCCCTGTCCACGAAGGGTTTAAACCCATATCGTTTTGAACGGGTGTTTTTTTTGAGCGGCCCACAGTACTCCTCAAAAACGCAAGTACCCCCTTCACATCCTTTTTTTTTATCCTTTCCCTAAGGGTTGGAAAGTCTGGAACACTTTATAACCCTTTTAGCTCCTATCACAGTCAACAGTATGGAACTTGTACTTCACCTGGGGGTTTTTGTTAAATTCAGTTGCCGCCGCTAGCACCCCCAAAGAAATTCTCCAGTCCTTCCACATTCTGTTTTTCGTTTCTTTCCCTGGATGTCAAAAAACCCCCTTTCTGGGGGGCGCTAGGAGAGTCAAGCGCCATAGTAACGTCCAAATTGAAGTACGAAGCTTGATTTTTTAAAAGCACCGCTGCCACCATGTGATTCTCCTTCAAATGTTTTTTAAAAAATATCTTTAGCAAGTAAACTCCCCCTTTTTTAACAACTTCCCTAAAACCAGTAGGTAAGCACAAAACAAGTGGTTACTGTACGGGCTGGCTGCCATACAGGAAATGGGTCTCTCCGGGTCTGATTCACCCACCAACTAGCCTTTTTAACCCCTGAACAAATGATCGAAAACAAAACTAAAAAACTTTAAATACTCGGTTTCCCGAAAAGGGAAAAGATTTAGGAAAAAGCTTTTATATGGATCATCCCCCCAAAAATGTGGACAAAACTCCGTACTGGGCGGATAAGGCCCCCCGTAAGAGCAAACAATTGGGAGGAGAAAAAAAGGAACCCCAGCGCCCCCAGGACACCCCAACTTTTTGGAAAGCGGTTTTTAAACAAAATTTAAAAGATTTTGGGGATTTCCCTTTTAGATTTTTAGTAAAAAGGTTTGTCCCTAGAATGTTCTTGTGAAAAGGAGACAGTTTTAGTGTCTTTAAGGAAAAAGGGGTATTTATCTGGTGGTTTTGGTTTGGGTAAGATAAAATTGTGGAGAGTAGGGGATAGGTGGAAAAAATTGGGTTTTTTTTAGGCTTGAACAAAAAAAGGGTTTTTCTTTGCCCCCAAACAAAATTATAGAAGATTTAAAGTTTGGTGCCCCGGTGGCATTTTCTCCGGGAATCAAATTTGCTCCTGTTGAGTTGTCCCCAATAAAAGACGTTGAAAAAGGCAGGGGAGAATCATCAGCGTAGGGTGGATTTGGGCTTTGATTTAACTTAAAATTTTTTAATGAATAATAAAAGGGAAAGAGAGAAAGGGGGATGGGCCCGAACCCCCGGGGGGCAACCCACTTTGTAGATTTAGGGGAAGAAAAATGTCCCCTCTACAGTAAACTGCAATGAACGGTTTTTAAAGGGAAAATTAAGAAATTGGTCCCAAAAAAGGATATAAACCCAAAGGGGTAATTGGGAAAATTTAAAATTTTTTGCCCAAAAATCTATCAAAAAATTTTTTTTTATGTCAAGGGCAAAAAGCAAAAATTTTTTACCCAACCCCTAAAAGGGGGATGACCGAGATTCAGTTTGGAAAAACTAGAAAATCGCCAGTAGATCGCCCTTTACGGAAACCGTACTGACGATCAGATAGAAGATGTGAGCAGATAGATGCTTAAGAATCTTCTAATTAAGTATAGATTCAAAAACTTTAGAAAGGCAGGAAGTCAAAGCTATAGGACGGTAGTTTGAAGGATTAGGACAGTCACCCTTCTTAGGAACAGGTTGGATGTGAGCAAACTTCCAGCAAGAGGGAAAGGTGGAAGTAGATAGACAAAGACGGAAAAGTTTGACCAGTACACGTTGAAAGGTTGGCAACAATCCCCCTGCGCTCAGGCTGCCCAGTCGTATCACTGCTGTTCTTTTGGGACCTCCGGAGATAACTTTCATGGGGGGTCCACGGGTGGTCCTACTCATGAAAACCCGGTAAAGGCCGAGTGCAGAGTCTTCGCATAGACTTTAACTATTTGCCCACAAGACTGTGCTTGTTACGTGTGTCCCTCTGGATAATCCCGGTGAGGTTTCAGAACCAAGGTAAAGAGACTTATTCGCTTTACCTTGACTTAACCGAGAGTGGGATAGTAGTCCGCCTGTAGAGATAAACCAGAAGGGTCTGGCCTTTTGCAGAGTAGAAGTGGTTGGCCATTGTGGCCAGGCACCTTTTAGGGCCAATCTGCCGAGCGGAATCATGCTGGACCTATACGGTGTCTTTGTCCGGGGAGGGCACACTGGGCAATGCCCATGGCCACATGCCGCGAGGTGCGACTCCGGAACAGGTTCCGTGAAGTCTAGAGCACACGTTGGGTGGGGGTGTTGCACTACCAACCACCCTGTTCCGCGGACTACCGGTATCCACCTTGGGCGAAACTCCGGACGCTGTGTTGTACCACTATGAATGCACACTCATAGTGGAGCAATAGGCTAAGGTGTCCCTTGAAGACTAAGTATAAGTCCGTTCGTCTCAGACGTTCAGTGGAGTGGAAAAGGGAATGCACAAGTTATATGTGATTCGAGGCGCGTACCCTGATTCTCATCTGAACTAGACGGCCACCGTAACCCTGGAGCTTGTGAGCTTTTTAGCCACGGCGCACTTTATGTGACGACCAGCCCGGGGAAACGGAGGGAAAATTCAAGCTCTTCTCCTAGAAGCCATATATATATATATATATATATATATATATATATATATATATATATATATAACATAAGAACATAAGAAAATAAGGAAGCTATAAGAGGCCGCGAGGCCTACAGGTGGTAGTTCCTGTCACCTAACACTACCTACATCCACCTTCCATCCCCATCCATGAACCTGTCCAGCCCCTCTTTAAAGCTCCCCAATTACTCCGCACTAACTACTTGTCTACTGAGTCCATTCCAATGATTCACCACCCTATTTGTGAACCAGTTTCTCCCTATTTCCTTCCTAAATCTTCGCCTTTCCAGCTTGAATCCATTACTTCTTGTTCTATCCTAGTTAAAAGCCGTAAGAACTTTTCCTACGTCTCCTTTATTAAATCCCTTTATCTACTTAAAAACTTCTATCAGATCGCCCTTTACTCTGCGTCTCTCGAGTGAGTGTAACTCGAATAACTTCAATCTCTTCTCATAACTAAAGTTACGCATCCCTTGTATCATTTTGGTCATCCTTCTCTGCACTGAATCTAACAAGGCTATAGCCATCCTGTAATATGGAGACCAAAACTGAACCGCATAGTCTAGGTGAGGTCTGACTAGAACCAGATAAAGCTTTATAATAACTTCCGCACTTCTACTTTTAACACTTCTGTTAATGAATCCTAACACTCTATTAGCTCTATTTCTAGCTTCAATACATTGTTTCCTAGGTCGGAGGTCTGGGCTCACCCTCACTCCAAGATCTTTTTCACCTTCTGATCTTTTCAGCGATACATTGCGTATGGTGTATCTATTACCAGGGTTCTTTCTACCAACATTCGTAACGCTATACTTATCAATATTAAATTTCATCTGCCATCTGACTGCCCACTCATTAAGTTTATCTAAGTCTCCCTGCAATATGTTTACATCAGACTGTGATCCAATAATCCTACCTACCTTAGTGTCATCAGCAAACTTGCTGATATCACTGCTAATCCCACTATCCAAGTCGTTGATGAATAGTAATGGACCCAAAACAGACCCTTGTGGAACTCCACTTGTCACCAGTCCCCATTCAGATTTAGAACCATTAATTGTAACCCTTTGTTGCCTATTACTTAGCCAAGCTCTGATCCAACGAAGAACCTTCCCATCTATTCCATGAGCCTTAACCTTATCTAAGAGTCTCTCGTGTGGTACTTTTTCAAATGCCTTACTAAAGTCCAGATATATTATATCATAAACCTTCTCATTATCTGCCGTCTCATAAACTTTCCTATAAAAATTTAATAAATTGGTGAGGCATGACCTACCTTTGGTGAATCCATGTTGTGAATCATTGATCAAACTATATTTATCTAAGTGCTCTCTAATGTTTTTTGCAATAATAGATTCCAATAATTTACCTACCACTGACGTTAGACTTACGGGTCGATAATTTGACTTTATTCCTCTGTCTCCCTTCTTAAATGTGGGGATTACATTTCCTTTCCTCCACAATAATGGCACATCGCCTATCTTAACCGATTTCCTTAAAATGTGTACTACCGACTCACTAACAACCTCTTTGCATTCTTTTAATTCTCTGGGACACACTTCATCTGGTCCTGGCGATTTAAAAAATTACATTTTATCTATACCCTCCTCCACCATTTCCCTAGTGTTGGATATTCAGTGAAGATCAAAAGGCTGCTGCAATGCTCTTTATTCAAAGCGTTACAACCTGTAATTTTATGCTTAACTAAACACATGCAAATGCACTAAACACACTAAACACTAGCAAATACACTAAACAAATAAACTAAAAGAATAAAAATTATAACCTATAAACACAAATGTAGCATCAAAATGTAACATCAAAGTAATGAATAGTAGAATGAGCAACTACGGGCAATTACAAGTAGTAATACGTACTACAGACATCTATGTTGCAATAAACGATATACAATGAACACTACAGCACTACAAACACTACAGTAAAACAAAGTGAATCATTAAGTTTACGAACACTAAAAACTACAAATACTCAGTTGACACTCGGGACTTCTAAGTAACTCTCTCAAAACCCTTCATTGGAAACCATAATCTTACACATATTTGTAGGTAACAAAACAAAGCTCAGTACTTACACGTTACCTCCCATAGCCTTCCACTGGACACCAAATACTCAGCTCCATTCGTCACTAATAGTAAATCCTCGGCAGACAACAAGACGGCCCAACACGGCAGCCGTTCACCAAAACACTGACCACCCACTAAACATATCCTCAGACCTTGACTTCGCTGTCCTCCCCTAACCCGGCAACACACAAGGAGAAATCCACAATACAAACAGCTTGTTAGAGCCTAAACAATACTAAACAAACAAGGTTAATTAAGTAGTTAAAAATACACACACTTGCACCATTATCGTCACAGACGATACACCTAGTTATCACAATATCTTTGAGTTTCTCCTCATCGCTTCCTTTGAACATCTGTTACTTTCAGGTTTTGTCTGTGTATCCTCCTCAGTAAAACACAAAAAAATCATTAGATTTTTCACATATCCTTTTTGAACCCATCCCTATTAACGCTACTATTCCCTTTTTTTT
>JACEEZ010023482.1:5000-23879 GCA_016584305.1 Chionoecetes opilio | reverse complement strand
TGGGTCAAGTCGGCTTAAAGCAAGAAACACTTGATGAAAAACCGGTTATTTTTTCACGGTTTTTTGTCCTAGGGGGACAAGGTTGGGAACAAGGGACAAGATGACTTCATTACGGTATGACCTGAAATACCCAATTGGGGCCCTTGTGTTGGGTCAATGACTTACCGCCCAATATTCTTAAATGGGCCCAATACTTTTTTGATTTCATTCCACAAATGCTTTTCAGTATTTTTAAATGAATGTCTGACATTGAAACCTTTTTTGCGAAAAAGCTGACATTTTCAGGGTAGGTCTAAAAAATTGTGTAAAATCATATAATAAAAGTCCTCAAAATTCCCAATTGGCATTTTTCTCAAAATCCAAGATGGCGTCCAAAATAGCTGCGTTTGCAATATTTCTGAATAATTTTGCTTTTTGGGACAGGCTAAAAACTGCACAAAAATTTTCTGAATACATGTTTTAGGTACTGGAAACGAAATATATTATTTGCAGGTTACACATACTAAAAATTTTAATATAATACCCCAAACAAGAATGCAAACTTTCCTAAAACCTACTGTATTTTCCACAACTTTGCTTCCAAGCAAGATATAAAAAAAAATGATAGTCATACATAACTAATTTTGTTTGGTTCTCATCTTTATATTGTGCACACAGCAAATAAGTGCACACTTGGTATTACATTGATTCAGTACTCGTAGTTTTGGATCCGTCATCCAGTGTTGTGTCTTCAACACTCATGTTCATGGCATTGACTCAAAGTCATCATCGTTCACATCTAACATCGGTGCTGTGTTGGTGCAAGATTGACCGCTACATTTCTTGCACATCGAGCTCCCAATATAATTTAAGTTTTTTGCAACTGCAAGTCTGGTGTTGCACCTATTCTGTTTGCATCCACATGACACCATGTTAAGTAGGTGTCGGGTGGCAACAGAGATATCTGTTTCTATGGGCACGAGAATTCCATCTTGTGACCGCCATCCCCATTCTGTTGGAGGTAGACTATTCCCCATCCATTTTTGAACAGTATATACTTGGGGTATGAATGTGCTTTGCAGCAGCGCTCGTTGGAGGTTAGCTCGCTATTTGAAATGATGAACTAAAGGGAAACTTCGACCTATGGCCCGTTTGGTACCGATGTGTCGGAATTCATCTAGGGACTCAACGCTGCTCGCACCATACAGCTTCAGGATGAAGGTTTCAACAAAACCTTTTTTCCCACAATTATCAGGGGTGCTTCCTTGGTTGGAAAAGGGTATCAACATTCGAATTCGCGCTGCGTGTGGCCATGTTAAAAGCCTTACGTTTTGCCCTGTCGATAGATTGTAGCCACCGTATCACACCCAGTCACAGCATGAAGGAAGAGGAGGGGGGTGCCCTGGTATCTCCTACAGCATTCTGAATTTCCTAAAGTTGGAGGCCGTTTACAGGATTGAAGGAACAAGCATGAGATATCTTGTAGTGCTTGCTCGGGCCACTACATGACGAGTAGATCGTGTCTGTGCCAACAACAAGCAACTGCCGGTTCTTAAACTCAGCTACAGTTAGTGGTGTTGAAACAATCAGTGTGTCTGCGTCTGCATCTGCTTTTAAACATATATGCCAGCCAATCGCTGTTTTCTCGAAGACTAAGTATCAATCTCTTTTTGTTGTTAGTGTTTCCTAAGAATGATCTTTGAGTTGTAGTGGTTGGCGTGTCATCTTCGAACATGATATCACTAGCTGTGCACTTCTGAGCTCTCCGTCCTGTTCAGCAAACTTTGTTGAAGTCAGGTTTTCATACCCATCGAACACCACAGTCGACTCAGCTCCATAAGGGTTTGAAGATGTAAGTAATGTGGCCTGGCATACATCAGCATAGGTGGACTGCTGAGGCCCAAACAACTGAGTGAAGAAAGGTGACCACCATCCAAGTCGTACAGACAATTATCTGGCAGGTTGGATGGCTGGGTGAATGACTTTAACAACAAGCCCCAAAGGGAAAACTATTCAACTGGTTTCCGCATAAACACCATCTTGGAAGAGCGAAGGTGGTTGAGGCGCAAGTTCATAAGTCAAGAAAGATCTCATATTTCTGCTTTTGTTTAGGACGCATGTGATTTGTTGAACTTATAGTTGGATTCACTTCTGCCTACTGTCCCCAAAACTTTTACCAACTTCTTCTTTGCTCCGATTGTCTTCACTTTGTCTTACGGTGTAGTTTTATGTCTGTGAACTTCTTTCCTGCCCATTTCTGATGCTAGTTTCTGGCCGATTTCTACCGCGTTATCAAAATTTACGGATGTATCTGCAAAAATTTCCCGGGAGACAGAGACACCAGCCGATCAGGCTGATAGCCAGCAAACGGTGGGTGTGTTTGCACCCAAACCGATAAAAACATGGCGGTCTGCTTTTTATCCCTTGACTGGACATTTTTGCCGCATATTTTTGTATTACTCTGATGTACCAGTGTGAACTCCTGTAAACTGCTCCAGTCTATTGCAGATGGGAACGCAGCGAGGTAAGGCATGCACTCATGTAGCCAGTGTGCTCTCTGTAATTCCGCGACCATGGGTCATACCTCCCGACCCTTTGAAGTTTTTCATCAAAAACTGCTCTATTGTTTGATGCGAGAAATTTCCACTCCAGAATGAATCCTGACGGCGAATGGTGAAGAAAGAGAGAGCTTGAATTTCCCCGCCCTGCCCGAGCTGGTCATCAGAGACAACCAACTCTCATTGAGGTCCGGCGGCCACCCTGTCCAGCTGAGAATCAGCGTATGAGCTGCACATTTAAGTGCTAAGCCACGCATACCCTTTTAGCTCATTATTATTCAGAACAGTGTGAACGGACTTATGCTTATTTATCGAGGTGACACCGAAGTGCCCCAAGTCTATTCCCTGTAGTCCGCGGAACAGGGCAGAGCTTGCAACCACTCCACCCAACGTGTGCCCCAATTCTTCAAGGACACCTGAATCGGGGTCGCACCAAGCAGCATGAGTGCCATGGGCATTGCCCACGGTGCCCAAACCCCAAACAAAGACACCGTATAAGCACCCATCGTACTGCTTGGCAGGTTGATCCTGTAAGGCGTATGGCCTCATGTTCGCCACACACATGACCACACCCTTCACTTCAGCAAAAGGGCCGGACCCGCATCCGGCTTATCTCTACTGACGGACTGCTATCCTACTACATGTAAACATGACACCGCCTGCAGACGGGAAAGACACACGTAACAAGCTCGCACTAATGGGCAAGAAGTTTATAGTCTTCGCAGAGACTACGCACAGGGAAAGCTACTGGTTGTTCATGAGTGGATCCAACAGTGGGCCCCTCCATGAAAGGGATCCAGACCACAGGATGAACAGCTCTGCATCATCCTGCTCCTCCCTGTGCGCGGGGATTGTTGCCAACCTCTCAACGTATTCCCCGTCAATGCTTTCCACCGAGGGGAGTGCCGGTCCGACCTCGGGGCGTCATCCCGGTTGCGCCGACAGTCCAGTGTATGGGGCACAGAATAGGGTTGCGCTGGCTCCAATACTTAGGAGAGTCAGCGGTCAGATTTTTAGCAGGAGTGGGATGGATTTACCCACTCCGCACACTGACACTGGATTAGTGGAGCTGACGTCCCCCCCTCGTTGCACGCCATTACGGTGAGGGCAGTAGCCATTAATCTTGCGTGTCGTGCTAGGCGCATGACTACAGAGCTATCACCCGCCGCTTTGACACGCGGGATGGAATCTCAGCCGCCGTCCTAGACTGACGTTGCCCAGCGATACGTAAAGCGTTGCCCAGCGTTACCTTACCTTCTCCGTAAACAGACTGTACTCTTCTGTCGGCATTGTTTACTCCAGGCTTTCCATTTGTTGCCAATACAACCTGGCAGACTTGGCGTAGTGAAGATGTCCTGCAGCATGAAAATGTGGAACCATCTCCCTCACACGACTGAGATTAATCTCCCAGTCCCCTGTCCTCGCAGCACGAATTAATCGTTATAGAAGAGCCACTTGCCTGATATACTGCACCCACAGCTTGCCGGTTCTGCTTTGACTTGCAGCATGGTCTAGGAGTTGTGAAACAGTATGGCTCAACTGCTTGATATATTCATCCTCAGCTACATCAGCAGCATTTCTGTCATGGCTTAGAAAGGCCCTGTGCAGGTTCTCCAAGTGGCTTTTGTCTACGCATCCAAGGTGCCAGTGGTATCCATCAAGACATTAATGAGGGCAGCTGAGCTGAGAAAATGAGCACGCAGAGCGCGACTGAAGGCATGACCAGATAGCATATACATCACGGATCCCTTGGCATATACTGTCTTCCAAAGCTCTGCCAGTCCGCTACCTGTCATGATATGACCCATGCTACCCAGATACGACATGAGAAAATGAAATCCACCTAGTCGGACAATAATCCTGTCAAGATCCTGTGAAAAAGCTACAGTCTCTGCAGCTTTGATGTACAAAGGCTGGTCGAATGTGACTGTACATATCCTCAAGCCACGTTTTTCACACTGCTGCTGTGCGAAGCATAATGCAGTGTAGATAGTGCTCAATTTGAGGGATCCATATTTATGAGGGGTAGAGTTTCTATCCTGGTCCTCTCATATTGGTCACCCTGCATGGCCATTTTCATGAAGCCACTCCACGAAGGACAAGGTGACAGTTCCATGATACAGCTAATGGCCCAGAGGTAGTCCAACGCAATTGCTGAGCGCAGAGAGTTAAGCTGCTGGTCAGGAATCATCATGGGATGTACTACTACAGATTGTAAGGCAGGCACACCTTGGCTTCATGTATGTTTTCTTAGGGATGTTTCCAAAGTTTCCTGCTGATTCAGGAAATGATACTTTCATTTTCCGCTTGATTGGTTGGGTATCCGTATTTCCAGGTGGAGTTACACATGCAATACCACCCATACTATGGAAGGTATTGTGACCACTAACAGTAGCTACATTGAAGTCTGCATTGTCGAAGACAAACTGTGTGAAACCATTCAAATGATAAGATGGTTCACCTGTCATTAGGGCATGTTCAACCTGTGGACCTTCTTGTAGTCATCTGGGAAAACTCAAAACTACTCAAAATTTTCGATCAGCTCACGGGAAGCGTACTTGCGATGAATGTACACAGCTATTGCTGGAGGAGAGGTGAAATGAATGATCGCGGTCGGCTCGCTGAAATTATTGCTGGGCTATGGCTGTACATTTTTTTTTGTGAGACTTTTGATTTCCACCCTTGCCATACACACTTTATTCAAGAAGCGTTTCAAGGAAAATGGGTATCAGTGTTTCTCCATTTTTGGTTGTTTCAAGTGTTGTGAATTCATCGCAGTCGTACACTGTCATTTTTGATATATTTGAATGATGTAAGCAGCCATGTCAATGATACGATCACTTTGTGTCCTTGCATCAGACACTTTGTCAGTGATCCATCTGTCATGGAGAACCTTGTGTGCCGAATTACGAAAACCCACTACACGTCTGTGTCCTCCAATGCTTGTGACAACAATGTCATCACCATAATATTCCTTAAGCTTAGTCTTGAGATGTTTCGATGAATAACCCTCATGTCCATGTAGATACTCGGCCATTTGATCTGAGAGGTTTTGTAGTGAATACTGACACTCATCGTGATGGTCAAGAAACTCACATAGCTTATTGAATGCTTCCTGCCGAAAGTTAACATCTGGTATTTCCTCCGTCTTTTTCATCCGAAAAAAAGATGTTGCACACTGCCGGTGATATTTAGCTTCAGCTGCAACCGGATCATGCACTTGCTTCACTCTGTGTGCGATATCGCTGACTAACTTATCATTTCTGTCTCTAGCTTTATTGAGTACTGTTGCCTGGAATTCCAGAGTTTCTACATTGCTTACAGGCCTTCTTCTAGAAAAAGGGATCTTACTACCTTTAGAAACAGAGTCAATACAAAATAGGCAGTCAGTTTTCAAGTTAAAAGTTTTTATACATTTTGCCCGGAGTATGGGCACTTCATGTTCCTCATGACACACAAACCCTCTTTTGGAAGATAATATGGCACTTTTTCTGGTGTATTGTTTCCGACCCTCTACAAAAGATTTCATGAAGTCCATCTCTTCTCTCCAGACTTGAAGACACAGGTGTACTTCGTCCTTTGTCTCCAAATACAACAGGCTTAGGTGTGCTTTCTTTGCAGATGATACACGTTTCTGCTATACCGCAATCTGGAATAATAAAGAAAACAGAAAAATAAAAATGTCTAATCAGCTCTACAAAATAAACACGCTGCAACTTTGGCAATTCATGGTTGCAAGACGTCGAGAGATAAATTTCTCCATGTAGATCTCTAAATGTCACCAGTTATATCGCCAAATATTCGAAAACTCGGTTGTTATCCCAATTAAATGACATTTTCAATATTTGGATCACCTAGATAGCCACTGTAATGTGTTCCTAGTATCTTCTAACATATACTCAATCACTGTATTCATGTTTCTAACCTATCTAAACCATTTATGTGAAAATATGAAAAAGTGACCATTTAGGCCGGAATCTTGAATTTTGAAAAATGCACAAGGAGGAATCTCGAGGACTTTTAACATGTGATTTTACATCTTTTTCTGAACCTACCCTGAAAATTTCAGCTTGTTTGCTAAAACTTCCAGGTTTGGGCCTATTTTGGGCTAATGTTCTTGGACTATAAGGTAGATAGGATTATTGGATCACAGTCTGATGTAAACTTCTTGCAGGGAGACTTAGATAAACTTAATGAGTGGGTAGTCAGATGGCATATGGAATTTAATATTGATAATAGCAGAGTTATGAATGTTGGTAGAAAACACCCTGTTAATAGATATACCATACGCAATGTATCGCTAAAAAAATCATAAGGTGAGAACGACCTTGGAGTTAGGGTGAGCTCAGACCTCCGACCTAGGAAACAATGTATTGAGGCTAGAAATAGACCTATTACGGTGTTATAATTCATTACCAGAAGTGTTAAAAATAGAAGTGCGGAAGTTATTATAAAGCTTTATTCAGCTCTAGGCAGACCTCACCTAGACTATGCGATTCAGTCCTGGTCTCCATATTACAGGATGGATATAGCCTTGTTAGAAACAGTGCAGAGAAAGATGACCTAAATTATTCAAAGGATGCGTAACTTTAGTTATGAGAAAAGATTGAAGCTGTTAAATTTACATTCACTCAAGAGACGCAGAGTAAGGGGCGATCTGATAAAAGTTTTAAGTGGATAAAGGGCTTTAATAAAGGAGAGGTAGGAAAAGTTATTACGGCTATTAACCAGGGTAGAACAAGAAGTAACTGATTCAAGCTGGAAAAGCGTAGATTTAAAAAATAAATAGGGATATACTGGTTCACAAATAAGGTGGTAAATGATTGGAATGCACTCAGTAGACAGATAGTTAGTGAGGAGTCATTAGATAACTTTGAAGGGAGGCTAGATAAATTCAAGGATGGGTATGAAAGGTGGATGTAGGTAGTGTTAAGTAACAGGAACTACCTCGTGTAGGCCTCACGGCTTCTTGTAGCTTCCTTATTTTCTTATGTTCTTATGTTCTTATGAAATAGGATAACACAAATAAATAAATATCACATTAAAAATATGCAACAAAAATAGGAGCCACTTAATTGGTATTGCCTCAATAAGACTTGGGCATATGCCTCAATAGTTTTTGTTAATATTTACATAATTCAATACAGTGTCCAGCTCTTGCACCGTAAACGGATCATCCAAGACTGGTATCGTGAGAGTAGGATCATTTATGTATGAGAGAGAGAGGGAGAGAGAAGAGAAGTTTGTTAGGTTTGTTTTTGTTGGTTGCATCGTTCTATGTGGGAATGTATTGATATAGGGAAGAAGAATATGTTGATGGACATGTAAATGTTTAGGAAATCAATAGCAATGAAGAAAAAATGACAGGTTGTGATGCAAAATACAAAAGCGTTTATAGTTGGTTATTTGAGAAAAAAGTGATATAAGTCCATATTTATTGACATATGAATTATGATAGAAATCTAAATGTAAAAAATATATAGCTGTTTGATGTCTTTTTTTCCAAAATATGTATATGGGATATGGATTGGCATTTTAATAAAAATTGCTGCAAAAATTTTATATGAATATAATATATATTTTATGAAATCGGGTGTAACTATATATTTTATGAACATTTAATGGATATGTCTATATCTTTAGAAAAATGAAAATGTGATACACGTGTATTTTCTAAAGATATATGATAAAAAAAAAAAAAAAAAATTTTGAAGTGTATTCTTAAATTCACATTTTTATTTGAAGATAGTATACACATGCTACATTTTTGTATTTCTAATTTTATAATGTCCTTTATTTTTCTGGCAATGTGAGAGATGGCTACAAGCTATGTGTTGGTACCCATGGCTCCGGTACCAGAACTATTAACACTTCTCTGCTTCTGAATTTTGCGAGGTCCAGAAGGTTGAGAATTGCAGGTTCTTGGTATCAGAGACCAGAACTGCACCGCTGGACATGGTATAGTAATGGCAGAGGGGTAGCTAGGGAGATCGACCACGTCCTCGATAGTATTCGTTGGAGGATCCTCCAGAACTGCAGGGTTTACCGGAGTGCGGAGTTCTTTGGAATATATCACAAACTTGTTGTTGCCACACTTAAGCTCCATGTCAAGTCCAGAAGAATCTCAGGAGGTAACCATACTGTGTTTCATCTTGAGAAACTGAAGGACTTGACATGTGCCCATGGGTATGCAACGGCAGTCTCAAATCGGTTTGATGTGCTCGGTGCCCTCGACGACCCTGTAGAAAAGTTGGATACCTTCAAACGTGAAACACTCCTGGCTGCTAAGGAGTGTATTGCGGAGCGATCAAGGTCAAGGCGTGGTTTTGTCTCGACGGAGACGCTGGGAAATATCGAAGAGAGTCGCGCTGCCAGGCTGGCTGAGAACCAGGACAAGCACAGGGCTCTGTCACGCCGGACTAAAACTATCCTGGGGAGAAACAAAGAGAGGTATGTCAGGAGTCTCGCTGAGGATGTCGAGGGCCATTTGAACGCTAAAGACCTCCGACTCGCCTACCGAACCCTGAAGAAGCTCCGTTCCAAGTCTCCATTTCGGGTGAGTCCTCTTCGAGCAGCATATGGGCGCCTTGTGTCGGACATGGATGAGCAGATGGCTCGTTGGACTGAGTACTTTGGGCTGTTGTTCACGGTGGACCCTCCAATCTAGCAGCTTCACACTACTGGGTTACGGGCATTGGATGCCAATCCTCCCATTGACGAAACCGCACCCTTTCTTGACGAAGTCAGAGAGCCTGTAGCAGAGTTGAGTGGTGGAAAGGCAGCTGGTGTTTGTAATATCAGTGCGGAGCTCCTCCAAGCTGGGGGTGAGGCCATGAACCGCGGGTTGAATGCTGTCCTGACTGCCGCCTGGCAATCAGGTACCATTCCTCCTCACTGGAAATTGGGGCTGGTCGTCCCTATCTGGAAAGGGAAAGGGGACCGTCAGGACTGCAACAATTACCGCGGTATTACACTGCTCAGTGTGCCAGACAAGGTGCTTGTCCATCTATTGCTGACACGGATCCGCAGTCATCTGCTGAAGCATCAGAGACCTCAGCAGTCTGGGTACATATTTGGTAAGTCAACAACGGACCATATCCTAGCGCTTCGTGTCCTGGTGGAACGCCGACGTGAGTTTCGACAGGGGATGCTTCCAGCATATGTTGATCTCAAGAAGACGTTTGACTCAGTGCATCGTGAGTCACTCTGAGATCTTCTGCGACTTCGCGGGATTCCTTCAAGGACTATTGGTTTGATGACTGATCTGTACTCTGGGACTGAGAGTGCTGTGAAGTGTGGGGGATGTGTATCCAGCTTCTTTCCTGTAAATACAGGAGTGAGGCAAGGGTACGTCCTTCCCCATCACTTTTCAACATTTGTATGGACAGGGTATTGGGCAAAGTTGTAGATCAAAGTGATTGTGGAGCAACCCTCGGCAACACCAAGATCACTGATCTTGTTTTTGCCGATGATGCAGTAATCTTTGCTGAGTCGCTGGAGGTCCTGGTGATGGCTCTCAAGGCACTGCACGATGAGGCAAAACCTTTGGGACTTGAGGTCTCCTGTTTTAAGATCAAGCTAGGTCAAGGTTTGTGGAGGCTTACTAGATGAAAGCGTACAGTCTGTCCATGCGTGCGACGAGGACATTGAGATCTTGGAAAGTTTTACATACTTTGGTAGCGCAGTCCATAATGACGGCGGGTCACGTCAAGAAGTCTTCTGGCGGATTGGCATAGCCCACGGTGTTATGGAATTGCTCAGCAGGAGTATTTGGCGTTGTCGGTATCTGTGCAGGAGGACAAAGATTCGGATCTTCAAGTCGCTTGTGATCCCTGACTTACTCTATGGTTGTGAGACATGGACACTAAATAGCGACTTGAAGAGACGAATGGATGATTTTGGTAATAAGTGTATTCGCAGAATCATGGTGTATCGCTGGGATGATTACGTGTCAAACCAGCGATTGCACCGTAAGACTGAATCGAGGCCTATTACCTGCATAGTCCGTCAGCGCCAACTTCGGCTATATGGGCAAATGGCACGCTACCCTGAAACCGATCCTTCCCATTTGGTTGTATATGTAAAAGACAATCCGGCGTGGAGGACGCCAAGGGCTGCCCAAAAGGCTCGTGGCTGGGGTAAGTTGATGTTTCTTGTCGAGAGCTGCTTGTTATGGGAAAGGAGCCTGCATGGGGCCTCGCGCGTGGTGAGAAGTGGCGTCGTAGGGTGGGCGGGGAGACGCGCCCCCCGGCGTATGCCCCCAATGATTGATTTATTTTTCCATTTGCCTTCAGATTCTTAGCATTTACTCGGAAGAAAGATTATGATTTCCATCATGATGATAATTCCTTCTATCGGCTCTAACAACATATAATTAAATTTAATTTCTTCATATATTCATCACCAAGCAATTATTTAACTTTTCCTCACCTCATACTTCCTTCTTCTTCACACACATACACACAAAACACACACACACACACACACACACACACACACACACACACACACACACACACACACACACACACACACACACACACACACACACACACACACACACACACACACACACACACACACACACACACACACACACACACACACACACACACACACTACTTGTGTGGGTAGGGTACTCCATGGTATAAAGGGTACTCCAAGGTGTTAAGGGTACTCCATGGTGTAAGGGATAGCACGCTCGGTTCACAACCGAGATGTCCCGGGTTCGATCCCCGGGCGGAGCGGAAACAGATGGGTTGTTTCCTTAAACCCCTAGCCCCTGTCCACCCAGCAGTGAATGGGTACCGGGTGTTAGCCGGGGTTTGTGACCTGCTCTCCGGGGTGCTGGCTTCGGCCAACACAAAGCACTAAGGATGAATGATAAAAATGTTGATATGGAGACGGGGCCACACGAGCATTGCTCTGGCCCTGTAAAATACAGCTAGATAAATACACTAGATGAATACACACACATATCACAGCTGCTTCTATGTATACTAAACACACCTCTCCCTTGTATATTAACATCCCCTAGTTCATATTCCTGCATTTTATTAGATCTCAAAACAGTTGATCCTTTACAAAAAATTGGTTTCTACCGTTTTTAATAGTGATTACTGATATATTTGTTCGCATTTGGTGCTGTGGTTGTAAAATGGCAGCGTTGGATAAAAAAAACCTCCTGTTATTTAGATGCAGATGTGTGTGTGTGTGTGTGTGTGTGTGTGTGTGTGTGTGTGTGTGTGTGTGTGTGTGTGTGTGTGTGTGTGTGTGTGTGTGTGTGTGTGTGTGTGTGTGTGTGTGTGTGTGTGTGTGTGTGTGTGTGTGTGTGTGTGTGTGTGTGTGTGTGTGTGTTGTGTGTGTGTGTGTGTGTGTGTGTGTGTGTGTGTGTGTGTGTGTGTGTGTGTGTGTGTGTGTGTGTGTCTGAGTGGCTGTGTTGTTTGTCTTCGGTGATGACTCCTCCTTCACTTTCCGTCTTTCTCCCTTTCTTTATCCTCCTTTTCCTCTCTGCTTAGAACATAATAACATAAAAAATAAGGAAGCTACCAGAGGCCGTGACACCTACACGAGGTAGTTCCTGTTACTTAACTCTACCTATATCCACCTCGCTTCCCCATCCATGAATTTATCCATACTCCTTTTAAAGACCCCAATAGACTCCGCATTGACCACTTGTCGACTTAGTTCATTCTAATCCCTCACCACCTTATTTGTGAACCAGTTTGTCCCAATTTCCTTTTTAAATCTACCCTTTTCCAGCTTAAATCCGTTACTTCTTGTTCTACCCTGCTTACAAGCCGTAAGCCTTTTATCTACATCGCCTATATTGTATCCCTTTAACCACTTAAATATTGGAACTACATCTCCCTTCCTCCACATTAATGGCACTTCCCCTATACCAATCGATTTCCTAAAAATATGCACTAACGCCTCACAAACAACCTCTTTGCATTCTTTTAATACTCTGGGATACACTTCATCTGGTCCTGGTGACTTAAAAGTCTTCATTCTGTCTATACCTTCTTTTTAGTCAGGGGGCTTATTCCAAAAAATCACCCTGATTGTTCCCTTTGTTCCAAAAGTACAATTTTCTTACCAGGGGTAGATATGACAATAAAAAAAAAACATTTGCGGAAGCCAACATCTACTCTCCCTGTGGCGGCCATTATGGACGAATCCGAGATGGCCGCCTCTGGTCTGACATTGGGCGATATAATAACTGTACTGTACTTTAGGTAGGTTGAGTATGTACGGCAACACTCTGTATGGCAACGCGCTCCTTGACCTCTCATATAAATAGGGTTGTACACGTGACCCTCGCCACCTCAGTTCTCGCTCCTGACCCAGTATAGAGGTCAGATTCACGCTCCGCTTCGTGGCCAGGCCACGTGTGCCTGGTCCAACATATTCCACTGTTCCTGTACTCCACTCCTGCTGAGCAATACATATATTCTGTCTTCAATCTACAAGTTGAGTACTTATTGACCCATATCCCACTCTACTTTAAGGAACACACAACGTAAGACAAAACACCGACCTCAGACCACGTGTTTGACCACACCACACCACCGTGCCTCGCCGCTCGCCACAAGCTACCAGTGCCCGCTACACTCTTATGTACCAGTCCCACCACTCTACTCATCTATATTCAAGCAATGTACCACGTTCCCGGTACATAACAGCCAATCATAGTAGAACAGCAAATAATGACACTTTTTGTATGTTTTTGAGCATAGAGAATCCAGTTCTGATATTTGTTTATGTATTCAAGATATATGTCAGGTCGTATATATCCACATTCGATATTATATTATAAATCATATAAATTTTATGTCAATTGCATTATGATACATAATTATTGCACTTATATATGTGGTTGTAACAGCTATATTAACTTATTGCGCTCATTAAGAGAGGGTGACTTCCCTCTCTACGTCCAGGTGTGTGATGAAATTTGTCCATGGTTCTTTGTGCTGGACCACACTAACTATTCCCGCTGGTTGGCGCCCTTCTAACGATGTTCTAACGAATTATAACGATGCCTTTCATGAGGAGTATTTAAAATCTAGGCTGGACAAATGGACAGGTCCTATTTCATAAATTATAACGAAAAGAAATTTGTACACATTCAGCAATCGACCAGACCCTATCCAGACCAGACCCTAGTACCAGTACCTATCCTGAAGACAGTCTGAAATCACGTGCACAGTAGTGGCGTGGTTCAAGAGCACGTACTCTATTTGATCCAGATAGTGTTGGTACCACACCCATTTCCAAACGAGACTGGCAGTCATATTTGATAAATGTGGAAAACAAGAAGGAACTGTTCGTCTTCATCAGTAAACACCTGATCAAGATTGACATGGGTGGAAAACTCCTCCTCAGCACTGAACTAGAAACTGTGCTCTCTAATAAAGCAATTGATATATCAGGGTTCCAACCATGCAACCATACAGAGACAGATACGCGGATCATTCTGCATCTTGCTCACGCATCATCTTAGGGTCACAAAAAAGCATTCATCCGCACTGTTGACACTGACATAGTCGTTCTAGCCATTGCTTTCTTTCAACAGCTTGACCTTACATAACTCTGGATTGGTTTCGGTAGCTGGCAAATATTACAGAGACATCCCAGTGCACACATTCAATAACAGCTTGGTCCATCAAAGTCGCTGGCTTTACCTCTGTTTCATGCACTAACAGGCAGCAACGCTACGTCTCAGTTTCTTGGATGTGGGAAGAAGACAGCATAGACTGCATGGCATAATACACAAAACTTAACTGAAACCATGTTCAAATTGACTGTAGAGCAGGAGTCCTTCAGTCTAGTATCTTTTGAAATGACACACATTGAGAGGTTTGTTTTGCTCATGTACAGTAAGAGATGTGGACAAGGATATGTAAACGAAGCCAGGCACCATCTGTTTTATAATGGCAGTCGAACATTGGACAGCATACCACCTACCCAAGCTGCCCTCTTCCAGCATATCAAGAGGTCAATGTTGCAGGCAAGTGTTGTGTGGAAGCAGTCAATCACATGCAATCATACACTCCCCGGTTTTGATAAATGGGGATGGAGAATATGACAAGTGCAGCAAACCAATGGCTCCCTTTCTGGCAAATTCTAGCTGATGCCAGTAAGACATGTGCTCTTCTCCTTCATTGCGGATGCACTAAAGCCTTCAGAGGGAATTGGAAATTACAGTAGTGCTGGAATTCGATGTACGACACTCTGCAAGTGTGAGGCTGGCTGCCTGAAAAATGACGACTATGCAAATCAGTGAAGAGCCATCTATTGGATAGACATTATCATGATTTTTTATTTTATTTAAATTTTTATTTTTTTACATTTGTGTCTATAGCGCCTGTAGGCAGAGTTGATCCAGGGCTCGGATGGCAGGCTCTGGAGGTTCACTTGAGGGCTGTGATGGTTGGCCCTCGCCCGTGGTGGCGCAGGCAGAATTCTTATAGTGACGCCTGTGATTAGAGGCTCATGCCGCCCCCCTGTGGTGTCCTCCGATACACTCGCAATCGAAGGTAGAGTTGATGGGCAGGGCATGTGGTGTTCTTAGGCCACTCGACGGTGCAGAAAGTTTTTTTTTTTTTCGGGGATCGAACTCGGGTCACCGACAACGCCAGTCGGAGACGCTGACCACTCCGCTACCGCCTCCCAGAGATGCAGTACTGTGAGTAAAAGAAATAAAGAGGAGTGTACTTTCATAAGAACATAAGAAAATAAGGAAGCTACAAGAGGCCGCGAGGCCTACACGTGGTAGTTCCCTATACTTGCTTATATATTAAAGTTTAATAGCAAAATATGTTGATGCTGACTCTTATTTTTGATCAAGTTAACTATGTAGCCTGTACTAGTATTGGTACTCAAGTGGATGTCCACTGAGCACAACTGTATTTGACTACAGATACATTGTATTAATTTGTATTCACATTTGACCTTTGGGATCAATATTTAATACAGTTCTATGTAGTAATACATTAACATGTGTCTTTTGCATGCACTCCAATAGCTGACATGATAAATGATGTCAAATTTAAAGTTTAAGACGGTTTGGACACAGATTTGTATATTTTTAGGGATATAATGACATTGAAAGTGAACATCTTGTATGACGTCGACCTTGATTCTTCAAAATAACAACTGGAATGGATTACCCATGCCCCAAAACCCACAACAACTGTACTTACATAATATGATTCTACCACATTTGGTTATAGACTTATTGCACTTTCTTATTTTGGACAGCGGCCATTTTGATTTGGCCAATATGGCCGCCACCGTGGTAGCCCAGCTTGTCTCCCGTAAAAATTTAAAGTAGTATGGTCATAACTAACTGTGGTCCAAAAATGGCACTTTTGGAATGACTTGAACAATAATATTATGAAGCTCCCTAACTCTCCTACCATTTCACTAGTTATCACAATATCTTTGAGTTTCTCACTATCCTCTCCTCTAAACATATGTTCACTATCAGGGACCTTCTGTTTATCCTCCTGAGTGAAAACACTTAAGAAATAATATTTAAATTGTACACATATCCTCTGCCATGCTTACAATCTTCCCTTGCTCATTTTTTAATGGCGCCACTAATTCCCTAGTCTTTGTTTTAAAAAACCTGAAAAAATACCTTAGGATCAGTCCTTGCCTTCCTGCAACCTTAATCTCATAATTGTTCTTTGCTGCTCTTGTTATTTTGTTCACTGTTCTAGTAGCCATCTCGTTATACTGCTCTCTATTCACCTGCCCATCCTTAACTTTTCTGTACATGTCCCGTTTTACCCCTATGTTATGTTTTAAAAACTCAGTCATCCACTTGTGCTCGTTTTTCCCTGATCTTATCGCCCTAAAAGGAATATTCTTTTTTTGACCTGCAATTAAATTGCTGACAAAGGTATTATAATCCCTTTCCGCACTGACCTCACCGACACCCCTCTCCGTGCTGACCACATATCTCATATCACACTCCCTTTTGTCTCTTTATGTCCCTTCCAAGTGTCTTCTTAATCCTACATAATTAGCCTTTCTGAAGTCTGGTACTCTATGCTTATTAACACTTATACTTCCCACTTCCCAATTTAAGCAAAATCTGATTTCGCAATGACCGCTTTTTCCTAACATACCTCCAACTTCTACTTCAGTAACTAAATCTTTCCTGTTTGTTAGTAAAAGATCTAGAATATTATCTCACCTAGTAGGCTCCTTGATTGCTTGCTTTAGGAAGTTCTCTTGAAATAGTTTTAACAAATCCTTTGCGTCATTATCTCCTATAATTAAATCCCAGTCAATGCTCCTAAGATTGAAGTCTCCTACCACGCATAATCGATTATATTTACAAGCCTTGCTTATTTCCTGCCATATAATAGCTGAATCCTCGTTACATAAGTTTGGAGGCCTGTACACTACACCCAATCCAGCTTATCAGTTCCTTCTCTAATTTCTACCCATATAGACTCTATGCTACCATCCGTTTTTATAGCGTTGTTAACACACCACTGCAATGTACCCCTGACCTATAGTGCAACTCCTTCGCCTCTCCTTCCTACCCTGTCCTTGTGAAATAACTTATATCCCGCTATCTTCTGCTTCCTTAACTCTCTCTTTGTCTCCGCGTCCATGGCTGTCTTTGATTTCTTAGTGCAGCTTGTGTGTGTGTGTGTGTGTGTGTGTGTGTGTGTGTGTGTGTGTGTGTGTGTGTGTGTGTGTGTGTGTGTGTGTGTGTGTGTGTGTGTGTGTGTGTGTGTGTGTGTGTGTGTGTGTGTGTGTGTGTGTGTGTGTGTGTGTGTGTGTGTATGTGTGTGTGTGCGTGTGTGTATGTGTGTGTGTGTGTGTGTGTGTGTGTCCGGCTGTATTTCTCTGTCTGTCTGTCTTTGTCCGTATACTATATGTATGGAGGTATATTTGGATGCATGGATGGACGGTCGTGGGTGAACTTTTCCGTCACCTAACTCGATTGCTAAATTCCCCGGACACACACACACACACACACACACACACACACACACACACACACACACACACACACACACACACACACACACACACACACACACACACACACACACACACACACACACACACACACACACACACACACACACACACACACACACACATACACAGATAGATAGATAGATAGTTTTATTGACCACAGTATGCAGGTATAAATATTGATATTAAATAATTCCTAAATACTAACTTAAACATAATAATCATTAAACATAATTCCTAAATACTAATTTAAACAATCATTAAACTATCAACTAATTATAGCTGTAGTCCACAGCATATGCTCAATATATTAACAATTCCAGCCTTGGCTATCTAGTTTACTCGTTCATCGTGGTGAATGGGTATAAATCTCTAATACCTTGTGTCATGGGGCATTGTTGAATAACGTGTTGCTCAGTTTGTATCTCACCACACCTACATAGACTTTCCTCAAGCAGCAGGCGGCCTCTGCCTCGCCTGTTCCATCTACCCGTTTCACACGCTAGTGAATGTCCACTGATACGGAACTGTGTGAAAGATAACCTATGAATTTTATTTATTACATTTCTTTCTTTATATACCTCATGAACTTCAATTTCCGGGTTGATACATTTGTAAGCTAATCTTCTAGATGAATCAATTTGTCTTATACCATCAAATACATTTAACATTGCTTCACTTAACTGTGTTACATCCTCATTTACAAAGTTCCTAACTAATCTACTTGTACATGTTCCTGAATTTTGAACTAAATTTATTACAAAAGCAAGTGGGTCATCATTATACTGGGATCTCTCATGCCACTCAGTACGGACAAATGTATGTTGTCTATATTTCACTAAGTCTTGTAAAGTGGGGTAACCTGATTCCACATAACAAACATCGTTACACGTAGATTTCCTAACCCCTAGTAGTTTTTTCAAGCACCAGTTGTAAAGCTTCACCATGGATTTGAGGTCTGCTCCTATCCACGATTTACATCCATAAATCAATGAAGACATCAGTGCTGCGTCAAAGACTCGTTTTTTCATCATAAAGGGGACATCATTATTTTTATTTACAAAGGAGACAAATTTTAAGACATGGGACATCTTAGTTTTAGCGTGAGCTGTGACGGCGGATGACACTGAACCATCACTCGTGAACGGCGAGCCAAGGTACACATACATCTGGCAATGCTCCACCACTAACCCGTTCACCACCAACACCTCCGAATCACCAACACCGCCATTTATCACAAACAATTTGATCTTTGATTGGTTGATTTTCATACCATATTCTTTACAATAATTTTGAAGCAAAGACATCTTTTTCAGCATGTTACATCTCGTTG
>JACEEZ010023481.1:0-7500 GCA_016584305.1 Chionoecetes opilio | reverse complement strand
ATCATGTCTCCGTACTCCTCTCTCCCCAAGGGAATTTTTGTTGAGGTGGAATGTATACGATTACTAAGTCTTTTTATTCTTCCCTCCTTTTTTCAGCATCAACTCACCATCAACACCTTGCCATACCTTCTCCTTTCTCCAATTTCCTAATACAGGTTGAAGTTCCCAAACTCGGCAACCTCGAGACCAGCGCCCGAGACGCGTATTGGAATTTCCGACTTTTTAGAACGTAGATATATTAAGGGGAAAAAAGCATCCAACTTCTTCAAAGTCAATTTCTCAGAACTAGTTAACACATTGTTCGCCTTTCTTTTCACTTGCACCAGTAGGGTTGCACGGGACGTTTGGGGGCCATAATACCCAATAACAGCATGTAGAAGTACACAAAATCACCCCCCCCCCCCCCCCCCGTGTACACAACTTAGTACAACACCACTGAAAAAAAAAAAACAAGAACAACAAACAAATCGGCGGAGAAACCCAGCGGACTAGTGCTGGTGGCCACCCAGCGGCCCCCGACCCGGCAACTCACGCCCAGGGTTTGGTGTGTTCTCCGGGTTTTAGAAAAATCCCGAACCATAGCCGAGTTTTGGTGTTGCCGAGTCTGGGATGCCGGGTTTGGGAACTTCAACATGTACCACATCTTCCTGTGTAACACCATTAAACGCCTCTTTTGGTATCTGTTTCGCCTCCATACATTTATGGCCCTCCCCAAACTGGAACATCCTCAGAAATCATCGGCTCTCATTTTACTAGACCTAATTATGTCTGGTTTCTTGGCTTCAGGTAATCGTTTACTTATGTTAATGTTGACTCTAGCCCAATTTATATTTGGTACAATACCGGCCATCCTATTTCATTCCTTTGGGGACTGTCTTCTCTTACTCTTTCTCTTCTTAGTACCAAATCTCAGTTTTTGGTCTAAAACTCTCAATAGAATTCTGTTTTTCCTCTTCCTGTCTCAATTCGTTTTTTCTTTGGCTTCTTTAAACAGTACATTCAATCGGCTCTTTCTTCCTCATTCAATTCTTTTCTTATCCATATTTTCTTATAGCTTCTGTAGTTGCCAGTTTTCCATGCCCTTAGACCAGTGCTATTCACCGGGGTGGACGAGGACGGACGTGAGGGGGGGACGCAGTCTTGGGGTGGACAGGGTTGGGTGGATGAGATCATGCACGTGTCGGTATAGATAAGAGAAAATAAAATTATGGTGTATAAAAACTAGGAAAAGGTGGGTTATTTTTACATGTATAGGGAAAATAAATGGATTCAAACTATAGGTGAAAATAATTTAATAGCATGCAGAAAAGAGGTGTTTTCAGGATTTTAAGTCCTTGATATCTATATGCTGGCTGCAGGGCTGGGAACATGGTATGCATACAGCAGACGCAGACACTGGGGAGGTACGAATCGTCCCCTGGATTATCAGACACCTGAACCCTTTGATGCAGGAAAACCTTGACTTCTATTTCCAAGACACCTCAGACCTCCAACATGTGGAGCTTTCATCCATTTCAGATGATGGACTGATCATTTGATGCCTATTGGAGCTTCCAGTGGATTATTCTTAAAAAGAAGCTTTCAAAAGCATTTGGCCATCCGATGCATTGCATTGCTGGTGTTGTCCTGCTGGGACTACAAGGGGAGTTTGCTGAGGAGGCAACAGGAATGTTTGTGCAAGATGCCAACATATGTCTGGGTCAGCAAAGTTTCTCAAGCTTAGTTTTAATCAAGGCAAAGAAAAGGAATGCCATTCTGAATTTGCATCTTCTTATGCAGGTTGCACTTGCAAATTGTCTGATGCCTTCGATTAAGCTTGATAGCAGACAAATTGCAACAGCAGGCAAGCCACTGATTTTTTTCTTTCTGAAGGAAAAGGCTTTGTTTTCTGGATTCCAATTTAACGCATATTAGGTGCAATTTTTACTTTAGCCTCATAAACGGAGAAAAAAATGAATTTGCTGTGGAATTCCGAAGGTATGTTTAATGTCTCCATGTATATTTTTAGATTTAGACTGCACAAGTGATGTGGCCCCTTCGGACCCTGTATGATGTTTGTAGTTATAGTATATTTTAAACAAACAATGTGAGTGCAAACTCCATCGTGTTGTTGCTGGCGTTGGCAATGCGTCAAAGTGCCTCGGGGTAGACACGCTTCCGTTGTGAATTCCACTTTGTGTTCCGTGTGATTCCAACCACACACACACACTCACACACGTACACAAACGCCATGAGTCTACTGATGTGTGGAATTTGCGGCAAGATGTTACGCAGAGTTTTCTGTAATCTAATACTCCTTAAGTGTTTTTAGCCCAAAACCCCCTTCAAAATTATTCAATCGACATGGGACCAATGCGGCGTTACCACCTACGATTTATTTGCATTTTTTTAGCCTACTTTCATCAAAAATTGAAAATTATAGTTTCGGGCTACAAAACAAACAGCCAGACAGACACACACACAACGGATACTCCTATAGTACAGGGAGGGTCCCGTTATGACGAAAATTCGTATACCGAGAATCTGATGATACGAGATGTGTAAAATTAGGGTCCATTTTCAATATACGAGATCGAAAATTCAATGCTACGACATTCAAAGATGGTATGAGTAAATTTATCAACGTTCAAAATGCGCACCCTACACACTCCCGGGCTGGACAAAGGGGATTTGGTGACCCCAGTGAGGTCAACCCCTCCTAACAAGACGTGACCTGAAGGGTAATTAAGCATAATTGGCGCGGCTGGACATTTAGGGGAAATTAGCAGGTGCCGGCACCAACCTTGGGACGCAGTCAGGTCAACCCCTAGCAAGGCGTGACCTGAAGGTAATTAAGCATATGGCGCGGCCTGACTTAGGGGTAATTAGCAGGTGTGCGCCCCCAAACCTTGGAGGGGAACAACTACTTCTATTGATCACACGGCCGTCCCTACATTAAAATCGTTATTTTTGCTTGCCTATGCCATGTTTTTAGTTTATTAATGTGCATGCATTTCGTTATTTGTGTGCTATTTTCTCTTTCAGAATGCTTTTCTACAGAATAGGTAGTACATTGGGGTAATATAGAACGCTGTCGCTTGTGTGTTGTTGTGTTTGCTATAGTTTATTTTAGCTTTTGTGAAAAACATCTTCTTTTCTTTTTTTCAACTGATGGGGTCCTGGAAACCAAACCTATATTAACAGGAGTTATGTGTTCGTTTTATACGAGATTTCGCTTTTACGAGTATGGCCAGGTGGAACCTAAATGCCTGTAATCTTCGGGACCTCCTGCATATAGAGGTGGTCTTACAGAAAAAGTAAACTGTAAATTTAAAATGGCATGAAGCTGCCGTTTTCTACAATATATATTTTGTAGAATGATATAGTTATTTAAAATAACAGAGGCGTGAGATTTTAAAGAGAAACAAAATTGAGGTGGACAGCTCTGCCAAAAATCACTACCTAGGGGTGGACTGACATCAAAAAAAGGTTTTGAAGAGCACTGCCTTAGACATATACTAGTGCTGTATTTTTGTGGCCTATAAACTAACTTTGAAGGGGCGGGCCCCTCCCTCTTCATATTTTCCTAACCTGTGTACTCTTCTATTTCTTCTTCTAATTCTGTATTTTCTTCTACTACTTTAAATATTTCTTTGACACCTATTCTTTTCTTCCTCTTCTCTCAAGTTTTTCTTGGGCAGCACTTTTTCCTTCAACCAAAAATGATGACATCTTTTTGTCTACCGGATCTCTACTAAATGCTCCTTTGTTTTATCACTATTGACACTTCTTTGGTCAGATTTCTTTTCATTTCGTATCTTCTATTATCTGACGTGTGGTGTGTGTGGTGTGTGTTGTTGTTGTGTGTGTGTGTGTGTGTGTGTGTGTGTGTATTTAACTAAGTTGTAACATCAAGAAGAGAGCTATGCTCGTACGTCCCGTCCCAAATCTACTATTATCCAGCTTACTTTTGAAAGTCCTGAATAATTCTTTGCATAAATAACTTTTGCATCAAGTTGTTCCAGGCTTTATATGAGAAGAAAAAACTGTATTTTTTTATATGTCTCTGCGGTTGTCCTTTCAATTTCTTCTCATAACTCTTGTACTTCTATCGTCCCCACACAAACAGATCTTTCTCTATCAATTTTTTCCAGACCCATTGATGCTCTATAACACTGCTATAAAATCTTCCCCTTTCTTTCTTTCTCAAGTTTGGGAGTTTTAACCTGAAAGTCTTCTTCATATGGTAATCTCTCGGCTGGAGCCATTTTTGTGGCTGCTCTTTGTATTCTCTCAATTTCTTATATCCTTCTTTTATGTGGGACCAAATCCCCCCCCCCCCCCAGATTGCCGCATATTCCAACCTGGTAGAATCAAAGATGTCTCTCAATTTCTTGATCATCTCTTCATCCAGATATTTGAATGCCAGCTTATATTACTCAGCAACTGATAGGTATCTCTGTTTCTTTTTTTTGTTTTGCTCCTCTAAACGGAGTGACTCCTTAAAGTTTTGCATCATCTGCAATAGATTAATATACTTTTATTTCATCGTCTGTCTGACGTAATCATGACTTATGGTGCCAACACTGATCCTTGGGGTACCCCTTTAATACCTTTCTCCATTCAGACTTTTCATTCTTTACTATTGTTCTCATTTCTCTTCCTCACAGATAACTTTCACAGTTTTGATCACCCCTGTGATTAAATCCTATTTTTTCCCAAATTTTCCCAAAAGTAGCCTCTCATGGGGAGCTTATAAAATTTGCCTTTTTAAGATCTAGATATACACAGTCTGCCTATCCATCTCTTTCTTGTGTTATATCAATTCCCTCTTGAGTAAAGTTATTAAGTTGGCCCACACATGATCTCTTTTCCTAACCATACTGCCGGTCTGCTATAATACCTTCATTTTCCAAATATTCCGTCCATTGCGTCTTTATTATTTTCTCACACAACTTACATACTGTGTTAGTCTATGACACTGGTCTATAATTTAGTGGTCCAATCCTTTTTTCCCATTTTTTAATATTGGCACTATATCTGCTCTCTATCTTTGTGTAAATCACTTTCATTCCTTTTTTTTACATCATTTTCCACACCCCATTTTCTTTATTTTTTTTTTCTGTATACACCCCTTTCTCACCCTGTCGTTTAGTACCCTCCAAAAAATAAATTTTTTTTTTCTTCCTCTTTTCTTTCTTCATTTGTTTGACTTTTTCTTGAATTTCTTTCAATTTTTCCTTCTTCTTCATTCATCGCTTTTTTACATACACTTCTCTGAACTCAACAGTTGACCTTAGCCTAAAGGGCTCTCTCCAGGATTTCTTCTGTGGAAAATCTGTGATTTCAATCTTAGTTTTTTTGGGTCTATCTCTTCCTTCTGCATAAGGTCCCAATCTTACTACTTCTTCCACTTCATCTACAATCTTGCCTCTCTTCCTCATCATTAAGTTTCTCAAACGTCCTTACCATTTTTACTTCTTTTCTTTCTCTCTTTAATCTAAACAAGATATTCTTCTTCTTCAGCCCAAAATAATCACACATTTTTTTTTCTCTGCTATACCCCTTATTAAATTCTCATTATTTTTCAAAACTTGTATTACCTCTTTCTTAAAACATTTTTCACTTTGCTCTTTCTTTTGTTGTTCTATAATTTCTTGAAAGTCCACTTTGTTTTTCTCTTTTTCTTCTTTCCAGTTATTCACTTCTCCCTTCATCACCATTTTCCATTTTGTTCCTTGACATTTTTTTCTCCATTCTCACATTTCGTTAATTTTCATCATTATCTTTTTTCAATTTCTCCATTTCATTTTTAACTCTTCATTTCCTTTACTCTTTGCTTTTCTTTCCTTTTCAGTTCTTTAATTCTACTTCAGTCCTTCCATTCATCATAGCTTCCTCCAAACCATGAATCTTTCCCTTCATACATTCAACTTTTCCCATCAGTCTCCTCACGTCTAATTTGGTCTTGTCTCCATCCTCCTCCACCCTGATCACTCTGGAGTGCAAACTTCTTTCCTTCCCTTTTCAGTGAAGCCTGAGAATTCTAATAGGGCTATTTTAATCTCTGATCTGGTTTTGGGGTGTCTGCCATATTGAAGAAAAAAATTGTACACAAATTTTATATCTCTCTACCTGGCCCACAACCCTGCTCAGGCCCTATTTTAACACTTATCTGGGTTCCTGGGGAGTTGTTGTACCCATGTAACGTCTTCATCTCCCTTCTTCAGTCCTGTTCTGAGGTATTTTGTTGATTACCACTTGAGTGTGTATTTATCTACCGTATATGGCTGTGTATAAGACGACTCGGGGTAAAAAGACGACCCCCAAAATTTCTAGTAAAAACGTAGGTTTTGGGGTATCTCGCCGATAAGACTACCCTCCAAGGTAAAACCACTCAGCTTATACAAGGTTAGGTACAAACAGCACATATGGTGGTCTTAAAATTTATGCCTTGGTGAGCACACTGAGTCCTGGGGATGTCCTGGTGCCGTCACGGGCGTGCTGGGGGACCTGTGGTGCTGTCACGGCGTGCTGGTGACCTGTGTGCCGTCAGGCGTGCTGGGGACCTGTGTGCCGTCACGGGCGTGGGTGGTGACCTCTGGTGCCGTCACAGGCGTGCTGGTGACCTCGAAGTGTTTGTTGTGGTCGTGGCGCGAGCTTGAGCTTGACCACCAACGACCAAGACAAGACGACACGTACGGGACAATGTCCCGTACACCACAGGATTTAGGGTTTACATTCTATACTGGGCGTATAAGACCCCCCAATTTTTGTGGCTATTTTTTAGGTTAAAAGGTCGTCTTATCGCAGCATTTACGGGAGTTGTTTTACTTTAGAACTTTGTAACATACAGGAAAAAAGCTATGCTCGTACTGTCCCCGTCTCCAAATCTACTATTATCCAGTTTGCCTTTGAAATCCTGAATACTTCTTGCATTAATCACTTTTGCATCAAGGTTTTTCCAGGCTTCTATGCTTCTATACGGGAAGCTGTATTTTTTTAGTCCCTCTTGCATGTTGTCCTTTTCAATTTTCTTCTCATGAACTCTTGTACTTCTATCGTCCCACCACAGATCTTCTCTATCAATTTTTTCCAGACCCATTGATGCTCTATACACTGCTAAAATCTCCCCTTTCTCTTCTTTTCTCAAGAGTTGGGGGTTTTAGTCTTGAAAGTCTTTCTTCATATGGTAAATCTCTCAGGCTTGGAGCCATTTTTGTGGCTGCTCTTTGTATGCTCTCAATCTTCCTTATATCCTTTTTTTATGTGGTTTACCAAATCCCTGCCGCATATTCCACCTTGGTCGATCAAAGATGTTATCAAATTTTTTTAATCATCTCTTCATCCAGATATTTGAATGCCATTCTTATATTCCTCAGCAACGATATGTTCCCTGTATCTTGTTTTATGCTTCTCAGGTGACAATTGTCCCTAATCCTACCCAGATCTTTTTGGGCTTTGTTTTTATTTTCCTTATTCCCACGAATACTTCCTCCTGTCTCTTTGCTACTGCCCCCC
>JACEEZ010023480.1:0-27035 GCA_016584305.1 Chionoecetes opilio | reverse complement strand
TCGGTCAATTTTGGTGACCTCAAACATTTGGTTACGGTTCTCGTCTCAACCGGGGTGTTGTTACAGGTAACTTGTTGGGTGCCAAAAATTTATTCACGAGGCATCAACCTTCAATAAGCCGTTTACTATGAGTTCGCAAGCACTGCATAAGCTGTACCTCCCGATGAAGTACCTCAGATCCAGGCTACATAACTGTTTATGAGCCTCACACGTGTATGTCAGTACCGCAATGATCCGGCTACATAACTGTTATGAGCCTCCACGTGTATGTACTACCTCAATGATCCAGCATACATAGACCTGTTTATGAGCCTCACACGTGTATGTAAGTACCGTCAATGATCCAGGCATACATAGACTGTTTATGAGCCTCACACGTGTATGTATAGTACCCTCATGATCAGGCATACATAGACTGTTTATGAGCCTCACACGTGTATGTACAGTACCGTCAATGATCCAGCATACATAGACTGTTTATGAGCCTCACACGTGTATGTAAGTACCGTCAATGATCCAGGCATACATAGACTGTTTTATGAGCCTCACACGTGTATGTATAGTACCGTCAATGATCCAGGCATACATGACTGTTTATGAGCCTCACACGTGTATGTATAGTACCTCAATGATCCAGGCATAATAGACTGTTTATGAGCCTCACACGTGTATGTATAGTACCCTCAATGATCCAGGCATACATAGACTGTTTATGAGCCTCACACGTGTATGTACAGTACCCTCAATGATCCAGGCAAGGACTAATTTATCTTTTCAAGTGGATGCACACGATGTCCTATTTTTCAGGCACACACACAGACCCTACACCTTTTCTTAACAGCTAGTGAGGTGGTCTGCCTAAGCCACCTGCTATATTCACCTGTTTAAAAGTCTCACGCGTGTCTTTACAGTATACCATCAATACATACATATATCAGGCATACATGGTGTTGCAACGCGCGGCACTGTATGGTTCCACGGCCAGAATTTCATTATGATCTCTAATATGTAGCGCTGCATGCACGGCAAATATGGGTTTGTTTGATTAATGGCTCTGCTGCTGCTGCTGGCTGCTGTCTACTGTTGTTATTGCTACTACACAGCTACTGGTAGTCACCACCCCTACTGCTAGTACTACTACCAATACTAATAGTACTACTACCATTACTACTACTACCACTAGTACTATATTACTATTACTACAACAACTACTACTATTACTATCTTTGCTATTACTACTACTACTACTATTTATATTACTACTACTGCTTCAACTACTACTTTTACTACTTCTACTACTACTACTACAACTCCTACTACAACTACAGCTACTTTTATTATTTCTACTACAACAACTACTACTACTACAACTCCTATTACAACAACTACTTATACTATTACTACAACTCCTATTACAACAACTACTTATACTATTACTACTAATACTATTACTATTACTACAACTCCTACCACTACTACCACTACCACTACCATTATTACTGTTAGGCGATTACTTATGCTGACATTATGAATCACTATATCTATCATTCCATCATAATTTAATCACCTGCACTATATTACTGCCCTGTCAAACCTACCCGACAAAAAATCATATAACCATATTATCTATCACACATTTCATCATTTACAGGTCATTCCTTTTCCTAACAGATCTTTTTGTTTCACATTTTCTAACTTTCCAACACTTAAAATTCACCTTCGTTCCACATGCTAATCAACATTTTTTTTTCATCATTTTCCTAATTCAAACTCTTTAAGTCACTGTCCCCTCCCATGCATTTCTCCTCTGCCCAGATCAACACCTACATGTATGTGATCATACATTCACATTGTATAGGTTGTGCCTCCTACTAAATCACTTTTTAACACATCTTCTAATTTCAACACTCAATTCACGTGCATTCCTATCATCTCCGCCAAATCAACAGTCCACAATCGTTACATATACAGCGCAACCGGTATGAAGGTCGAGCTAGCCAGCTAGCCCTCTACTGCCACACCACCCACACAGACACACACACACACACCACCACACACCACACACACACACACACACACACACACACACACACCACACCACACACAACACACAGAGGCCAGCTATATCTCTATTAAACACAATTCCCTTTGACGCTCTACAAGACCGTGTACGGAAACCCTTCCCTTAACATTAATGCCACCTGAACGTACCCTTTTTTTTCCTCTCTGTCACTTACTCGCTTTTTTTACGTCAATTCAGAACATTCCTTTTAGCGCCGCGCATATTTTACCGTTTCAACCCTTGTGCTTTCATATGCAAATTAAACGAAAACCGGTGGGAGGAGGGGGCAGAGGGTGGGCACACTTTGATTACGCAAGGGGCAGGTGAGTGGCCCCCCCCCCTCCTGTGTCGTCCCTGTGATTAAAAACGCTCGTCACGCCATTAACGACCACACTCATTTCGTTGTTGTGCTAAACAACGTCACGATAATATGATGAAAGGCGCAAAATTGCGCGCGGTAATGTTATCGCTTGATTTTATTGATGTGGTTTCTCCTCTCTCCGTGTGTGTGTGTGTGCGTGTGTGTGTGTGTGTGTGTGTATTCATCTGTTGTCTAGTTGTTGTTCTATTTTGACAGGGCCTGAGCAACGCTCGTATATGGCCCGTCTCCATACCAACATTTGTTTATCATTCTTCCTTAGTGCTTAGTGTTGACCGAAAGAAGCCACCACACCCCCCGGCGGGGGTCAACAACCCCGGCTGACACCCGTACCCATTCACTTCTGGGTGGACGGGGCTCGGGTTTAGAAGACCGCCCGTCTGTCTTCGCTCCGCCCGCGGATCGAACCCGGGACTTTCAGGAACTACCTACTTAAGGCCTCGCGGCCTCTTGTAGCTTCCTTATGTTGTCTTATGTTCTTTTCTATGCTCTTATGTTCTCGGTTGTGAGCCCGAGCGTGCTAACCCTTACACTACGGAGTTCCCCTAAAATAAAAGATTGGGAATCATTGCGACGTGAACAGAACTCGAACCTGCAATCTTCGGATCCGAAGTCCGACGCCTATCCCTTAGGCCACACGGTTCTGCGAAAGTGTGTGTGTGTGTGTGTGTTGTAATGTGTGTGTACTTGTGTGTATGTGTTTGTGTGTTTGTGTGTGTGTGTCTGTGTCTGTGTCTGTGTGGGTGTGGGTGGTGGTCTGTGTGTGGTGTGTGTGTGTCATTCACCAAATGATCTTTGACCACGCCGAGTCGGACTCGCCAGTTTCACCCTTCCTGAGCGAGCTTGGACCTCATTTTTACCGATCTTATGTAATGCTGGACCTTACACACCACACATCCCCCCTTCGCTTGCCCAAGGGGAACAGTACACCGACCAAATATGTCGGTGAAAAATACCCGGGATACAACGGGTAAGTGTCGAGCATTATAGCGCCTAATCTTCTCCTTCCCCCCATGCCCCCCTCCCCCACCCTAATATCTCATGCGTACGGACATAGGCCCATATGCAAGAAATTGTTTTCTCGACCCGTTGCATCGCGTTTGGCAAGCAAGAATCATTTGAAAACACGCCCACCCGTTGCGTTCCCACTGGTTGCGTTGTCCATGCCTTGTCCCTCTGTCCCTTATTCCTCATATTTCTTCCCAAAACCATTACAGCGAGTTTTCACATAACCGAGAGTGACATGCATACCTGTGGAATGCCACACGTGTCATAATTAAGGTAAATTAGGTGCAGGGAGCCTTATAGTGTTGTGCTTAGTGGGAGAGGGAGAGCCCGCGTGGTGGAGTGGTCCGCCTGTGCTGTGTGGCGACTGGCGGACGTTCAAATGTACGCACAAGCTTCACTCAGGCCATAAACCACTGTATACCTGACTGTTCACGCGACATGTTTTGAATTGCGGGGCTGCATAGGGGCCCGCGGGCGCCATAACAAAAACAAAGAGATTAGTGGTCTGATGGACTATCATATAGACTGGTTTATCATATATATGATATATGAATCTTCGTAATGTTTTGTTCTATAAGCTATCACATACAAAACAGTAAAACACGCTAAGAAATGCCATTACGAGCTATGAGAAATATGCGGAACTTAATATTCACATACTCGTCGCCATTTAAAACTTTGCGAGTCACTTTTATATGAAGGAGTATCAATATAAGCGCAATTTCCTTACTTCCTTGCTATATTTCGGTTACCGTAATATTAGAACCATGCATTAAATTAGCCTTAACTAAATAAAATAAACAGCAATCGGATAATTTTTCCCGATTGATGATGTTATTTAATTTACTTATCATCTTTCGTTTTCTGATAAATGAATTAGTAACCGTGTATAAATTAGCGTTTAACTAAATATAACATCTCATCGGGAAATTACCCGATGATGATTTTATTTATTTAGTTAACGGCTAAATTATGCATGGATCTAATTCATTTTTATCAGATAACCGAAAATATAGCAATGGAAAGCTAATAAATAGCGCTTCTATTGATACCCTTCATGATAAAAGTTGACTCGCAAAGTTTTAAATGGCGAAGAGTTGAAGTGAATTTAAGGTCATGCATATTTTCTTCAGAGTCTCGTACTGGCATTTCTTTTAGCGTGTTTTCACTGTGTTTTATTGATAATAGTATAGAACGAACTTTACGAAGATTTAAACAGTATATCATATATACTGAAACCAGTCTATATGATCCTATATTATATATGAATCGGGCGGCCCTCCGACTTCAGCCCCTGTGCGACAGGCCGATATTCACGTGTCGCAGTCCAGGGTATCCAGTGGTCATATATATATATATATATATATAGTATATATATATTATATAATATATATTATATATATATATATAGATCCGTGTTGCCACCGTAGGCGATCGCCTACGCGTAGGCGTTTCAGCATCATAATCAAGGCTTGTAGGGCCCGTAGGGGGCGATTTTACAGAATTGCGCTAAATGTAGGGGGCGATTTTGATCTGTGTTTGGTTATTTTACTTTGCAGTCAAAGATAAATAATATAGCGGAAAGGAAATATGTAAAAAAAAAAAAGAAGAGTTTTTAATCAATTAACTTTTCTATTACCCTCTGTTTATCGGGTTTAATGTAACTATGAGTGACTCTGGCAGCTGATATATCGCATCAGCTGTCTGGGCCGCATGGTGTGCCTGTAAGCTGTGGAACAGGATGGACAGGTCTAGGTAGATGACGGAGCGTGCGTCCGTCCTGTGTGGAACTGTGGAGCCTGGCATCCACTTGTTTGCATTTCATATCATAACTCATCGTGCGCATCATTGAATGGTACGGTAACACGCTGCAATAAGCTATATTTTACCGGTCTTTCATTACAAAAATATCCGTATAAAGAACAGCATGTGTTGCACTGTTTGTATGTTATTATTAAATTTATGTGATACAAAGGTATGAAAACAGTGTATATTTGACAAATGTCTATTTTCCATCTTGAACTGTAGGGCGATGAAGGGAAATGTAGAAGCGTTGTTTTTAGTGTGTGTATGGCGAAGAAATCTTCTGGGTTGGCTCACTGAAATATTATTATTATTATTTTTTTTTTTTTTTTTATTATATATATATATATATATATATATATATATATACTATATATATATATATCTATATATATATAATATATATATATATATATGATATATATATATATTGATTGAGGAGTCTACTATGAGAATAGCCTACCAAGGTTAACGGCCGCACCGATACTTAATATATATCCTACAGAGACGATGACGCTGGCCTCTCAGGGTGCATGTGTCCTCATCTTTCCTGCTGAAGTGGCGTCGCCAGGCGGTCTGCTTCTGGTTTTTTAACACCCCCGTCTCCTGCTGGTGTGATGAGAGGGGATCTCCTCCTGGGTGACGGTGCCTTGTCCTCTCCTTCACCAAGGACCACATTGCTTGGGGTCAACTTGATTGGAGGCTATGTTTCCTCCTGACGTCATTTTCCCACCTGTTCCTACCCATGAAGCTGTCTTGTTTAACGATATATATATATATTATATATATATATATATATATATATATTTATATATATATATATATATATATATATAGTCTATATATAATAAAGTATATATATATATATTTAATTTGGGGAGGCGGTAGCGAGCGGTTAGGTCTCCGACTGGCGTCTCGGTGACAATCGACCGAGTTTCGATCCCGAAGAAACCCAAAACCTTTCTTGCACCGGGGTCGAGTGGCCTCTAACACCCACATTCTTGCCTATCAGCTCTAACCTTCGACTGCGATGGCATCGGAGGACATCGGGGGCGGCATGAGCCATCATCAGGCTTCACATAAGAATCCTGCCTCCGCCACAACGGGCGAGGCCAACATCAGACCCTCCAGATCCTAACCATCCGAGCCCTGGGTCACCACTGCCTACAGCGCTATAGGCACAAATGTAAAAAAAAAAAAAAAAAAACAAAAAAAATTATATTTATACTTACAGTACGTTACAGGACTATACAGTAACACAGTATGTACAGTATATTAATACATGTATATATATATATCCTATTCCTATATACATATAATATATAGATATATAGATATATATATAGATATGATATATATTCGTATATGTGCAGCTCGTTACCATTGGTATGCCATCTCATGGTAGACTCCGCAATACATAAATTATATATATATCTATATCTACTATATATATATATATATATATATGTTATAATATTATATATTATATATATAATGTATATATATATATATGTATATATTATATATAGATGTATATATATATATATGTAAATATATTAATATGTATAATATATATATATATATGGTCATATATCTATATTGTAATATATATATGTATGTATGTATATTATATATATATATATATATATATTATATATATATATATATGTATAGTATGTATGTATGTGTATATATATATATATATATATAAGAAGTTTTTTTTAAAGTATGAATAGTATTATATTTGTATAGATGTATGAAGTTTTATAAAAATAATGCAGTGAACAAAATATACAGTATTCCTTGTTTGCTGCAGAAAAAATCGCCACCTTTGTGTTGTGTAGACATAATAATGGGGTACGGAATGGTTGCCGTGGTGAGGTATGCGGTGACTTGCCTCACTCTGCTTCTTGCTTCTCGTCTTCATCGTCGGACATTTCCAAGTCCTGCTTCACCTCAGGGATGTGAATCATCCTCTGCTGCTCGTCCCTCCATCTCTTGGCGTCCACGGCGCGCTTGGGCCGCGCCGCCTCCTCCTCCTCCCACACCCTCTCCCTCCGCCTGGCCTGAGCGGCCTCAGCCTTGGTCCTCAGCCACACACTTCCTCATCTCCATGCCGCCGGGATACGCCCGCTGGTCTGCCGCTCCTTCCTTTTCACCTTATCAGGGTGTCTTTGTTCAGCCTCCGTCCCTCCCCCTCACCTCCTCCCACAACACATCGGCTCCCTTCTCTCAATCTCCAACTCCTCCTTGCGCTCGCCTCGGGTCCTCGCCCTACCTCTCCATCTGTCCATCTTCCTGTCGCCGGCGGCTTCCCCTTCGCCTTCCCTCTTCTGTTCATCTCCTCGCCCTCCTCTCCATCTCCTCCAGCGGGCATTCTTGGGGAGGTAGGCGTCCGTCGGCACTCCTGCTCCCGCCTCCCACTTGCAGGGCCTGGGCCTCCCGGTGGGCACACAGTAGTGAGGCCGCGCTTTCCGCCACCCAACGGCTGGTACAGGGGCTCCTCGGCGGCTCCTCCCTGCCACCCATCTTCCTTGTGGGGATCATGTTGTCTTTGTCTGGAAATGTACCGTAGATCCGTCCAAGACACGCTGGTCTGACTCTTGAGTTCTTGATCAGTTGGGGGGGTTGGGGGGGGGGGGCCCCGGGCCCCGGCCCCCCCCGTGAAACAGGAGGGCAGGGTAGCAATATTAAGGATGTAATTTATTGTGGTTAAGTTGCGCAGCTCACTCCAACCTCCTCCCGGTTCTATTCTTCTTAACTCCAACCTCCATCCATACTCTAAGATCCCAAGGAGGCATGCCCCTTGTACCTGATTGGTGGGAAAAGAACGCAAACGTAAACGGTGTGTATTCATCTAGTTGTTTTTACAGGGCCAGAGCAACCAACGCTACGTATGGCCCCGTCTCCATATCCAACATTTTTATCATTCATCCTTGTGCTTAGTTTTTGGCCGAAGCCAGCATCCCGGAGAGCATGTCACAACCCCGGCTACCCCGGACCCCCCATTCACTGCTGGGTGGACAGGGGCTCGGGTTTTAAGTAAAACAGCCCATATGTTTCCGCTCCGCCCGGAATCGACCCCCGGACTTCTCGGTTGTTGACCAGCGTGACTTCTCCTACACTAACTACGGAGTACCCTCCGTAGTGTAGCTTACCCTCAGGTGTGTGTGTGTGTGTGTGTTTGTGTGTGTGTGTGTGTGTGTGTGTGTGTGTGTATAGTAATAGTTTTACGCCCCGGAATGCTCTTCCTGACAGGCAGCCCCCATTTTTCGGCTGAGGGCCTATAGGTAGATTGGCCTCCCATGGCTTATCGAGCCTCACCTATACGAATAAACATCCTACAGTATATATCTAGTATATATATATATATATATATATATATATATATATATATATATAATATCTATCTATATATATCAATATATTATATATACTATAATATATATATATATAATATATATATACTATATCATAGACCACTGTATACAGTGGTCATGCTCAGAGCCATTTGTTCTTCATCAACGCCTCAGATAATGGCGAACACTAACAAGCTATTTCTAATGGCAGAAATGATAAATTAGGCTATAAACGGAATTAGGATATGTGTAAAAGAGTCCAAACTACTGAATGCCGCCTTTGGGCTTCGCTTGTTTGTACGACTTCCAAATCCCACTGGCGAGCTCTTGAAAATAATTCTTGTATATTCTTGTATATCACACTGGTTATATACGCCGGTCGGGAATCTCCACCTGCCGGGATTTGACGAGGCATTCTGCATTTTCCCATAACTACACCATGTTATGGTTATTGATTATTATTTTATTAGTTTATTGGTTAGATAAATGTTTATTATCATCGTTATTCATGACCATTATTGATTGTTATCATTGTCATTATTCATATTATCGGTATCATAAGTATTATTCTTATTATCAACTATTAATATTTATCATTATGATTATTTATTGGTTGTTGGTGGTGATGGGAGGGTCACAAACAATGTCCTCACATTATTATCATATTATTATTCATATGATTATCACCATTATCATTACTATCATCATTGCCATCACTTATCATTATTACTATTGTTATACATCATGTCATCATTTTCTCCTTATCCCTATCATTATCATATCATTTACATATTCATTGTTATTTCATTACAATGTCATCATTTCGAACATCAGTATTATCATTTTCACTATTAACTATCATCACTTTTTTTATCAAATCATATCATCATTATCATCGTTCTTTATCATATCCCCTACGCCGACCAGCATACTGTTTTGTTGTTACCAAGCATGAGGGATAGGTGTAAGTGATTCAAAACGAGGGCACGCAGTCCACACGTCGTCGTATTGATCCGCTAAGATCCCTGGCAAACCGATGTCCTGAGACACGGCAGTATATAGCCTTTAAGCCGTCAACCCTTACCATTTTAGATGACTACCGCAAAGCCGCCCTCCGGGCGGACTTTTTGGCTAGCTCAATGCGAGGGCTATTGGTGGCCTTTGGCCCACCAATTGGGCCCACCCTTTGGCCACCGACCTGTGTTTGGTGGCCGAAGGCCCACCAAACACAGACTCTCCAGATAGCCCCCTTCTAGCTTTCCTGAAATCATGGATGTAGAAATGTTAGTATTAACGCAACCCTATTCATATCACCCCCAACCCATTCACTCACGCCATTACCCTCACCCACACACACCCATTACTCACCCATTACCCACCACCCCCCACCCATTCACTTCACACCATTATATCCTCACCACCACCCATTCACTCCCCCATTACATATCACCCCCCATCTATTCCCTCACCTCACCCATTCACCCCCCAACCCATTCACTCAGCCCATCACCCACACCCATTACCCTCAACCCACCCATTCACTCACCCATTTCCCATCACCTACATCAAAGTTTCCTCATTCTCGCCAACCCACTATTTTTTTCACAAATTCTCCGCTAATAGCCTCTAAAAAAAAGAAAAAAAAAGTGATCGGATCATCTCATAATAATTAGCACCTTCTCCCCTGCTCGAGCCGGTTCCAAACTGGTGCCGTAATATGAGGGGATTCCGCCCAGTGGGCGGCACCTGCCTGGAGCGGAACACACACACACACACACATACCACACACACACAACACACACACACACCCACACACACACACACCACAACACACACACACACAACAGACACACTTCGCCTTATAATGATTAAGAAATCATACAATCTCAATTGATGCTCTTTCTCGTTTTAATTGTTTTTTTTTTATTTGTAAAGGTTATTGTTACAATTAAAACAATACAGCATTTTATATATTACATACAAGTATGTACATAAATACACATAGTGCAGCAGCTAAAAAGATACAAAAGCGGGGATACCGCCGGTGAGGAGAGTATCCCGTCAAGCTACGGGAGGTTCGCGGGTGGAGCCGTGGTGATGGTGAGTCACCTGCGTCACTGATCACCCGCCGGTGTGGGTGATGTGTCGCGGGAGGGGGCGCTGCTCACAGCACCCCAACATCACGTCTCTCGGGGTGTTGGCGCGCCATGAGGGCGGCCCTGCCTTCAACGCCCACTCAGCAGCCCCCACCTGCAGCTGGTCGGCGGGGGGCCGGGCCGGCCTCAGGGGGCGTGGCGGGGCAGGACAGGGTAGTGCACCATGGGCGACGGGTGTTGCATCTCGCAGTGTCGCACACTTGCCCTCTCAAGTCCCTCCTGCAGCTCCTCTCTGGTGGCAGTAGCCCGGCCGCACCCGCTGCGAGTAGTGCGCCATCTCCCCTGGGTTGTTGCTGAGTGGCGTCTGGTGGTAGTCGGTGCTGCGCGTACCAGGCCGCCTGCCTTTCCTGGCCTCCGAGCTCTCGGTGTGTCTGGTGGACGCAGTGTGCTGCGGCCGTCTCCCTGCGCCTTGAGCTGCTGTAAGCTTGGAGGCACCGTGCATGTGGACGCTGGGGCCGCGGCGGCTCGCTTGGCGCCACGTCCGCCGCCTCGTTACCTCGGACCCCTACGTGGCTGGGGTCCAGTTGAGCCTGACCCGCCTTCCCTGCGCGCCAAGGCTCTGTAGGCTGCCCAGGTGATGACCTCACGGGTTGTCCTTTGGGATGCGCTGTTGGAGGGGGCCCCCCCCCCCACCCCCCCCCCCTTTGCAGCCCCGTCCAGGATCGGTGTGTATTGACCACATTTGCCTCCCGCGGTGCATGGCATGTTCGTGGGCGTGCTGGATGGCCCACCAGCTCAGTCTGGAGGGTGGAGCAGTTGTCAGACGTCCGCCTAGACAGCTCTGTCCCACCCGGTGTGACGTACGCGGGCACCTGTTTCTGGCCCTATCCTTTACGAACGAGCCGTCTTGAAGTATACACGGCTGTCCCCGCTCGGCGGCCTGGGCCATGGCCCATCAGCGACGTGTTGTCGCAGCTACCCGGATGATGCACATGGCTTAACAGGCAGGCAACTGCCGTGGCGGTCAACCTCTGCGGCGGGGGCGCCCCACGGGGGCGGAGCAGTGTAGGTGGGGCGGGGACATCGGCCCTCCCGCCACGGCCCGGTAATCCCCGCGTGAATGAGGCTGTGGGTGGCTAGCGAGGTGTTAATGAGCACGTGTTGCGCGCGCAAGGCACTCGATGCCCTGCGTCATGGCCAGCCGCCATGGGGGTTCGCCCCCCCTCATTGTGTTATTTTCCATTTCCGACGGCTGTTTTAGGGGTTTTACTGTGACTATTACTTACCACTGACTACTAATACTACTACATATACTATACTACTACTACCTACTACTACTATACTACTACTAATATTATTTTTTTTTTTTTTTACATTTGGTGCCTATAGCGCCGTAGGCAGTGGTGATCCGGGCTCGGATGGTAGGCTCTGGAGGTTCACTGAGCTGTGATGGTTGGTCCTCGCCCGTGGTGGCGCAGGCAGAATTCTTATAGTGACGCCTGTGATTAGAGGCTCATGCCGCCCCCCTGTGTCCCCTCCGGATGCACTCGCAATCGAAGGTAGAGTTGATGACAGGGCATGTGGGGTTCTATACCTACTACTTACTACTAACTACTGCTACGCACTACTATGACTACTAATACTACTAATACTACTACTACTACTATACTACTGCTACTACTCTACAGATAATGATATAATTATAATAATAATTATACTATTGATATGACTATAATGATAACAGATAATAGTGATAAAGAAATAGCAATGATGATAACAATCACAGTAATGTTACTACTATACTGTTGTCCAATGAAACTCTGGAAGTTGGTTGTGTCCTGACCATATGTCATTCGTCCCGTAAGTCAGGCACGAGCGACAAGTTTGCCAACATCGACGGTTTGTCCAAGTGCTGGGAATCTTCCCTCACAAATACTTTACTTCTCATGAAACAAGAAAGAAGCAGATAGACTCCTTTATGGTTCTAGCTTTATCTCTCTAGCTTTTAGCAATTGTTTTCCGATTTTTGCAATAATAACACCAAATTAAAAGCATAACATTACGATTCACTGAAGTAGTAGTATAGTATAGTAGTAGCAGTAGAGAGGAGGAGGCGAAGATATGAAGAGGGAGAGGAGAGTAGGAGAGGGAGGAGGAGAAGGAGAGGGAGGAGGCGAGGCAGTAAAGGAAGAGACCTTATAGATGTCACCACCACCACCACACCATTATCACATGCATACTGCTATCACCATTGTCACTTATAGATGTCACCACATCACGCCATCACCATATCACCCACCACATCTGCCATCACCTTTCCCCGTCACAACAAGACCCACGGATACACACACACATTCATGTACTGTACACCACTTCCCACCTCGCCCCCTGATCCCCCTCCGTCCCCTGCCCCCTATTTCTATATTAATCCTATATATAGTAGCAAGAGTAGTTAGTAGTGTTCTTATTGTGATAGTATCAACAAAATAGAGCAACACCAGTGAACCAGGAGTAGCACAGCACAACAAAAGTATTAGTAATCCCTCACAACATCAAAGACACACACATGTAAAATTAGTCAACTTTGTATATCAACAGTTTGTGACTCCCTGACGTCATCGCTTCCAATCTGGCGACACGCTTGATGGGCTGACGCGAGACGAGGCAATCGGGAGGCCATCACAGGACGTCCATATACGCGCCGTCGCCCCCCCACTCCCCTCCCTTCCTCCTCCCCTCCTCGCTTACTCTTCTACCTCCCACTCCGCCCCCCCTCTTCTCCTTCCTTCTTCCCCTATAATTCCATTCCTTTTTTACCACCCATCTTGCTTGCCGTCCAACACTTCAATATTATCATAACACACACACACACCTCTCTCTCTTCTCTCTCTCTCTCTCCTCTCTCTCTCCTCTCTCTCTCTCTCTCTCATCATCTAATCTCTCCTATCTCTCATCTCTCTCTATCAATTCTCTCTCTCTCTCATCTCTCTCCTCTCTGCAAATATTATTTATTTATTATTGTTTATATTTTACTATCAATATTCCGTTATTATTATAATATTATTATCATATCAATTATATTATTAAATATTATTAATCATTATTAATAGTTAATATTATCATTTATCATTATTATTATATATATTATTCTTTATTATTATTATTATTATTTTATTTTTATTTTTATTATTATATTATATTATTATTATTATTTTACTATGGTTATTATCATTATTACTATTATTACTATTGCTTTATTGGTATTATTATTACTATTATTCTTATTATTATTTCTACTATCATTTCAGTTACCATTATTACTATAGTATTGCTTATATTATTCATGTATTTTTCATATTATTTTCCACCGAGATCATTGTTTGTTAAAAAAGTAAGCATGGTGGTTGGATGGCCACAACATGCGTCAGCTTACAGTCATTACAATTGTAGGTCCGTAATAGAGCCTGGCTCAATGGACCTTGGCTGCAATTATTATATTGTTATTTATGTTATGTACAAAGTGGCCAATAAATGTATCAATAAAAAAAATCAAAAATCAAAATTTCTCTCTCTCTCTCTCTCTCTCTCTCTCGCTCTCTCGCTCTCTCGCTCTCTCGCTCTCTCGCGCTCTCTCTCTCTCTCTCTCTCTCTCTCTCTCTCTCTCTCTCTCTCTCCTCTCTCTCTCTCTCTCTCTCTCTCTCTCCCCTTTCTCTCTCTTATCATCGTTCTTGTCGCGACGTGTAAAGTGAAACAAATGGTCTGATTTTCTTTCTTTTTCTTCCTACCTTTCCTCTTTTTTTTTCTCTTCTTATTTCCTCCCCTCCCCTTTCCTTCATTTCTTCCTCTTTGCTTCTCTCACTTATTTTTCTTTACCCTCCTTTTTCTTCCTCCTCTTCCTTTCCTCCCCTCACAGCCGCCTCCCCCCTTTTACTTTGCTCACACTACCATGAAAAAAAGCGTTTTAAAAAATTTGCAACATTATTGACTCGGTAGGGCAACGTTTCTGACCACACCACACACAAAACACACCACACACACACACACACACACACACACACACACACACACACACGAAACACACACAACACACACACACACACACAACACACACACACACACACACAACACACATACGCACCGCACACGCACACACACACACACACACCCCACAAAAGACACACAGACACGACACACACGCACACACAGACACACACACGCACACACACACACACGCACACACAGACACACACAGACACACACAGACAACACACACACACACACAGACAGAGAGGAGAGAGAGAGAGAGAGAGAGAGAAGAGGAGAGAGGGGAGAGAGAGAGAGAAAGAGAGAGAGAGGAGAGAGAGAGAGAGAGAGGCCCAGCAGCCCGGAAAACTGTAATCGCTCAAGTTTCCATTAAAAGACACTTTGATCTGTGTCCCTCACATCCGATTTCTCGCACCCAACCGTGACCACGTTTCCGACAGCCGAGCAGGGGACTCCGGGGATGGCTCCTGGTTGTGTCATTCCAGGGGAGGAAATTAGAATGAAATGCAATACACGGCTACTGTAATATGTATTGACTTTTTAATACATTTCCCACATATTTGCTTGTACTTCTACCTATCTACCTCGCTTTCTTCTATTCTTTTTCACTTCCCTCCTTGACGGTTTCCTTTTTATTCATCCCATGTATCTATCCGGTGGACCATCCGTGTGTATATCTATTACCCAGCTTATTTCCTCCCCACCTTTATTCTTGAACAAAGAAGTCTTACCTTCCAGCATGACCCGCGACACATACTGGCGTGTTCAGACCAAAGGAACCAATGCTCTTTAATGTGGGTAAATCCAAACGCCAGATTCTTCAGGCGGAAACAAAAAATATGAAAAATACGACGGGGAAATGTCCAGACTGAAATGTGTGGGTTATAATCACACAAAAAATCCTAAAGCATTTTTATCATTAATAAAGCAACGAGGCAGCGAGTAAAGTTAATGGTATGCAGGACTTTATTCAATGAAAAGTTTTCTTCCAAGAATCACCGTCACATTACTGTTGATGCGACGGCGCAGTGGCCTTCACGCGGCTGCACTTTTGCTGATTCCACAGCAAGAATTTTGCAGCAACAGAAAACACGTTTTTGCACAGAAAATGTTACGGGGAAAGACAGACTGAATAAGCAGATTAAATCTCTTCGGCGGAGCGCCACTTTGAGTGAAAGCTTTAGAATGGTGAAGAGGGAGAGTGCGAGTAATGAAGCAAATGACAACTTATAACGGACGATAAAACGTGATGACCTGAAACTCATATGGACATAATAAAATGACGAGTTTCCCTAACCATGAGGCTCACGCCGCCAACCACCGGCTCCACCTTCACCACCTACTGCGGGAAGGACCCCACCCTCCCGCCGCCTTCTCCTCCCCCGTGGCAAGCCCCGTCGGTGGCAGTCATCACCACCGCCTTGCCGGCCAGCCAGGCGCTGTGAATGCCTAGGAGCTAAAGCAGCACGCGGTGAAGGCGATGGCAGAGGCAAACATCGCGGGGGGCAGCGCCGTGTATACTACACGGACGGCTCAGTCGCCCCTGAGGGAGGCAGGACGGGCGCGGCGGCGGTCACAGGGCGGGAGGTGCTGCTCGACCACTGCTCCACCCTGCAGACGAAGCTGGCGGCGATCCAGCACGCCCTGGACCACGCCCGCCACCCTCGGGAGGAGATGGTGGTCGTCCACTGCGACTCCAGGTCTGCCCTACAGGTCCTGCAGCAGCCGCGTCCGCCGGCGGACAACTACCGGCTCACCACCGCCATCCTGCCAGGGCGGACGAGGTTCTGCTGCACCACCTCCGGCTGGGCCATCGCCCGCTGGAGGAGCTGAGGGACGCCTTTGAGAGTGGGCACTGTGGCCCCCTGGCCCGGCACCCCTGAGGCACTGCCTGCTGTCCTGCCCCGTCACGGCTCAGCTGAGGCAGCAGATCGGCGGCCCAGAGCACCACGAGGAGAGGGCAGCCCGGGGGCTCCGGCGGGCACAAGAGGACCCGCCTCGGCTGTTGACCCCCCACGCCATGCACACAGCGGAACATGGAGCGAGGTGACGCGACGCGCTCACATCAAGTCACTGGTGTCTGCAGCGGCGGGCTGGTTTATGTGTTATGTGTATTGTTCTATTTTTTATTTTTGCTGTCCATGCCTTCGGGCGAAATAAGATTATTATTATTATTATTATTATTATTATTATTATTATTGTTATTATTATTATTATCAACTAAATTCACCAACCATTGTTTTCCCAATAATCGCCTGCAGCTGCACTGAAGTAATGCAGAATAACAAGCACGTAAAAAGAAAGGAAAGAAAGGAAAAGAAAGAAGGAAAGAAAATACTGCAGTGGTGTGTCACGTCTACAACAGTAACTCCATCGTAATGCTCGGTGAGCTTCTCTTCCACCCACCTCACGTCCTTCATGCATGCATTTATTTTGCCTGACTTAGAAGTTCTGGTGCTGATCACCCTCTAAGGACTGACTGAAGGGGTTGGGGCTCTGTGAATACCATTAATAAGCCCTCACGATGCAATCAAAACCACTCCATGCTTCATACAAGTAATGTAAAATATGGGAATTAAGAACTTTTTCTTATCATGAGTGGCGTCAGTCGATGATTAGAATTGTATCGCCAACGGATATATAGTTTTCACATATCTTAATTCTTACTAGATATTAAAATTAACGTATGTACTTGAGTTCCAGCGATAGACGGTTCACCCCATTATCTTGTCGAAAAAACGGAAACTAACCTTACTTATACGATCTTTAAACGGCCATGATGTCAGTCTTCCTAGTCATTGATGGATCGCGTGCTGACTAACTGCTGATAATTACCTGTTGTTGTGCGATAATTGTACCTGTAACCTGTCTTTATTCCCATTACATCTAGAGCAAATTATAGGAATTAAGGTTCTCTCTCTCTCTCTCTCTCTCTCTCTCTCTCTCTCTCTCTCTCTCTCTCTCTCTCTCTCTCTCTTCTTCTCTTTCTCTCTCCTCTCTCTCTCTCTCTCTCTTCTCTCCTTTATAAATTTAATATATATATTATATATTGTTCTCTCTGTCCCCCACAGTGCTAATATCAGAGAGCAAATTAAAGGCAATTAAATGTGATAACTGAGGGAGAGAGACACCGTGGTGATATTGGATGTTGGAGGGAGAGAGAGATGAAGAGCGGAGGGAGAGGGAGGGAGATGAAGAGCGGAGGGTAGATAGAGGGAGGGAGGGAGAGAGAGGAAGGGAGGGAGCGGAGAGAGAAGAGAGAGAAGAGAGGACGGAGAGAGAGAGAGGGGAGAGAGAGAGAGGAAGAGAGAGAGAGAGAGAGAGAGAGAGAGAATCAGAATCAGAATCAGAATGCTTTATTCCATTTAAAGTACAATGGCTTTTCTCTTTCTTACTAAAAATAACATATACATGGGTGAAATATAGTTACATGGAAGAATGTAGATTACTTACATAATAAGACATAATACATATATGTATATACATAAAAAAAGGGATAGTGTATAAATAATTATGATATTTGAAAATTCTTAGCAAAGGCCACCTTGAAGAGCGTAAGTTTGTTAAGGCTTTTTTGAAACTCGTGAGTGACGGGAGTTCTTTTATGTTAGTAGGGAGCTTGTTCCATGCTCTCGGGCCACTTATAATATAGAACGGGCACCATTGTCTGTGTTCACTTTGGGACAAATAGGTTTCGATTTTGTCTTGTTATTTCAGTCATTTATCTGTGTTACAAATGGTAAGTTCAATAGCCCCTCAGGATAATACTTATGGGTCCACTTTTTACACCATCATGCATTGATCAAATTTCACTTTTTCTTTCATCTTTATCCACTTAAGTTCTTGTATCACAGGAGTCGCACGGTCGCGTCTTTTGTAACCCCCAGCAGCCACTTTGGCAGTGAAGTTTTGCAGTTTTTGTACTTGCTGCATGAGGGTTTCATTGGTGTTGCCCCATATCTTGAGTCCGTAATTAATTAGACTTAACACTAGTGTATGTATAACAATCACTCTGGTGTCACTCTGGAGAGAGAGAGAGAGAGAGAGAGAGAGAGAGAGAGAGAGAGAGAGAGAGAGAGAGAGAGAGAGAGAGAGAGAGAGAGAGAGAGAGAGAGAGAGAGAAGCTATACTACTACAGTGAGGGGAGGAAGGAAGGGAAGAGTCAGGGGCGTTTGATGGGAATGAATTATTTGAATGAAACACGCACACACACACACACACACACACACACACACACACACAGTTGGTTAGGGCGCCCGGCACCATTCTGTGGTCCGGCGTTCGATCCCCGACCTCGCTCATTCTCGGGGATTTTTCCACTGTGAAATTCGGGTGGTACTGTCCCCCTTGAGCAAGGGGATGGGTGTGTGTGGTGTGTGAGGTCCCAGCATTGCCCAAAGATCGGTAATAATGAGCTCCAAGCTCGCACTGAGAGGGTGAAAACTGGCGATCGCGAGCCTGCTCGCGTGGACAAGACCATGGGTGAATGACACACACACACACACACACACACACACACACACACACACACACACACACACACACACACACACACACAAACCGTACATCCATACACCCATACATACATAAATACATACATACATAGAAAAATATTCACATTAATGCATATATGTATTACCATGACTATAATTGGTTTGATAATTTTTACATATACAGTAACTCTTATTGTAACTCTAATTGTGACTTCATTAATGGCGTACAGAGAGAGAGAGAGAAAGAGGGGGGGGGCTGGAAGTACACAATATTGCCTCCACAACACTACAACCTACCACCTACTTTTTTTTTTACATTACAAGGGACTGAACAGGAAAAAAAATCATTAACAAAAAGCCCGCTAGCTGCCAGTCCCTATAACCTAACATATACTTATTACGGGACAGCCTGTCATCGCACAGCCTGCACCAACACAGCCTGCACCAACACAGCCTGCACCAACACAGCCTGCACCAACACAGCCTGCACCAACACAGCCTGCACCAACACAGCCTGCACCAACACAGCCTGCACCAACACAGCCTGCACCAACACAGCCTGCACCAACACAGCCTGCACCAACACAGCCTGCACCAACACAGCCTGCACCAACACAGCCTGCACCAACACAGCCTGCACCAACACAGCCTGCACCAACACAGCCTGCACCAACACAGCCTGCACCAACACAGCCTGCACCAACACAGCCTGCACCAACACAGCCTGCACCAACACAGCCTGCACCAACACAGCCTGCACCAACACAGCCTGCACCAACACAGCCTGCACCAACACAGCCTGCACCAACACAACCTTTAACCCCTTGAGGACCAGAACGTAATTTCATTGTGATTTGACCACCATTAGATGATTTTTAATGAATATAAGCAAAGTTTTTATAGAGATATGACCTGTTTAGTATTTTTGTTCACTAGCTAATTTGGTTTATTTAGTCACTTTTCGTAATTCTATGGCTAACAACTTACAATTTTATATAACAAAGGAAAGATCTGGGCGTGAAGGGGTTAATCTTCAAGCGTACATTTATATCTTCATTGCACACATAAACGCATAAATATGAATGAATTAGAAAATATACTAATCATATACATAGTTACATATATAGTACTTTACCGATACCATACATCTATTTCCCATCATCACCACCGTCACCATCATATCATCATCATCATCATCATCATCATCATCATCATCATAGTCAGGTGGGTAGAAGGCGTCATGCAAGGGAGAGGTGGAGACACTTATGGCCTCGTAAAATAAAGGTTGAAATCCACTCTCACCCCCTTGCTGCCTCACCTTCTTCTTCTTCTTCTTCTTGTGACCTTTGACGCTTAGTATCGCTTCATAGGTCCTCTTCAACTTCGTCTTCTGAGTTAACATTCTCCCGGAATCCCCTCCTTCTCCCTGGAAAATTTAACCTCCTTCCTCCAACAAATCCACATCCTGCATCTGATATAACCATCCTGCTGCAACATTCCGTTCTTTCCCCTTCCCTCACCGTTTCGCTATTTTTCTATAACCCCTCCCCTTTTTATGCTTTGCCATAGTGCCATATGACCTCTGATGTCTGGCACATTCACCTTTTTTGGCATTAAATCAATCAATCAATCCTCAGTTAACAATCTTGTCAACATGCCCACAAACCTGTTCTCCTCCCTCAGAACACTCCACTTCTCAGGGATCAGATATAAAGGTTCTAATACTTTTGTGATTAAAGAACAGAGAATTAAAGTCCCCATGCAGCTCCTGTCATCCCTTTCTGTATTTCCCTTTTCTTTTCTCCCTCGGACAACTCTATATACTTGACTTCTCACGGTTCAGATATAAAGCTTTTCATACTTTTGTAATAAAAAAAAAAATGGAAGTCCCTAGCTACTGTCATCCCTTGGCTGTCTTTTCCTTTTCTTTTCTCCCTCATACACACTCTACTTGACTTTCACGGTTCAGATATAAAGGTTATAATATTTTTTGTGATTAAAGAATAGAGAACTGATGCCCCCTGCTCCTGTCATTCCCTTTCTGTAGTATGATATCAGATAGCGGCACACGAGACAGCCTGACGAAGGATATAGGGAGCCCTGCGGAACACCGGGTTAACCTTTCTCGTTTGTACTGTTAGCGCAGCCCGGTTCAGTATTAAGCCCATTTTTGTAACTCCCTTTGCTCAGCGTTTTGTAACTCCATATGCACCGTTTTGTAACTCCATATGCACCGTTTTGTAACTCCATATGCACCGTTTTGTAACTCCATATGCACCGTTTTGTAACTCCATATGCACCGTTTTGTAACTCCATATGCACCGTTTTGTAACTCCATATGCACCGTTTTGTAACTCCATATGCACCGTTTTGTAACTCCATATGCACCGTTTTATTTTCATAGTATTCGCGTTTCCCTCTCCTCCCATTTCGCACACTAAATATCAGGACAGTGAGCAGTACAGGTCATGTGGAATATCTGGACTCATATGGCGTGAAGTAATTTAACCTATACATGCAAAGATTTACCTGTAAATGTTAAGGTATGGTGTGTTATCTAATATACTATAGGAGTAGCCGTGTGTCTGTCTGTTGTCTGTCTGTCTGTCTGTCTGTTTTGGGTAGCCGAAACTGTAAATTCAATTTTGATGAGAGTAGGCTCAAAAAATCGCAAATAAATTGTAGGTGGTAAGCGGCTTAGTCCCATGTCGATTGAATAATTTTGAAGGGGGATTTTGGGCTAAAAACACTTTTTATTAGTATATATTAGATTACAGAAAGAAACTCTGCAATAAAGCCTTGCCGCATTTCACTAATTCCGTAGACTCGTGGACTCACCGTTTGTGTGGGGTTGCTGTGGGGAACTTGCTGGGTTTTTACTTATTATCTGCAAATTTCCGTCGCCTGATATTTATTTTGTTTATATTTTCAGGTAAGACGTAAAGGACGTGTTGACTACAGGACCGAGAAGGCGTGAGTGTTAACGTTATCAGATACATTAAACATAACTTTGGAGTGTTTTATCTCTTCCCTCTTACTCTTCTTCGTCTCCCAGCCCAGCCTCCCTCCTCACCATCCTTTCCTGTCCTCCTTCTAGTATTTCCCTTCCTATGTTAATTTTATATTATCCACCTTTGAGTTTGCACTCACATTGTTGTCTAATATATACTACTACTACAAACATCAATACATGGGTCAGAAGGGCCCACAAGCACTTGTCATCACTATACCATTATTTTAAACGCAGTTAGTACAATAAAGCACTGTATTCATCATCACCATCGCCACCACCATCGCTCACCATCACCATCCCCACCTTTGTAACCATCACCACCATCACCACCACTACCACCACCATCACCACCAAATCAACAACAACAACAATCGTACGCATAATTTCAGTTGCAATTAAAATCTAATGAACATTTTTTGCACACACACACACACACACACACACACACACACACACACACACACACACACACACACACACACACACACACACACACACACACACACACACACACACACACACACACACACACACACACACACACACACACACACCACACACACACACACACACACACACACACACACACACACACACACACACACACACACACACGCACACACACACACACACACACACACACACACACACACACATTTGAATGATCCTCCTTTATTCTCAATGTATCTACCTCCAGCAAACCATAAGGAAATAGATGACTATTTGCGCGCCCTTAAAACTGATACACCTGGATATGACGATATATCTCCCAAAATTATAAGACAAACATCCACACTATTATCTACACCTTTGACTCACATCATCAACCTTACTTTAAAAACTGGAATCTTCCCGAACAAATTAAAAACGGCAAAAGTTATCCCTATACACAAGACAGGTAGCAGGAGTGATATCAATAACTATCGACCTATATCAATACTGCCAGCATTCAGCAAAATATTTGAAAAAGCTATATCCACTCGCTTGAAAAACTATTTAGAGAACAATAACCTACTCTCTGGATATCAACATGGTTTTCGTACTAACCATTCAACAGAGTCTGCAATACTACAGTTTACCAATAATATATATAACAGCTTGGAAAGAAAATTACATGTTGTAGGAGTTTTTATGGATTTGTCAAAAGCGTTTGATACAATAAATCATCACATACTACTGGATAAATTAAAGCAAATAGGAATCAGAGGTGTACCGCTGAAATTATTTGAAAATTATGTTACTAATAGGTCACAGGCTGTATACTGCAACACAAAATATTCTTGCTTTAACTCTATATCTGCAGGTGTACCACAGGGATCAATTTTAGGACCAACACTTTTTTTTATATACATTGATGATATAGTAAATGCCAGCTCTAAATTTAGATTTACCATATATGCCGATGATACAAACTTGCTGCTGGAAGATAATGATATACACAGTCTCCATTCAAATCTGATAACAGAGTTACACTTAATAAATGACTGGATAAAAGTAAACAAACTAAGACTCAATATAATCAAAACTAATTCTATTTTTTTTCAAAATCGGTCCATAAAAAATCACATACCTCCACTATTGCTTGACGGTAAAATTCTACAATGTGTAACCCATACAAAATTTCTTGGTGTCATTATTGATGAAAATCTGAATTGGAACCTTCATATAGATAGCATATATTCAAAACTCTCTAGAATGTGTGGTATATTGTATAAAGTCCGTAATTATCTAACAAGCTGAAGAAAAATTTTGATAAGTATCTACTACACCCTGTTTTACCCCCATCTCATTTACTGTGTGCCTATATGGGCTTGTACTTGGCCTTCTTTCCTAAGAAAATTAAAAGTAATACAAAACAAAATTTTTAGATGCATATTTTTTATGGGTAAATTTGATTCAACAGCTTCTTTATATTCAGACAATAAACTTCTTTATTTTTTTAATATTCATAAATGTTTTGTTCTTTACTTCATGTTTAAAAATATAAAAAATGCTCCAGGTACTTCTATTTATAAGTTTGTAGAATCAACGCATGGAACCAGAGGAAGCAATATGAATTTAGTATGTCCACAGTTCCGTACAACACTCTTTAAGAACAGCATAATTTGCTTTGGTCCTCAACTATGGAATGCTCTGCCTACACCCATAAAACTACTTACAAATAATATCAGCTTTTTTGAATTCAAGAGGAGAGTAAAAAATCATTTCCTTGTCCTTCAGACCTCACAAACATTCCACGAGTGATAGGTAGAATATGTATTTCATGTACATTTAAGATGCCATACATGTATACATGTATAGTATTTATGTATGTAGTTTGGTATGTGGTTTAGTCATAGTGTAGTATTTTCATGGTCATAGTAGTAGTATTATATGTATAAAGTATGTATTGGATAGCATAGGTTACGAAAGTTCTTATTTTGATTTTTTCATATAAATGTATATGTATATGTGTTATTGCATATATATGGATGAATGAATGATCGTATATGTGCGTGTGTGTGTGTATGTATATGTATGTATGTGTGTATGTATGTGCATATATGTGTATATGTGTGTATGTGTGTACGTATATGCATATGTGTATGTCTGTATGTGTATATGTATGTATAGATGTATATGTATGTATGTTTTTTTTTTCACGTTACAAAGTAGTATATTTTTACTACAGAAACAAACAGCCAACTGATTCTGCTCAGCACATATAACTTATATCTGAACATGTCTGTCAGGGAGCCTTGGCTCGACAGACCGTGCCAACGACCACTTTTTATGTAATTACTGAATGTATATATTTACTAGTAATGGCAATAAACTTTACTTACTTACTTACACACACACACACACACACACACACACACACACACACACACAAAACCACACACACACACACACACACACACACACACACACAAAACACACACACACACACACACACCACACACACACACACACACACACAACCACACCACACCCACACACACACCAGACCATACTTAATTCATCACAATTACAAAGGATACATTCCACAGACAACAGACAAGAGACAAGAGACAAACACACAAAACAGCTCACACACACACACAGAGAGAAGAAAACACACACAGACAGAGACAGCAGAGCAACAGACACACACACACACACAGACAAACGACAACAGACACACGAACACAAGACACAACACACACACCTGTACATATCACAGATACAATAGGTCGGTGTGTATATGTGTAGAGAGAGAAAAGGGAAGAGAAGAGGGAAACAGTCAGGAAGGGAGGGGAGGAGAGAGAGAGAGAGAGAGAGAGAGAGAGAGAGAGAGAGAGAGAGAGAGAGAGAGAGAGAGAGAGAGAGAGAGAGAGACGTATAGACACAGAGACAGAGAGAGTGCGTGTGTGTATATGTGTAGCAGAGATAAAGGGCGAAGAGAAGGAGGGCATGGAGCAGTCAAGGCATTACAGGTGTGAGGCAGAGGCACGCCCAGGCACGCCCACACAGCCGCCCATGCGTCATGTTAGTGGGCGTCCGGAGGCACAGAGGAAGGTGGGCCGCGGGGATCCTTCGTGAGTTATGCCAGACGGTTGTAATGCATGCGCTCGGCTAAGACTGATGTGTGTGTGTATGTGTGTAAACTTATGTATGCAGCAACTAAGTATATCTTGATAAACGCTCTCTTATCTTGCATCCCTTAATCATAGTAACAGATCGAGAGGAACATAAATTAAGATCAAGTTTAGTGTCGTGAATTGATACCTCCATCTTGTAAGGGGACATTGTTCTTGTGTTCACCAGTAACAGGGATAGGTTACTGGTTGCCTCTTGTATGTCAGTGAAAAACAGAATTGGGACACATAAATTGAACAAAATATACCAGAGTGAGCTGCATGAAGATGGTGAGGAGCGCGGATAACACATTCAGGGAACCTTTTTTTAATGAAAGAGTTGCCCCCATAGGGACTCGAACTCGCGACCTCGAGCTCACCACTTTCAGACGCTAACCACCCGGCCACCACCTCCCCAAACACGAGTGAAAAAATGTAATTAAAGGACCTGCGACCATTGAAATATTGATCGTACTGTGACGGACTAAGAGTGTGTGTAATGTAATGTATTCAATGTAATGCAATGTCCAATGTAATGTATATTATGCTGCTATAAGTAATTTTCTATAAGTAATTTTCCATCGACGAGTTTTGAAACAATCTCGCTCGTATTTTCTCCTGACTTAGTTTCTCAAGAGTTTCTTCTTCCATTTCATAGTCAAGGTAATATCTCCCGTCAAGGTAACCTTTCCCGTATCAATTACCATCGTTTAAGATAAGTGTGTGTGTGGGTGTGGGTGTGTGTGTGTGTGTGTAATATATGTGTGTGTGTGTGTGTGTATGTATGTGTGTGTGTGTGTGTGTGTGTGTGTGTATATATATGTGTGTGTGTCTCTGTGTGTGTGTGTGTGTGTGTTGTGCGTGTGTGTGTGTGTGTGTTTCAGAAAAATGGTGGAAGAATTTCATTTTGCTGTCACATCACTTTCATCATTGAGTTTTGGAAAGTGATCTCAAGAAACCTTACACGCAACTCTTCCTCTCCTGCCTCCTCTTGCACACACACACACACACACACACACACACACACACACACACACAACACACACACACACACACACACACAACACACACCCACACACACACACACACACACACAACCCACACACACCCCACACACACACCCACACACACACACACACACACACACACACACACACACACACAACACAAACACACACA
>JACEEZ010023479.1:190522-208293 GCA_016584305.1 Chionoecetes opilio | reverse complement strand
ACCAAAGCAGCCTCGAACCCTACAACAAGTCCTCCTCGTAAAAGTAATGGTTCACTCTAACATACCGATTCCAGGTTTAGAGCTTCGTAATGCTGCTCTATGCGGTAAGAGCTTCGTCAAGTCTAGTGTTGCTTCTCCCCTTGACAATAACACCACTCTCTTCCGTAAATCGTACGACTGTTTTTAAAGGAATTGGTTTGCAGGATGTGGTAGGGACGAGGCGTAAAAGAGGCACTACTTGTGACATCTGGTAACATCATCAGTAAACAAATCAATACTGTACAATTATATATAACACTACAGGAGACGCTACAACAGGACACAATACTACAGGAGGTCATTATAACACGAGAAAAGGCACATGCAAGGATGGATCTGGTAAAGCTGCAAGACTAGGGGCATCGTAAATCACAGTCGTTAATATATTCCACCTTCGTCGAACCAAAAATCAAGTTCTTTAGTGCATATCGTAGTGACTAGAGATATTTGGTCAACATCAGTATGAGTTTCCCTCGCAGACTTTTTTTCTTCAGATTTATGCATTTCCTTATACCTGGTTTTAATCGTTCACTTTTTATTGTCTTTATCTTTCGCACTTCGATTCTATTTAGATTAACTAGTTTGGCAGAATTTTGCCTGTTTATAAACATTATTCTCTCTCTCTCTCTCTCTCTCTCTCTCTCTCTCTCTCTCTCTCTCTCTCTCTCTCTCTCTCTCTCTCTCTCTCTCTCTCTCTCTCTCTCTCTCTCTCTCATGTAGCCTCATATCGAACACGCATGCATTGTTTTGTTTTTTGTTTGTTTATTACATCTTCAAATAATAATATTTTATATTTTCTTCTATATCACCTTGTCTTCCTACTACGCGTTTACTTTTTTCCCTCCTGTTTGTCCCAAAATATGTCCCACGTCTTAACTCTCTCTCTCTCTCTCTTCTCTCCCCTCTCTCTCTCTCTTCTCTCTCTCTCTCTCTCTCTCTCCCCTCTCTCTCTCTCTCTCTCTCTCTCTCTCTCTCTCTCTCTCTCTCTCTCTCTCTCTCTCTCTCTCTCTCTCTCTCTCTCTCAAACACAATGTATATTTATAGGGAACCGTCAGCTCTTGTCTCGTTTTCCCCCCCAACACTACCTTTAAAACTTAATGGTGACATAATTTATCCAGGGAATTATGTAAAAAATCTGGGGGTTTACATGGACCGATACATGATATTTGATGTACATGTCGTGAGTTAACTAAAAGGTAAAAGGGGATTTTAATGTATATTAATAGAATAGGAGATCTTTTTGATAAGCAGACTAGGATTATCGCACTCAATCACTTGTATTAACCTTAATTGAATATGCATAAGAATATGGGGCACCAAATAATGAAACACTTTTATCAAATGTACAAAAAAAAACAGAATTTGCAGCCAAAGTAGCCATCGGAGGAGCCAGAAAATATGATCACGTATCTCCTATTTTTAGAGAATTAAAAGGGCTGAAAATAAAACAAAAACACGAGTTGACGTTTGCACAACAATGTATAAGATTTAAGAGAATTTTATCCAGACTGGCTTTTTACTGGTACTTTAATACTGTACATGACGTCACAAACAATTGTACCAGACAGAATAACAAGCTGTATGTGCCGCGCTCCAGGACCATAGTGGTGAGCGGCGCTTGCCGTACTGGGTGCCAAGCTGTGGAATGAACTCCCAACCCGCTGTCACGCAAGCTATATCTCTGAGTTCCTTCAGGTTGCACTCAAAAACTCCTTTTTAGCAAATAATGTTTAGTTTTATCATCTTATATGGCCTACTCTCATTTTACTGAATTGTTGCAAGTTTATTTTTATTTGTATTGCTTTGATGCGCTGGTACGATTTTATTTTTTTACGTCACTGTTTTTTATATATATTTTTAGCTTTATGACGAGTGTGCATACACAATACGTTGTTCTAAGTGTAGTAGTTTTATTTAGTTTTACTTGATAATTATTATATTTTATTCTTAATTAGTTTGCATTACATTATCAGTAATTTTTATTATGTTTTTTGTATCTATTCATATCTGTAAAGATGTAATAATGTGCTTAATAACCACCATTGGTGGAATAAAGAATCTGAATCTGAATCTGAATCTCTCTCTCTCTCTCCAGTATCTCTAGTGATCCTCTGCTTCCTTCAACTCCTGATCCTCTTCTTCCTTCTTTTCACGACTCTTTATTGTCCCCCATCTCCTCTTTCTACTCCTCCTCCTCCTCTTCCTGCTGTCTTCTTTAAACCTGGAGCCACTGGACGGCGTATCTTCTTTTTAAAAATTCATGACGAGAAATAGTTCATCCGCATTCCAATTTTACGTATTTCTTTTTACGTATGAATTTTTTTTTTTTTTTACGTGGGAGAAGTTCACAAGTTCCATCTCTCAAGTTACATGCAATCGGTTCTCGGTATACCATTGCTACAGCGACTAATCATAAAACTAATAAAGTAATTGCAACATCGCCTGACCTTTGCTTCAGTGAGATAGATTGAGTGGGATTCAGTGGGATATGAGTGGATAGCTTAATACAATAGATACATGGTAGAAGAAGTTATAGAGTTAGTAGATTATGAAAAAGGGTGTCACTGAGCCAAGATACAGACAGTAGGGAGTGTAAATACTGCATAGGGGAACTCGTAAGTATAGAGAAAAGAACATCGGATTTATTTTACCTTATCTAGAAGAGTTGTGCATCGCGACATCTGAGACACGTGAACTTCAAAGTCTTAGGAGTGTATACGAGGCTCCCTCCAAGGAAATAGTGCACATGACAGTATCTGGAAAGTGGGAAAAATAACTGATAGAAAAGACACAAAGACAACAATAACAGTAAAGGTCCTACTATTACTTCTACTGCTACCATTACCACAACCACCACTACTACTACTACCACTACTATTACTTCTACTGCTACCACCACCACCACCACCACTACTACTACTACCACTACTATTACTTCTACTGCTACCACCACCACCACCCCTACTACTACTACTACCACTACTATTACTTCTACTGCTACCACCACCACCACCACTACTACTACTACCACTACTATTACTTCTACTTCTACCATTACCACCACCACCACCACTACTACTACCACTACTATTACTTCTACTGCTACCACCACCACCACCATTACTACTACTACCACTACTATTACTTCTACTGCTACCACCACCACCACCACTACTACTACTCACCATACTATTACTTCTAACTTCTACCATTACCACCACCACCACCACTACTACTACCACTACTATTACTTCTACTGCTGCCATTACCACCACCACCACCCACTACTACTACCACTACTATTACTTCTACTGCTGCAATTACCACCACTACTACTATTATTACTTCTACTGCTACCATTACCACCACCACCACCACCACTACTACTACTTCTACTGCTACCATTACCACCACCACCACCACTACTACTACTTCTACTGCTACCATTACCACCACCACCACCACTACTACTACTATTACTTCTACTGCTACCATTACCACCACCACTACTACTACTTCTACTGCTACCATTACCACCACCACCACCACACTACTACTACTTCTACTGCTACCATTACCACCACTACACCACCACTACTACTACTTCTACTGCTACCATTACCACCACCACCACCACTATTACTACTTCTACTTCTCTTACTAGTACTACTATTACTACTATTACTACTACTACTATTATTATTATTAATATTATCAATATTATTACTACTATTGCTACTAATACAACTGCTACTACTACCACGACTACTATTACTACTACTGCTACTACTACTATTACTACTACTACTGCTACTGCTACCTACTACTGCTACAACTACCACTACTACTATTACGACAACAACTACCACCACAACCACTGCGGTATAGCTTTGAGTCGTTTTACGCACAACACCCAGGCCATTCATGCAAAGTTAGTCAGGCATGTCGTATTGTCTACTCGACGTGTGGTGTTTATTCCCTACAGATCCTGGGCAACAATAATAATACAATAGCAACAAAAAAAACCCTTCCTGCGCCGCATCGGTGAGTGGACGGGTGGTGAGCGAGTGAGTGGCCTGTTGAATTCCCCCAAAACAAGCCATAAACAACAAGCCACGCCAATGGCAATAGATTACGTGATCATCGTATCTAAACGCGAACAAGTAAGAAAAAAACACTAATAAAAAACAAATCATGCAGTTTATAATTCACTGTTTATGCATGTTATTTATTTGTCATTCGTACATGTGTGTGTGTGTGTGTGTGTGTGTGTCGTACTCTTCTGTCCTGGAGCAGTGTGGGGCGTAACCAAAGGCTTGCTGTCTCAGGTAATCGTGTAAGAAAGGTCAGGTAATTACTAGCTCGCTTCTGGTTTACTGTCTTGTCTTGTCCTGTTACTGTCTTGTTACTGTCTTGTTACTGTCTTGTCATAGCTGTTTCATTGTTGCCCATAACACGGCAGTCCCTTGCTCGAGCTTTTTTTGGTATGGGTTTGATATTTGACTATTTGCTGTAAAAAAAAAAGTCGTCATATTTTTTCTCATTTCCATATTCCTCTAATTTTGCTTGAGGCAGATTACTCCAAATGTTATAATTCCTCGTTCTTCAGTATGCACTTTGCTATTAATGTCCCTTACGACCACTGTGCTAGGTGTGCCAGACTATCCCGTTTATATCCTAAACAGGGAAGCAGTATGCAGGATATATATACAATATCTGGCTATATTGTGTGTTATTGAATAGTTTATGAAGCCCTATAGAACATCATTCAGGGTATAGATTGACTCTCCATTTAGTGTACGTTTTTGATTTATTGCATTAATATATTGCAAACGTATTGATGACAGTATATAATCAATTCCATACAAACATTGGTAAGTCACTAACTCAAAAAAGTTGATTTTCTACACTTTCCTTTAATAACTGATCACGTATTCTATTATATTGTACTCAAACAAGCTGAAAACAAGTATATTTTTGATAACGAAATTATAGATGTTCCTTCTATTAAAGAATATATTTTTGATGCAAAAGTTATTTATGAAATTAATTGCACAAACATGTCCCATACATCTCTGTTCCGTATGCGTTTATTAATTCTCTTTTTTGCAATGTCATGGTCCCCTCGTCTGTCTCTCTCTCTCTCTCTCTCTCTCTCTCTCTCTCTCTCTCTCTCTCTCTCTCTCTCTCTCTTCTCTCCTCTCTCTCTCTCTCTCTCTCTCTCTCTCTCTCTCTCTCTCTCTCTCTCTCTCTCTCTCTCTCTCTCTCTCTCTCTCTCTCTCTTTCTCTCTCAATAATGAAATGCTAGCCTGAACGGAAACCCTCCAAAAATATACCGAACCAAATTCCGGGTTCACTTCCTTCAAAACATATCTATTCCAGTGGTTCTTGGTTCCAGTTCAGTTTTAGTTCTACATCACTGACTTCTAATATTACTATAACAACAAAATCTACTGCCACTACTAAAGATACTACTACTACTACAATTGCTGCTATCATTCCTCCTTCGAGGGATTCCTGCAGGGACTATTGGTTTGATAACTGGTCTGTATTCTGGGACTGAGAGTACTATGAAGTGTGGGGGAGGTGTATCCAGCTTCTTTCCTGTGAATACAGGAGTGAGGCAAGGGTGCGTCCTTGCCCCATCACTTTTCAACGCTTGTATGGACTGGGTATTGGACAAGGTTGTAGATCAAAGTGATTGTGGAGCATCCGTCGGCAACACCAAGATCACTGATCTTGTTTTTGCCGATGATGCAATAATCTTTGCTGAGTCGCTGGAGGTCCTGGTGATGGCTCTCGAGGCGCTGCACGAGGAGGAAAAGCCTTTGGGACTTGAGGTCTCCTGGCTCAAGACCAAGGTCCAGGTGTTTGGAGACTTACTAGATGAAGCAGTACAGTCTGTTCATGCGTGTGGCGAGGACATTGAGATCTTGGAAAGTTTTACATACCTTGGTAGCGCAGTTCATGATGACGGCGGGTCACGTCAAGAAGTCTTACGGCGGATTGGCATAGCCCACGGTGTTATGGACTCGCTCAGTGGGAGTATTTGGCGTTGTCGGTACCTGTGCAGGAGGACAAAGATCCGGATCTTCAAATCGCTTGTGATCCCTGTCTTACTCTATGGTTGTGAGACATGGACACTAAATAGTGACTTGAAGAGACGAATCAATGCCTTTGGTAATAAGTGTCTTCGCAGAATCATGGGGTATCGCTGGGATGATTACGTGTCAAATCAGCGATTGCACCGTGAGACTGAATCGAGGCCTATTACCTGCATAGTCCGTCAGCGCCAACTTCGGCTATATGAGCATGTGGCACGCTACCCTGAAACCGATCCTTCCCATCGGGTTGTATCTGTAAGAGACAATCCGGCGTGGAGGAGGCCAAGGGGGCGCCCACAAGGCTCGTGGCTGGGGCAAGTTGATGTTTCTTGTCGAGAGCTGCTTGGTATGGGAAAGGAGCTTGCATGGGAGCTCGCGCGTGGTGACCCCCGGGAGTGGCGTCGTAGGGTGGGCGAGGCGACGCGCCCCCCGGCGTATGCCCCCAATGATTGATTGATTGATTCCTCCTTCTCCAATAACTACAACTAACCCACCAATACTACTACCAACACCACCACTACTACACTACTACCACCACCACTACTACTACCACTACTACTACCACTACTACTACTACTACTACTTCATTATCCTTACTATAATCTGAATGACACTCGCCCCTCTCCGCGTCAACATAACAGGACGCTTGAAACAGATATTACGAGCACCATTTTGACACACTGCACGTTATCGTATTTATGGATGCAATAAACAGGCTGCAGGCGAAGGTAGGTGTGCGTACACGGTCATTTTCCCCAGAGCCAAATTAAATACAGTAATATTGGAATGGAGAATCGCTCGTCCAATATTATTCAAAGTGGCGCAGGAGAAGCAATATCAAGCTGTACGGATGACTTATAGTATATATATAAAGAGAGAGAGAGAGAGAGAGAGAGAGAGAGAGAGAGAGAGAAGAGAGAGAGAGAGAGAGAGAGAGAGAGAGAGAGAGAGAGAGAGAGAGAGAGGAGAGAGAGAGAGAGAGAGAGAGAGAGAGAGAGAGAGAGAGAGAGAGAGAGAGAGAGAGAGAAGAGAGAGAGAGAGAGAGAGAGAGAGAGAGAAGAGAGGAGAGAGAGAGAGAGAGAGAGAGAGAGAGAAGAGAGAGAGAGAGAGAGAGAGAGAGAGAGAGAGAGAGAGAGAGAGAGAGAGAGAAGAGAGAGGAGGAGAGAGAGAGAGAGAGAGAGAGAGAGAGAGGGGAGAGAGAGAGAGAGAGAGAGAGAGAGAGAGAGAGGGGGGGAGGGGGGGGGACCATTGTACACTGTTATCATAAAAATGTGTTGAATGGTATATGAAGTTTGACAATCTGAAAATCTTATGTTGATCTCTTGGAGTAAGGACGAAAAAGGTAACATACATATGAACCTAATAATATAAGAAAATAAGGAAGCTACAAGAGGCCGTGAGACCTACACGTGGTAGCTTCTGGTAAATCATGTACAATGGATCACATAACGAAAGGAGTAAGGAAGGTAGCAAGGAATAAATGAATGAGTGAGGGTGTTTATAATGTGATAAGTGTGTGCATTTACCTATAGTTGTAGGATACTCATACAGGACCTAAGCATACTCGTGTGGTCTTAAACTAAACTTAAACTAAAAGGAGGCTAAATCATTTCATGGGTGAGGATGAAAAGTGGATGTAGGTAGTGTTAAGTAACAGGAACTACTTCGTGTAGGTCTCGCGGCCTCTTGTAGCTTCTTTATTTTCTTATGTTCTTATGTCTTGTCTCCGTATCTGTATTTATCCAGTTTTATTTTCTATTTTCTATAGGTGGTTCGCAGGCCCTGGTACACGTCTAGTTAAGTTTAAGTGATGAAGAGGAAAAGTCATTGCTGATATACACGTACTCAGTATTTGACTATGTGATAATTATATACTGTACATCATCAAAAGTTTAATTTATAACATGTTTACTTTTAATTTCCAGCGCGTGTTTAGCAAGTGTACGTCTAAGTCATCAAAGGAAGCCTCGGGTGACACAGCATTACAATCAGTCTGAGTGTCTCTGTCGTCGGGAAGGTCTAACGATGCTTCCCGTTCTGTAGCATCCAGTCCGTTGATGATGTTGATGTAGCGTTATGTGTGAGGGTGTGCTATTGATGTCAGCGCTTGTTCTTTCTCTTTATTTAAGTAACTTCTTCGCAACAAAAAATCTATAAGATAATTCGAGGTCCATTAGCAAATTATTAGTTCTAAATCAACGCATCATCTAATGTTATGTTGCGGCGGCCCTCTGTCTGTGAATACCAATAAAACGTTCAACAAAAGTTAGTAAGAGTTTCATGGAGTTTTGTATGTATGTATGCATGTATAAAACACACATATACACACACATCACAAATGGATACAGAGACAGGACCACACGAGTATAGCTCATGCCATGTATACTACAACTAGAAAAATATATACACATGCAATTCACGCTATGAAAATGTAGATAAAAATATATTGAAACACAAACAATAAAGAAATGTGCCAAGCTGAGTGACAGTGAGGCAATGGAAGTACAGGTGGCAAATATTTGATTCAACTGGTATTCCATTGAATTAATCTGAGCCTTTTTATGTGTGGACTTATTCACTATTTCATTATCGCATGTCATCCCGCATCTGTCGGGGATGAATAATTGCATAATGTAATATTATTGATGATCTATTCAACTGCCGAGATCTTGTTGATCAAGTTGGAATACGCGACGCATCGAGCACAGCACACTTGTTATGTGTGGAGGGAAAGTGAAGGAGGGGGAAGACCTTAAGATCAAGCTCTTTTGTGCAAGTGAATTTACTATATATATATAATATATATAATACATTTATATATATATTATTAATTAATAATATAATAATATATATAAATACGTAATTTTTCTTCAATCTTCAGTCCTTCAGCAATGTACTATCGTGAATGACAAACATTGAATGATGATTCAATATTTGTGTTTATATATTAAAACCTTTATGGTCATTTTGGAGGAGGCCCGTGAGTGGAGCATGAGAGCAAATATACATCAGCGAGTGTAGTGGCAATTTATATTTTATAATTAAATAAACTGGCATCCTCCTGGCATGGGCGGCGCAAAAGTGGCGGTGGTTGTGATTGAAGTGGTAATGTCAGCCTTTCATTAAGTGGCGGTGGTTGTGATTGAGGTGGTAATGTCAGCCTTTCATTAAGTGGCGGTGGTTGTAATTGAAGTGGTAATGTTAGCCTTTTATTAAGTGGCGGTGGTTGTGATTGAGGTGGTAATGTCAGCCTTTATTAAGTGGCGGTGGTTGTGATTGAAGTGGTAATGTCAGCCTTTTATTAAGTGATGGTGCTGTCACGCCCTGAACACAAGGGAGGTGGAGGAACACACATAGGTTTGCTGCCCTCAGTCCGTGTTAAAGGGATTATGTTTGCAGTGGAGCGCGACACTACAGGCTGGGCGACCACCTCCACCTGGGGACACCAACCCATCAATCTATACGGGCGAGTGCCAACCATCACAGCCCTCAAGGGAACCTCTAGGGCCTACCATCCCAGCCCTGGAAGTCACTGCCTACAGGCGCTATAGGTACAAATGTAAAAACACAAAAAAACGATAGACATGCTTAAATACGACCTAAATATGCAATAGTTACATTTTTTGTTTTAGTTGTTTTATTATTTTCATATATTTATCTATTTTAATTACCAGCACTTCATTTTTACTTTTACTTTTTTTGCATGACGTGAACTTTTGTTGTTGCTTCATTGTTTCCTTTTCCTTGCTCTTGTTTGCTTCTTGTTTGACCACTCCATTGCCTTCCTCTCTACAACCTGCTCCTAAAAGACAGTCATAGGCGAATATGTGTGTGTGTGTGTGTGTGTGTGTGTGTGTGTGTGTGTGTGTGTGTGTGTGGTGTGTGTGTGTGTGTGTGTGTGTGTGTGTGTGTGTGTGTGGGGTGTGTGGTGTGTGTGTGTGTGGGGTGTGTGTGGTGTGTGGTGTGTGTGTGTGTGTGTGTGTGTGTGTGTGTGTGTGTGTTGTGTGTGTGTGTGTGTGTGTGTGTGTGTGTTGTGTGTGTGTGTGTATACCAAAACCAAGCTAAGGTTTAATAATACACACACAAGCTTTCGAAGATATTGTAATGCATAATGTAATGTTATAACTATTGATTGATTTTCAACGATTTATTGCCTGCTCTTTGTACTGCATTGTGTTTCATTGTATTGCGTACTGTGTGAAGTTGAAAGTGCGCGCTTTGTTGTGTTGAGTGGCGGTGTCTCTCTCTCTATGTTGTGTTGTGTGGCAGTGTCTCTCTCTATGTTGTGTTGAGTGGCGGTGTCTCTCTCTCTAGTGTTGTTGTGTGGCAGTGTCTCTCTCTATGTTTGTGTTGAGTGGCGGTGTCTCTCTCTCTATGTTGTGTTGTGTGGCGGTGTCGCTTTCTATGTTGTGTTGAGTGGCAGTGTCTCTCTCTATGTTGTGTTGAGTGGCGGTGTCTCTCTCTATGTTGTGTTGAGTGGCGGTGTCTCTCTCTATGTTGTGTTGAGTGGCGGTGTCTCTCTCTATGTTGTGTTGAGTGGCGGTGTCTCTCTCTCTATGTTGTGTTGTGTGGCAGTGTCTCTCTCTATGTTGTGTTGTGTGGCAGTGTCTTCTCTATGTTGTGTTGAGTGGCGGTGTCTCTCTCTCTATGTTGTGTTGTGTGGCAGTGTCTCTCTCTATGTTGTGTTGAGTGGCGGTGTCTCTCTCTATGTTGTGTTGAGTGGCGGTGTCTCTCTCTTGTTGTGTTGAGTGGCGGTGTCTCTCTCTCTATGTTGTGTTGAGTGGCGGTGTCTCTCTCTATGTTGTGTTGTGTGGCGGTGTCTCTCTCTATGTTGTGTTGAGTGGCGGTGTCTCTCTCTCTATGTTGTGTTGTGTGGCGGTGTCGCTTTCTATGTTGTGTTGAGTGGCAGTGTCTCTCTTATGTTGTGTTGAGTGGCGGTGTCTCTCTCTATGTTGTGTTGAGTGGCGTGTCTCTCTCTATGTTGTGTTGAGTGGCGGTGTCTCTCTATGTTGTGTTGTGTGGCAGTGTCTCTCTCTATGTTGTGTTGAGTGGCGGTGTCTCTCTCTATGTTGGTGTGAGTGGCGGTGTCTCTCTCTATGTTGTGTTGAGTGGCGGTGTCTCTCTCTATGTTGTGTTGAGTGGCGGTGTCTCTCTCTATGTTGTGCTGTGTGGCGGTGTCTCTCTCTATGTTGTGTTGAGTGGCGGTGTCTCTCTCTATGTTGTGTTGAGTGCGGTGTCTCTCTCTATGTTGTGTTGTGTGGCGGTGTCTCTCTCTATGTTGTGTTGTGTGGCGGTGTCTCTCTCTATGTTGTTGTTGTGTGGCAGTGTCTCTCTCTATGTTGTGTTGAGTGGCGGTGTCTCTCTCTATGTTGTGTTGAGTGGCGGTGTCTCTCTCTATGTTGTGTTGAGTGGCGGTGTCTCTCTCTATGTTGTGTTGAGTGGCGGTGTCGCTTTCTATGTTGTGTTAAGTGGCGGTGTCTCTCTCTCTATGTTGTGTTGAGTGGCGGTGTCTCTCTCTCTATGTTTTGTGTGAGTGGCGGTGTCTCTCTCTCTATGTTGTGTTGTGTGGCGGTGTATCTCTCTATGTTGTGTTGAGTGGCGGTGTCTCTCTCTCTATGTTGTGTTGAGTGGCGGTGTCGCTTTCTATGTTGTGTTGAGTGGCGGTGTCTCTCTCTACTGCAAAAACTGCAGCAATCAAAAACTCTATTAGACAAAGAAATAGGCTTCAGAAACTTTATGCAAGGTGGCCCTTAACATACGAGTCTACATTTAAGAAATATCGAAATATGTTAACATCTGTGATAAGAACAGCGAAAGAAAACTATTATAAATCATCATTGAGAGAAGGATCAGGGAATGCAAAAAAAATATGGAAAATTATAAATGATTTAATAGGGAAAAATTGCAAAATTAGTCAGACTTCATTTCTGTCACAAGGAAAATCTATTTCGGATAGCTTTCTAATAGCTAATGAATTTAATGAATATTTCTGCAACGTTGCTAACAATTTAGCACAGTGTTTAGAGGAAACTCCTATATTGTTTGATAGTTTTTTACCCCAACCTACCTTGTTTTCATTTTATTTTCGGCCAACAACACGCCATGAAATCAATAGTGTAATTTCTAATCTTAAGGTTACAGCCCCAGGTCATGATGATGTGAACATGAAAGTAATCAAAAGCCTGCAAAGAAGAAATATCTCCATTTCTAGAATATATAATAAACAAATCATTTACAGAAGGATGCTTTCCAGACATTCTGAAGACTGCAAGAGTAGTTCCAGTTTATAAAAAAGGTGATAGTTCAATTTTTCAAATTACAGACCTATTTCAGTTCTTCCCGCCATAAGTAAAGTCTTTGAAAAGATTATTGCAAATAGATTAATGAATTATTTACAGAAAACTTACTTTTAACAGATAATCAATATGGTTTCGACCTAAATATTCGATAGAACTCGCAGTACACCACCTTTGCCAAAACATATATAATGCAATAGATAGTAAAATGTACCAATTAACTATTTTTTGTGATTTATCTAAAGCTTTTGATACTATTAATCACTCCATTTTATTAAAGAAACTAATGATTTACGGTATTCGTGGACCAGTCTTCAGATGGTTTGAAAGTTATCTCAGCGGCAGGAACCAGTATACAGTCTTTAATAGTAGTGCATCGTCGTACAAAAGTCTTACTTGTGGTGTGCCACAAGGAGTCTGTCCTAGGACCATTATTATTTTTAATTTACATCAATGGACATAAACTCTATGTACCAAAAATCTTAAATTTTTACTTTTGCTGATGACACTACCATTTTTCTACAGGGAAGGGATTTAAATGATATAAGAAATACAATGAACACTGAATTGGTACATGTTGCTGATTGGTTAAAATGTAACAAGCTAACATTAAATATCAATAAAACTCACTGTATGCTGTCACATTCACACATGACACACACACAATGCAACAATATCAAAATTGATAATCTCATTATTAAAGAGGTACAAGAAGCTAAATTCCTTGGAGTTGTTATTGATAGCAAGCTAAGATGGAAAACACACATAGAGAATGTAATGAATAATATTTCAAAAATAATAGGTGTAATATATAGAATACGAAACCATTGTAATATTGAAGGTTTAAGACATATTTATTTATCATTAGCATATCCATATTTATTGTACTGTTCAGCTATCTGGGGTGGGGCATATAAAACATATATTGATCAACTATTTGTAAATCAGAAAAAATTAGTTCGCATAATGTCCTCTAGTAATCGGTATGGACCACACAGCCAATCTTTCGTGAGTTGAAACTTCTAAAATTACATGATATTATAGACTATCAGACTATAACTTTTGTTTATAAGGCGTTGTAATACATACAAAATTGACAGTGGTTTTCAGACCACAAACGCATAGCATACAAACAGACGAACCAATAATCTCAAACTTCCATTGTGTAGAATTCCCATGCTCAACAAAGTGTTCTCACTCGGGAACTAAACTGTGCGAACAAACTTCCAGATGATGTAAGGAATAAAGAATTAAATCCATTTAAACTGCAAATAAAAGAAAAGTTGAAAAGTAACTATTAAAATTAATTTATTATTATTATAATTGTGATTTGTATAATTAATGTGATAATTATCATTGATCTCTTTATCAGTACTATCATGTATGTGTACTGTTATGGTATGAATGCTTGTTTGTGTATATTCTTTGATATACTTATTAAATTTATTTAATTTAATTGATAAAATTAAGTAGTATATTCAGTAGGGAATATAATTTTTTTTTATTTAATTTAGTTTTTCATATGTAAATTAGCATTAGGCCGTCCTACACGCTACATCTGCTGACCTCTTATTTTAGCATAAAGTCCATAAAAGAGTTACGACTCAATGGACAAAGGCTTTGACATTTTCTCTACATGTATAATAACTTGTATAATATTAAGGCCAATAAAAATTATCAATCAATCAATTATCAATCAATCAATCAATCTATGTTGTGTTAAGTGGCGGTGTCTCTCTCTCTATGTTGTGTTGAGTGGCGGTGTCTCTCTCTATGTTGTGTTGAGTGGCGGTGTCGCTTTCTATGTTGTGTTGAGTGGCGGTGTCTCTCTCTCTATGTTGTGTTGAGTGGCGGTGTCTCTCTCTATGTTGTGTTGAGTGGCGGTGTCTCTCTCTCTATGTTGTGTTGTGTGGCGGTGTCTCTCTCTATGTTGTGTTGAGTGGCGGTGTCTCTCTCTCTATGTTGTGTTGTGTGGCGGTGTCTCTCTCTATGTTGTGTTAAGTGGCGGTGTCTCTCTCTCTATGTTGTTTGTGTGGCGGTGTCTCTCTCTATGTTGTGTGAGTGGCGGTGTCTCTCTCTCTATGTTGTGTTGTGTGGCGGTGTCCTCTCTCTATTTGTGTTGAGTGGCGGTGTCTCTCTCTCTATGTTGTGTTGAGTGGCGGTGTCTTTTTCTATGTTGTGTTGTGTGGCGGTGTCTCTCTCTCTATGTTGTGTTGAGTGGCGGTGTATCTCTCTATGTTGTGTTGAGTGGCGGTGTCTCTCTCTCTATGTTGTGTTGAGTGGCGGTGTATCTCTCTATGTTGTGTTGAGTGGCAGTGTCTCTCTCTATGTTGTGTTGAATGGCGGTGTCTCTCTCTATGTTGTGTTGAATGGCGGTGTCTCTCTCTATGTTGTGTTGAGTGGCGGTGTCTCTCTCTATATATGTTGTGTTGAGTGGCGGTGTCTCTCTCTCTCTATGTTGTGTTGAGTGGCGATGTCTCTCTCTATATATGTTGTGTTGAGTGGCGGTGTCTCTCTCTCTCTATGTTGTGTTGAGTGGCGGTATCTCTCTCTATATATGTTGTGTTGAGTGGCGGTGTCTCTCTCTCTATATTTTGTGTTGAGTGGCGGTGTCTCTCTCTATATGTTTTGTTGAGTGGCGGTGTCTCTCTCTATATATGTTGTGTTGAGTGGCGGTGTATCTCTCTCTATGTTTTGTGAGTGGCGGTGTATCTCTCTATGTTTCGTTGAGTGGCGGTGTCTCTCTCTCTATGTTTTGTTGAGTGGCGGTGTATCTCTCTCTATGTTTTTATGTTTTGTTGAGTGGCGGTGTCTTTCTCTATGTTTTGTTGAGTGGCGGTGTCTCTCTCTATGTTTTGTTTGAGTGGCGGTGTCTCTCTCTATGTTTTGTTGAGTGGCGGTGTCTCTCTCTATGTTTTTGTTGAGTGGCGGTGTCTCTCTCTATGTTTTGTTGAGTGGCGGTGTCTCTCTCTATATATGTGTTTTGTTGAGTGGCGGTGTCTCTCTCTATGTTTTATTGAGTGGCGGTGTCTCTCTCTATGTTTTGTTGAGTGGCGGTGTCTCTCTCTATGTTTTGTTGAGTGGCGGTGTCTCTCTCTATGTTTTGTTGAGTGGCGGTGTCTCTCTCTAGTTTTTGTTGAGTGGCGGTGTCTCTCTCTATGTTCTGTTGAGTGGCGGTGTCTCTCTCTATGTTTTGTTGAGTGGCGTGTCTCTCTCTATGTTTTGTTGAGTGGCGGTGTCTCTCTCTATGTTTTGTTGAGTGGCGGTGTCTCTCTCTATGTTCTGTTGAGTGGCGGTGTCTCTCTCTATGTTTTGTTGAGTGGCGGTGTCTCTCTCTATGTTTTGTTGAGTGGCGGTGTCTCTCTCTATGTTTTGTTGAGTGGCGGTGTCTCTCTCTATGTTTTGTTGAGTGGCGGTGTCTCTCTCTATGTTTTGTGAGTGGCGGTGTCTCTCTCTATGTTTTGTTGAGTGGCGGTGTCTCTCTCTATGTTTTGTTGAGTGGCGGTGTCTCTCTATGTTTTGTTGAGTGGCGGTGTCTCTCTCTATATATGTTGTGTTGAGTGGCGGTTCTCTCTATATGTTGTGTTGAGTGGCGGTGTCTCTCTCTATATATGTTGTGTTGAGTGGCGGTGTCTCTCTCTATGTTGTGTTGAGTGGCGGTGTCTCTCTCTATATATGTTGTGTTGAGTGGCGGTTCTCTCTCTATGTTGTGTTGTGTCCTGCATTATAGTGTTGTCTACTACTACTTAACGGGATGTGTTGCTTCATGTTACTATTTTATACATAACGTAACAGTCTACCTCCCTTATAGTGTCATGCTAATCCCCGAATAGTATTTCCAGGAAAGCCACAAAGAACACTCTACCACAACCACTTCCACCACAGATACCATTATGCTAATCCTCTCTCAGCCTCGTCTACAAGAAAAAAAATAATAGACCTCGACGCTATCAAGGCTTTGAAGTCGAGATTGATATTTACATAAAGCAGAGGAACCTTGGCACAGACACCCTTTATCTTGTTGCCTCAGTTCAACTTCAAAGAAGGAAACATGAAAATACTGCGCAGGCCGAGATGAATATTTTAAGGGCTAAGGGAGGACGTAGAGGAAGGCGAGAGAGGCCCTGAGCATGGCGGGTGTTAGGCAGCTGTGATGGAAGGCTCAGGGGAACACATACAAAGGGGTCTTTTGGCATTTAAAAATTTACTCTGTCACTGAGGACTTGGCGGGTTTCCTTCTCGTGGGGATGAGACAAAGTGACACCGATTGCAATAGACAGCTTTATCTTCAGCGCGATATATAGTGTTGCTGGTATTGCACTTATGTCGTTCCCGCGGGTGTACGGAATGGCTTCAGACAGACTCGTAGCCTTTTGTGTCCCTGGGAACTGAGAGGCGATGTTAGGTGTTGTGTATTAGGCAGATTTCTAAATTGTTGATGAGTTGAGAGGTTTTTTTTTGAGGGGATGAAGGTGTGTGTGTGTGTGTGTGTGTGTGTGTGTGTTGTGTGTGTGTGTGTGTGTGTGTGTGTGTGTGTGTGTGTGTGGTGTTGTGTGTGTGTGTGTGTGTGTGTGTGTGTGTGTGTGTGTGTGTGTGTGTGTGTGTGTGTGTGTGTGTGTGTGTGTGTGTGTGTGTGTGTGTGTGTGTGTGTGTGTGTGTGTGTGGTGTGTGTGTGTGTGTGTGTGTGTGTGGTGTGTGTGTGTGTGTGTGTGTGTGTGTGTGTGTGTGTGTGTGTGTGTGTGTGTGTGTGTGTGTGTGTGGTGTGTGTGTGTGTGTGTGTGTGTGTGGGTGTGTGTGTGTGTGTGTGTGTGTGTGTGTGTGTGTGTGTGGTGTGTGTGTGTGTGTGTGTGTGTGTGTGTGTGTGTGTGTGTGTGTGTGTGTGTGTGTGTGTGTGTGTGTGTGTGTGTGTGTGTGTGTGTGTGTGTGTGTGTGTGTGTGTGTGTGTGTGTGTGTGTGTGTGTGTGTGTGTGTGTGTGTGTGTGTGTGGTGTGTGTGTGTGTGTGTGTGTGTGTGTGTGTGTGTGTGTGTGTGTGTGTGTTGTGTGTGTGTGTGTGGTGTGTGTGTGTGTGTGTGTGTGTGTGTGTGTGTGTGTGTGTGTGTGTGTGTGTGTGTGTGTGTGTGTGTGTGTGTGTGTGGTGTGTGTGTGTGTGTGTGTGTGTTGTGTGTTTGTGTGTGTGTGTGTGTGTGTGTGTGTGGTGTGTGTGTTTGTGTGTGTGTGTTTGTGTACAGTTTTTATATAATTCTTGATGGAGTTCTCATAATTGATTTAACATAAAAGAAAAAAAGTGTGTGAGAATCAAGACCACCAACGCCTTGTTAGGGAGTCATCAGT
>JACEEZ010023479.1:180522-185522 GCA_016584305.1 Chionoecetes opilio | reverse complement strand
TGATAATATTACACACATAAATCTAACGTTCTTGAAGCTATACCAAGCCCAAAGGTCCATTAATGTCGACCTTAGGTTATACACAGTACGCAATGTATATGTAGGAGTTGGCATGTGTTAATTAATGAACTATTGTTAAGTGTTATTCGACGATGCTCGGCGCTTGCAGGAACACTGAATCGGCGACCCACTCTGGCCCGCCGCTGCAGGTTATCAAGATCGCAGACAAGGCTTAACCCCTTCACGCCAAGATCTTTCCTTTGCTACAAAACATCATATGTTGTCGAGCCATACAATAACGAAAAGTAACTGAATATACAAATTAGTTAGTCGACAAGGATACTAAACAGTTCATATCTGTAAAATATTGCTTACATTCACTAAAAATCGTGTAATGGTAGCCAAATTACAGTGGAAATTACGCTCTTGGTCTCAAGGAGTTAAGGAGATGTCGCCAAACAATGCATATCCTCCACTTAATTACGTTCAAAAACAATGGTAAAGCATGAGTAATCAAGACAGTAGTGGAGGTTGTCTTCACGCACAGCCCAGTAACACAAGGGAGATAATTAATCCGCAACAGCCGGAGGTGAAGCTGCTCGCAACATAATTTTTACGTTAAGAGAGTACTGCCGCGGATAACTGTTTCATATGCACGTCGTAAGATTATAAATTTACTGATTGTTACTAGACTGAATGCTACTGACTGTTTACTAGATTTTTGTTTGCGTTGTGACTTACGACTCATTTATCGTTTATATATTGATGGCTTTCTACAAAATAATGCATCCTTTTTCAACCACTTAAGACCCAGAGCGTAATTTCCTTTGTCATTTGGATAACATTAGACAATTCTTAGCTAATATGAGCAATATTTTATAGATATGACCTGTTTAGCATCCTTGTCGACTAACTATTTTGGTATATTAGTTACTTTTCGTAATTATATGGCTGACAACAGACGATTTCATATAGCAAAGGAAGGCTCTGGGTGTGAAGGGTTAAACTTGAACTTGAGGCAAATCCTTCTCCTCTGGCGCTCTCTTTACCCCTCCAGCATGTTTGATCGCTCTCCATCGCTCAGCTTATCACTTCTTTCCCCTTTTCGATTCTTTCCCTCTCGTGACTCCCCTCGTCAGCCAGAGAGGTATCGAGTCTTATTGCATTGCTGAATCAAATTCTTGTCGATATAACATACTTGTTGTTCTAAAAAATACATGTGAACTATATATTCAAAACAGCTTGCTTGTTCTGGAGAAGATTTGGTATGCACTTTGTTATTAATACTGACGCATGCATCCATTATTTGTTTTATTAAATACAGGTTTCCAGGACCAGCATTGCAGTTCACTAAGTAACAACATTGCACCACACACACACTTGAGACGGGACAGGTTTTTTTTCTATTATTTTTATTTTTTTATTATTTTTATTTTTACATTTGTGCCTATAGCGCCTGTAGGCAGTGACTTCTAAGGCTCGGATGGCAGGGCCTGGAGGTTCACTTGAGCGCTGTGATGGTTTGCCCTCGCTCGTGGTGGCGCAGGCAGGAATTTTATAGTGACGCCTGTGATTAGAGGTTGCCGCCCCCTGTGTCCTCCGATGCACCGTTGGCCCAGCCCGATGTGGCGATGCACCGTTTTCTTAGGCCATTCAACGGCGCAGAAATATTTTGGATATGTTTAGTCAGGTGGTTCAGGTGGTAGTCTCCCCTTAATGGTTGCGATACTATTATATTCGTTGTGAATTGGTCGGTTTTCGTCAACATCTCATGGTTGTCTGGCCTGGCTTACGGTGTCTTTCATAATGCATTTCTTTTGTTTTAGACTGATGCATATATTTCTCCTCCAGAATTTAATCTCGTACGTGAATTTTGACTTTTTTTCTTTTCCTTTGGTTCTGAAACTATAAAAAAAGACATGATGGGAGACGCAAACTTAGATTGTGATGAATGAATAGGTTTTCTATCATCAGTTCTATAGGGACCAAGCGTATCTGTGCTCTTCCCAGCTACATTTGTAAGCCTTAATGTGTTCTGCAGTGCACGGCCAAGCGCGGCGGTGCACGGTTTGTTGTCTCTCTACCGTCCTAATTTTGGTGGAACATCTCTCAGCAGTCATGAGTTCTGCCACGTGCACTAGTAGCAGCACAACCATCCTCTGTATTTATTGTCAACCCAGAATAAAACTCCAAGCAAATACTTACATGTTTTACAATGCACAGCTCGTCTATAGTATATGTTTGGGAAGTAGATCGTTGTGTGGAAACATAGCCTGGTAGTTAAATAAAGAAAAGATGTAGCTTTAAACAAAACTAGACTGACCTTGCAAACATCACAAACTGTCACAACCACTGAAAATATATCCTACTTATTGACTGATTAAATTACGTTACATAAGTGGAAGGTAAGAAGCTTATGGTTTTAATCACCAAAAACTGCATAAGAGGCAATGGATCGCTGAGTTAAGAATGCCGCAGGAAAGTAAATGTTAGTAAAGATGTTAGTAAAAGATGTTAGTTAGAAATGTTAGTAAATGAAAGTAAATGTAAATAAATTGAATCATAGAAGGCGATATAAATGAAGTTGATATTGAGAACAACAACAACAATTAAAGCACGAGTGAAAAATGTTGCAAAATTCCAAAGACGTGAATATAACAAATACATAAATGATAACTCCCGAGCCTGCAGGAGCGCAACACCTTGAGAACACGGCCGAGCACAACAGTCGCCTTCAGGTTTATTCCCCTTGCACCGCCGTGGATGTCAACACACTGGGGGCGCGTCCACACGTGTGTCCGAACAAGCGGTGGCAACAGGCGAACACCACATGACCGAACAAGCCGGAAGCATGTCGTGAACTGTTGTGTCCAGGTCATGTTGGCACGCCTGGCCGGAAACATGTTGGCACCCCTGGCCGGGAACATGTTGTCACCCCTGGCCGGGAACATGTTGGCACCCCTGGCCGGGAACATGTTGACGGCACCCATGCGGACGAGGCGACATGACGGACACACACTGCACAGCGGACAAGATGAAGTCCTTACTAGTGCCAGGGATAAGCCAATGTCGTCACTTGTAATATCATGTCTGACATCACGCTTGTCTGATCTGTTTCCCTGGTGTAGTGAAGGACGCATCCAGAAACGACGACGGTAGTGTTCTTAATAGCATACTTTATTGGAAGGGAGGAAGTAAAGAGAAAAGGGGGTGAGGATACGGAATTAATAGAAAAAATGAAAGACAGTTGCAATAGAAGAACAATGTATCAATGGCACACCGCGGAACAAGAGTATCATCGCTGCTGCGGCCACCAGAATCACGTCCTCACTCGCTAACATCACGCTGGAGTCTCGGCTGTCTGGTATGGACACACTCATCGCCTCACCGCTGCTGCAAACATCCTCCCAACATTACTGACCCATGCCTGCATATTTCTGTCTACATATACTGTGGCAAACCTACCAGCAGTGTGTGTGAAAGATGCTTGAGTACACGTGTGGCTGCGCCCTAACACTGATTCGAAGACTTATTTAATTTGAAACATTCTCAGGATCGAGTCACTCCTTCTTCGTATTCTGGTATTAATTCTCACTACATGTTGTTGCTTTTCAGTGAGCTTCGTTACCTGATTACATGACCATTATCACTGGTAACTTTCGTCCGCTTCTTCCATTCCGAGGCATATTTCTCGTGTTCGAACATGACTCCCACCTTTTCAACAAGCCACCTTTGTGATGACATCGACAAGTTCATGTCGCTTCCCCGGTTTAAAGTTTTTTTTTTTTTTATCGCAGTGATGATTTTGTTTTGAATTTGGGAACAGGATAATGACTAAAATCGACACCTTGAAAATACAACCAAATAATATTTTTTACAAGAATAACCGTATCATAATTACCAATCGGACCATACATGATAAATGAACAAATAAGTGCACCATTAACTGTATATACATATCTCTATCCTGTGGCATTTGAGGTTTGTGGAGTAAAAGCAGCAAGGATATTATTTCAAGGCACTACAATTGATCACTACATTATAACGATGATGCAAACAAAAGAATAGTACGATAATAAAAGTGTCATAATTAGTAGGCAATACTGATCCACTACAAGGTAAAGGTGTGGTTTAGGTTACTCCGTTTGAATACTTTTTGTTCCTTTATACCTGTTTCATCGGGTTAATGTTGTGACTCCTTCCATCCACTTGATCTGCTCTGGGTGCGTTCTACTTTGGCCTCTCTATTTGTTGCTGCTTGTAAGTATAGTAAGATCGGCCTTCCGTAACCTACTATTCACTCTTTATGGTAGTCAGAGAACCGTCAGATGAAGTTTTTTTTATATAGTTCATAGCAATATTTCCCTTCCTGTCTTTATTTATCATATTTTACTCTCTCTCTCTCTCTCTCTCTCTCTCTCTCTCTCTCTCTCTCTCTCTCTCTCCTCTCTCTCTCTCCTCTCTCTCTCTCTCCTCTCTCTCTCTCTCTCTCTCTCTCTCTCTCTCTCTCTCTCTCTCTCTCTCTCTCTCTCTCTCTCTCTCTCTCTCTCTCTCTCTCTCTCTCTCTCTCTCTCCTCTCTCTCTCCTCTCTCTCTATGTCGTGAACTCGCGTGCAGCGTCCCTGCATTCGTTCAGCGGTTCGAGTCCACCAAGTTCGTCCTGGCATGGTGGCGCTCTTGTACGTATAGTCAATAACCTTGTAGTTGGTACTTGCAAAGTGTCTAGATAGGATCAAAGTATCTTATATCGTCTCTCTCTCTCTCTCTCTCTCTCTCTCTCTCTCTCTCTCTCTCTCTCTCTCTCTCTCTCTCTCTCTCTCGCTCCTCCTCTCTCTTCTCTCTCTCTCTCTCTCTCTCTCTCTCTCTCTCTCTCTCTCTCTCTCTCTCTCTCTCTCTCTCATGCCTGATAATTATTCCCTATTTCAGTTTCAGTTTCTCGAAGTCTAAGCTCTAAAACTTTTGCAAATCTTGAAGTTCATCATAACTCTACTTCAGCCAAGC
>JACEEZ010023479.1:170522-173022 GCA_016584305.1 Chionoecetes opilio | reverse complement strand
CATTACTCCAAAGACTTTCACATTTACGTAATCTGGGCCTCAGTTTTTTTTTTTTAGCTTTCCAAACTGAATCTTAATCATCCTCTTTTAGGAATTTCTGTAAAACTTTTCCTATTACCCTAGCTAGACATAATACACTTTAGATTTTGAAGAAAATAATCCAAAACTACCCTCTTTCGATCTCTCCTTCTCTCTGCACCTTCATCTCAAGTTTCCTTTCTAACTGTTCTATTGCTCTCATAATAGACACATTTGTTATTCTCTTAAGTGCATCAACAGTGGTGTTCGACAGGGCTCTATCCTATCACTCACTCTATTTCATTCATTAATAATCTTAGTCTGACTCAATGCTCCATCCACCCTTACGCTAATGACGCAACTCAATATTTTCAGCATCATTTACCAGACGTCTAACCTTATGGGAGGGTAACTATTAGGGATCGTTTACCCGTGTTCCTACTTCCCTGCCTCGTGATGTAATGTTGCCCCTTGGAGGACACTTCACGGGGACACCTTTACCTCTTCTTAAGCCAATTCAATCCCCGTTCATCAGGCTGATCCGCTCTGTGCAATGCTGGCAAGGCTTTTCTGATCCTTCTTTCTTACTGGAAACAACCCGTCCTCAAGTTAGCTACGAGAACAGTCTGTCTATGCTACCTTCGTGGCGGCCTCGTCCCCGCGGGCCAGGGCGGGGCGGGGCGGGCGTCGCGGCGTCAGCGTGCGGGGTGTGGCGCCGCCGCGGAGGCTGTGACACCTGTTCGATGCATTGCCATGGTGATAGCGCCTCAGGGACTTGACCCAGCGCTGACATTGTCCTCCCAGCCCCGGCACTGCCCCTCACAGCGCCACTCTGTCCCTTCCACCTCAACTACCCCAGACACCATCATTCCACCTTCATCAACGACCCCAGACACCATCATTCCACCTTCATCAACGACCCCAGACACCATCATTCCACCTACATCAACGACCTCAGACACCATCATTCCACCTACATCAACGACCCCAGACAACATCATTCCACCTACATCAACGACCCCAGACACCATCATTCCACCTTCATCAACATCAGCTCAACTGTGTTCCATCTGTCGTTCCTACAATCATTTCAAACAACTTCTACAACTTCATACAGTTTACTTCGACCCTATAATTTCCTCAAACCCAAAAGAAAAAAGAGAGAGAGAATGTCACCTTTTCCTAGCCTATACCGTGGCAAGAAGGATAGACAGAAGAGGCATGAACCTGTCACTTTGTAAGGATGAAGAAAAAGTGAAAATATATGTCGATCCGCAATTAAAGCATACATATAAAAAATACATAAAAAACTAAAACATGTAAAGTATAACAACATTCACTTTCACTAACCTATACTTTAACCCAACGCTTCATCATGCAGCATTACTCCTCTCACTCCATACATCACTCCTGTTCTCTCCTATGTATTACCTCGCTGATATATAAGTAACCACACTGTGTACACTAGATTCTTTAGCAACCTGAATTATATATTTTGATTGTTATGGCCACTTCGACAATTATTCATGCTTAAATTCGAAGTAAAAATGCACACACCACCAACAATGAAAAAAAATCAAGCTCAGAAGACAAAAAGTTAATGAAGTTACCGTTCATACTCTTGTCACATATAATATAGTGTCTTTTTCTGTCAACATTTCTGATTCCTTGCTACTGAATCCCTTCTATTTCCTTACTTTCTCTCTTTCTTTCTCCTTCCTTATCACTCACTCACTCACACTCACACTCTCTCTCTTTCTCTCTCTCTCTCTCTCTCTCTCATCTCTCTCTCTCCTCTCTCTCTCTCTCCTCATCTCTCTCCTCTCTCTCCTCTCTCTCTCCTCTCTCTCTCTCTCTCTCTCTCTCTCTCTCTCTCTCTCTTGTCCTCGTCTTCGTCATTCCATCCGTCGTTTTGATCTTTCTCATCGTCCTTAAAATCAACGTCTTTAGCCTTTCTTCTCGTCCTCCTGTCGTCGCCACCGTCGTTCACTTTCTTCGCCTCCTCAAACTCCTAACGAACTTCTCTCTTCTTTTCTCATTATCATTCATTCATTAATTCATCATCATAATCATTATCTAATCTTCCTCTTTAACTTTACTGCTCTCTTTTCTTAAATTTTTCTTTTCTCCTCCTCCTCCTATGATTTTTTTCTTTCTTTTCTCCTTCTATTTCTCTTCTTTTCATTGTTTTTCTTTTCTCCTCTTCCTATTTCTTTCTTTTTAATTCTTATTTCTCATCTTCTAATTTTTTTATTTTCCTCTCCCCATCTTTTTTTTCTTCCTCTATATTTTTCTATGCTTATATTCTATCACTATTTTTCTTTTTCCACTTTTTTATTCCCTTCCTGTGATCTTACTCCATCTTCTCTCTCCTCCTCCATCTCCATCCTTTCCTCTTCTTTTCCCAGAGGTGGAAGGACCCCCGGAATCATATTTGTCGTGTAACAGACGTCTCGATAACTCAATTTTGGGGTGAAATGTA
>JACEEZ010023479.1:133022-155522 GCA_016584305.1 Chionoecetes opilio | reverse complement strand
TGAGTAATTTTAACCACACGGAAGTGGAGAGGTGGGGAACAGAGGGTCGTAAGGGCGAGAGTCACGAGCTGAACCATGGGAAGTGTCGCCTCTATGTGCATTGCTGGTGTTTGTGTTGTTTGGTCAGAGGGTGCGGAGGCGAGAGGGAGTCTGTTACTTCCTCCTTAATGCTCGTGATGAAAGGCCGACACTTTTAATTTTTTGGTTCTATGTATTATTTGTACAGTCAAACAAAATAATTAGTAAAGATTAATATTAAAGCCGAAAGCTATTATTGGCCGTCACTTCAATAGTTTTTGCTTGTGACTTGTTGCTTGTGACTTGTTTGTTTGTGTTTATAGGTGTGTGTGTGTGTGTGTGTGTGTGTGTGTGTGTGTGTGTGTGTGTGTGTGTGTGTGTGTGTGTGTGTGTGTGTGTGTGTCGCTTAACTAATTTTACACACACACACACACACACACACACACACACACACACACACACACACACAGACACATACACAAATACACACACACACACACACACACACATACACATACACACACACACACAGACACATACACATACACAAATACACACACACACATACACATACACACACACACACGCAAACACACAAATACAAAACACACACAAACAACACTCACGCAACACCACACACACACACCAACATCACACGACACACTGTTTAGCAATATTATATGAAGAAAAAAACTATACAAAATCTTGGTCAATACTATAACACTTAAATACCAACTAACTACACTAACTATATTTTCCTCACGGCGTTACTATTGGCCTCACAGAACCAGGTAATAGACGAGTGGGAAGGGCAGTGCTTGCTTTAAGGGAGGCAGGAAGGAAGAGGCGAGCAGGCGCGTGGCCAAGTCGATGAATTGAGTAATAAATGATGACATGCAATATGAATTTCCATGATTGTTAGACGTGCTCATGTCACTTCTGGCACGCTGGTCATGTCACTTCTGGCACGCTGGTATACATTGGCTATTCGTAATGGTAATATTCTTACTTTAAATACTAAAACTGCTAAGGGAATTCAAATACGTATAGAAAAGTCTTGTCCTTCACCCACATTAGGGAAGTATATTGTTATTATTGTATGTTAACTTGCGAACAAAGGAAAACAAAGAAAATAATTGGTCTAGAAGAAATAGCCTAATTGACACTGTTTTAGATGGTACTGATATGTGTGTAAATAAATATCACACACACACACAGTCACTCACACCACAGTCACTCACACACACACACACACGCACACACACACGCACACGCACACGCACACGCACACGCACACGCACACGCACACGCACACGCACACGCACACGCACACGCACACGCACACGCACACGCACACAGACACACACACACACACCACACACACCACACCACACACAACACACACACCACACCACCACACACACCACACACACACACCACAACGCACACCACACACACACACAAAACCACACCACACAACACACACAAACACACACAACACACACACACACACACACACACACACACACACACACACACACACACACACACACACACACACACATACATAGAGGGATGAAAGTCTATCTAAAGTTTTGCCTCAAAGAAAATTTAGAAATATCTTACCTGTGTTTTAAGGAGACTTCGCATGAGGGTAACATGCAGATGCCTCTACCTGCCTGCACCTGTAACAAGATAGAAACATTAATCACTCACTATAAACACTACCTCCACATTACACTATGATACAATAAGCACCATCATTATACCTTGACAATTTTTTTATTCATCACTATTCAACAACATCATCATCACCACACCCGTCATCACCATCATCATCATTGGCACAGAATAATGTGATGTGCCAAGAAATGGAGTATTAATTTTCATCAACACAACCATCACTGCCATCAAATTTATTTAATGGCTAATAAGTTCGTATCACATAATTACATAACCATTAATATGATACCCTGTACTCACCCTTACCCCTTTAAAAAGTGTGTGTGTGTGTGTGTGTGTGTGTGTGTGTGTGTGTGTGTGTGTGTGTGTGTGTGTGTGTGTGTGTGTGTGTTTTGTGTGTGTGTGGTGTGTGGTGTGTGTGTGTGTGTGTGTGTGTGTGTGTGTGTGTGTGTGTGTGTGTGTGTGTGTGTGTGTGTGTGTGTGTGTGTGTGTGTGTGTGTGTGTGTGTGTGTGTGTGTGTGTGTGTGTGTGTGTGTGTGTGTGTGTGTGTGTGTGTGTGTGTGTGTGTGTGTGTGTGTTTCATCACAGTACTAATCATATACGATTAAACCTACAAATAAATAAATAATGGATATGCCAGTAATCTGCCTTCCTGTCTGTCTGTCACTCTATGTCGATGAAACAATATGTGTGTAAGTTTGTATGAATTGTGTGAAACATACATATCATCATCATCATCATCATCATCATCATCATCATCATCATCATCATCATCATCATCATCATCATCATCATCATCATCATCATCATCATCATCATCATCATCATCATCATCATCATACGTTTACCACAGGAATGACTAAATATGCTAATAAATCAACGATGCAAAACCACATCTATAACAGAGCATCAGTAAGGTATGCACAGGTTACATGTCATTTGATACTGAGGTGATTGGTAAGTGAGGTCAAGTTATCCCTAAGACACTTCGGCCTCAAGCCATATGAGACCCAAGACATATGGGAATCAAATCAATCAGGACCCGAGTTAAAACGGACCCAGGTATGAACACATGTATTAAGGTCCCCCAGTCAAGCCTACCTCACCACGCACACACCCCTGCCGTCTAAAGACACACTGCCAAGATGACTCACAGCCCAACATTACCACAAACGTCACGACAACCCATGAGTCACGCGTCTTAAATGCCACCTCATACCAATCCAGTATTTTTTTAGCAATGCCATTTTTCACGTCAAATCGAAACTGCCTCAACAACCTGATCCACAAAAATCTTGGTATTAACCCCTTCACGCCCATATCTTTCCTTTGCTATAAAAAAATTGTGTCGTCGAGCCATAAAATTAAGAAAAGTCACTTAATACACCAATTTAGTTAGTGGACAAGGATACTAAACAGGTAATATCTATAAAATATTACTTATATTCAGTAAAAATCGTCTAATAGTAGCCAACTTATAATGGAAATTACGTTCTGGGCCTCAAGGGGTTAACAGCCTGAACCACTTAAATCTTGGTACTAATAGGTACAATGCTTGTTTGGGTAGAGTAGAGAGGAAGAGTACTTGAGTAAGGTGGAGTAAGGTGTGTCTGTGGGCAGGTATGGAGTAGTGTGGCAGTGGAAGTAGCGTGGGGGAGTAGAAATACGTGTGGGATTGGGTATGTTAAAAATGACTGAAGCTTAGGGAATAAATGTCGTGTGAGCTGGCAGAGAGGAGAGAGTACTGTGATATATTTAACTTCCCTCCTCTATCTTCTCCCCCTCTTCTTCTCCTCCTTACTTTGCCTTACCACTTTTTTCATCCATCTATCTTTCCTCACTTCTATTTTCTCTCTCATCCGAATGTGCTGCTTCTATCCACACCCTTCTATTCTCACCACCTCCTCTCCTACAGCTTTATCCATTACCACTTGCCTCAACCACACGCAGCTCCCTTTCCTCTTAATAACAACACAGTGGCGGAGGCTGACTTTTTATGCCCTCTTTCCCTTGCTAGCTGTGTAATCCCACTCTTTGCATCGCCCCCGCCAGTCTGTGTCTATCCAGGCCATGTCTCTCGGGGGTGGGGCAAAGCGTGGCAGATGTGTCGTGAGTGATCTCTGTGTCGACGGGGAATTATCGATGTGTCTCTGAGGCTCTGAAGCTCCCGTCACCTTCGCAGCGTGAAAATCGTGCACTGAAGTTTCGCTCCCGCCGGGGTAAATAAATAAAAATAAGCAACAATACCAAACAATATTCCTATACAATAAATGAATAGATAATGGCTTAGTGTTATTTGTTAATGTGAGTCTAATCAACGCTACTGGTATGTAAATATAGCATTAGGGAACGAGGAGTGGGAACAACAGTGGTAACAGTAACATCACCACCACTAAACCACCACCATCGTAACCTCTACCACTACCTTTCCATCCACAAATCACCACCACCACTATCATCACTATCACCACTATCACCCCACATCCACCACCACCACCACCACCACCACCTCCATCACCACCACCACCACCATCTCCATCACCACCACCACCACCACCATCACCACCATTACTACCACCACCACCACCACCACCACCACCACCACTACCACCACCACCATCACCACCACCACTAACACCACCACCACCACCACCACCATCACCACTACCACCACCACCATCACCACCAGCACTAACACCACCACCGCGGAGCTTAGAGATGGGGCATGTTGCGAGCTCTTTGTAGTCACTTAGGGAATATCTCAGAACACATGGAGGAGGAGAAAGAGAAGGAGAAGACGAGAGAGAAACAACGAGACATGTTCAAGGATACAAAAACATAAAGGAAAGGTTGTAAGGACGAGGGATTTGTAGTAGTATTAATGTAGTTAAAATACGTATATGATGATATTATTTTTGGGTATTCTTCCATATATGCATACATGTGTTTCGTCTGTTTCTGAGGAGGCGTGTGAGGCATCGAAACACCTGCCTTTAATGAGTCCAGGTGAGTGCAAGGAAGGTGACGAGTGGCGGTGAGGAGGGTTGGCAGGTGATGGCCCTTTCCCCCCTCCCCCTCCCCCTCCCCCATTCAGCTTCCCCCATTCCCCCCCTGCACCCTTCAGCTTCCCCACTACCCCCCTTCAGCCTCCCCCCCTTCTTCCTCACCTCTTCCCCCCCTTCAGCCTACCTGCATACCACGCACACACACGTGACTACAAACATATTGATATTTATACATATTCCCTTATACATGACACATAACGCGTACAGGACATGATTTAGAGAAAAGTTACCATATGCTACATATATAACATGCATATACACACTTGTTTGTTTTCTCTTTTTTTTTTTTTTTAGAGGATAATGCCTCAGAGCCATAGTGATCTACCGCTGCTGCATATTAGTGTTGGCCGAAGCCACCACCCCGGGGGGGGGTTACAAACCCCCGGCTGGCACCCGGTACCCATTCACTGCTGGGTGGACAGGGGCTAGGGATTTAAGAAAGACCACCCATCTATCTTTCGCTCCGCCCGGGGATCGAACCCGGGACTTCTCGGTTGTAAGCCGAGCGTGCTAACCACTACACTACGGAGGTCCCACACACACACATGCACACATACACACACATGAATATGGGCAAATACTGGTTCAACAAAACATTTTGCACATAGCTTTGCGTCCATACTAACACACACACACACACGCACGCACGCACGCACGCACGCACGCACGCACGCACACGCAGCACGCACGCACGACGCACGCACGCACGCACGCACGCACGACGACAGCACGCACGCACGCACGCACGCACGCACGCACGCACGCACGCACGCACGCACGCACGCACGCACGCACGCACGCACGCACGCACGCAGCACGACCACACACACACACACACACACACACACACACACACACACACACACACACACACACACACACACACACACACACACACACACACACACACACACACACACACACAACACACACACACACACACACACACACACACACACCACACACACACACACACACACACACACACACACACACACACACACACACACACACACACACACACACACACACACACACACACACACACACACACACACACACACACACACACACACACACACACACACACACACACACACACACACACACACACACACACACACACACACACACACACACACACACACACACACACACACACACACACACACACACACACACACACACACACACACACACACACAAACCCTCCCCCCTCCTCCCTGTAGCACACACAAGCACTCATCAACACAGACACAAACATATAATTAGTTAATTTCTCCCAACAAACACATAATTAGCCCATCAGTCAAGAACGGGTCCTATAATTGCTTGTTACACCACATCACCACCACGATACCGCATAGAGACATCGCTAGTTATAACAAATACTGATATAAAAAGAAAGTTCTGATATCCAGCAAAATATCTATATACACAATGCGTGGGTAAACTATTGTGACATGAAAGGTGAGGCTACTAATGAGTACCTCTGCAAACAAGCGGTTTTTATATTTTAATTTACGTAATAGTAGTAATATTTATAGACATATATTGATTATTAACCCCTTCACACCCAGATCTTTCCTTTGCTATGAAAAATCTAATGTTGTCGAGCCATAAAATTACATACTACTTATTATATCAAATTAGTTAGTTGACAAGAATACTAAACAGGTCATATCTTTAAAATATTGCTTAATATGTTTACTAAAAATCGTTTAATGGTACCCAAATTACAATGGAAATTATGTTCTGGGCTTCAAGGGGTTAATGTACGTTTGCGAAAGTGACTCCTTGGTGGTGACCATTATTACACTCCCTTCTTGTGTTTGTTTGGAAGTGTATTATTTTTGTTATATCATTATATCATTATTATCATTATTGCTACTAATATTTCAATTGCTATTATTATACTTACTATAATTTTGTTAATATCACCCTCATTACTCGGATCATCATTATCATCAACATTATCTTTATTTATATAATTTTTATCGTTCTTCTCCTTCTCCTTCTCCTTCTCCTTCTCTTCTTCTTCTTCTTCTTCTTCTTCTTCTTCTTCTTCTTCTTCTTCTTCTTCTTCTTCTTCTTCTTCTTCTTCTTATTCTTATTCTTATTATTATTGTTATTATTGTTATTATTATTATTATTATTATTATTATTATTATTAATGTAATTATTTTCAATGCTATTATTATTAATGTAATTATTTTCAATGCTATTATTATATCTATCATCATTTCGACTGTTATTATCATCATTATAAATATTTACATTATCATTATCATCATCATTATCAAGAATGTTAGTAACAATATCATCACCATCACATCTACCACGGATATACTCTATTTTGACTTAATATAGACACAAAATAAAGAAGACAGTATTTTGTGAGGTAAAAAAATGACCGAGTTTATGTTTACTGATCTACGTAATACGAAGAAATCTTTAAAAATGTAAATTAATTATTATTTTTTTTTTTTACATCACAAAGGACTGGCCAAGGGCACAACAAAAATGGGTAACACAAAGCCCGCTTAGTTGCCAGTGCCTATAAAGAAGACAGTAAGAGAATAAAATAAAAAAGAGGTGTGAGCCAATTTAGTTCGGGAGGTGTCTTGTTACTCTTCTTTTGAAAAGATTTAAGTCATAGGAACGTGGAAAAATAGAAACAGGAAGAGAGTTCCAGAGTTTACCAGTGAAAGGGATGAAAGAGTAAAGATACTGATTAACTCTTGCATTAGGAAGATGGACAGAATAGAGATGAGAATGAGTAGAAAGTCTTGTGCAGCGAGGCCGCGGGAGGGGGGGAGGCATGCAGTTAGCAAGTTCAGAAGAGCAGTGAGCATGAAAATAACGGTAGAAGAGAGCAAGAGAAGCAACATTGCGGCGGTGATTTAAAGATTGAAGACAGTCAGTCAGAGGAGAGGAGTTGATAAGATGAAAAGCTTTTGACTCAACCCTGTTTAGGAGAGCTGTATGAGTGGATCCTCGCCAAACATGTGAGACATACTCCATACATGGGCGAATAAGGCCCCTGTAGAGAGCAAGCAATTGGGAGGGAGAAAAAAAAGGACGCAGACGCAACAGGACACCTAACTTCTTAGAAGCTGTTTTAGCAAGAGATGAGATGTGAGATTTCCAGTTCAGATTTTTAGTTAAGGATAGTCCTAGAATGTTCATTGTAGAAGGAGACAGTTGAGTGTCATTGAAGAAGAGGGGATAGTTATCTGGTAGGTTTTGTCGAGTAGATAGGTGAAGAAATTGGGTTTTTGAGGCATTGAACAAAACAAGGTTTGCTTTGCCCCAATCAGAAATTATAGAAAGATCAGAAGTTAGGCGCTCGGTGGCATCTCTCCGTGAATCACTTAGTTCCTGTTGAGTTGGACGTCTAATAAATGACGTTGAAAAATGCAAGGTAGAATCATCAGCGTAGGAGTGGGTAGGGCTTTGAGTTAGACTTTGAAGATCATTAATGAATAATAGAAAGAGAGTGGGTGATAGGACAGAACCCTGGGGAGCACCACTATTGATAGATTTAGGAGAAGAACAATGTCCGTCTACAGTAGCTGCAATAGAACGGTTTGAAAGGAAACTTAAAATGAAGGTACAGAGAGAAGGATAGAAACCGAATGAGGGTAGTTTGGAAATTGAAGATTTGTGCCAGACTCTATCTGAATAATAAGAGTGATTTCCATTTTCATCCCATCTCCCCTTGCACCTTCGGCATTCTTTTCCCTCTAACTCGTCGAAAGTCTAGTGTCACACAGGTAGTCACACAGTCAGCCCCGTTCAACCCACTGGGACTGTTGTTTGTCTATCCTACCTTTACATTCCTTTGTATTTGTATAGATGCTGTCAGTGAATTGAATTAATGCCAAAAAGGGGAAAATGTGCCAGACATCAGAGGTCATATGTCAGTGAAGTCTTGTGAGAGACGAAGAGAGAAAAATATCACAATCTTTTGGTTTTCGAGGCGCGGAGGAGAGAAAAGGAGTCGAGGTGGTGAGCATAGCATATCACATCACCATCCCGGGAAAAAAAAAAGTGTGCTAAAAAAGAGTATCTAATAGTCTAGCTGCACCGATTTAGTGTTCAAGAAAACAGAGACGTGACGGAGCAGTGCGCGGCGTCCCGAGGGTGGTGGCCTGATGGCGACATGCTCGGCCAATTATGAAAATCCAGGAGAGGGAAGCGACTATCAATATTACATAGCTCTGGGGATACAGCAGCAGCAGCAGCATCAGCAGCAGGGGAAGTGAGGGGAGGTAGAAAGAGGGGAAGTGAAGGGAGGTAAGGAGAGGGAAAGTGAGGGGAGGTAAGGAGATGGGAAGTGAGGGGAGGGGAGGAGAGGGGAAGTGAGGGGAGGTGAGGAGAGGAGAAGTGAGGGGAGGTAAGGAGAAGGGAAGTGAGGGGAGGTGAGGAGAGGAGAGTGGGGGGTAAGGAGAGGGAAGTGAGGGGAGGTGAGAAGGAGTGAGGAGGGAAGTGTGAGGGGAGAAGAAGTGAGGAGGAAGAGGGTGAAGTGAGGGGAGGTAAGGAGAAGGGAAGTGAGGGGAGATGATGAGAGGGGAAGTGAGGGGAGGTAAGGAGAGGGAAGTGAGGGGAGGTAAATAGAGGGAAGTGAGGGGAGGTAATGAGAGAGGAAGTGAGGGGAGGTGAGGAGATGGGAAGTGAGGGGAGGTAAGGAGAAGGGAAGTGAGGGGAGGTAAGGAGAGGTGAAGTGAGGGGAGGTAAGGAGAAGGGAAGTGAGGGGAGATGATGAGAGGGGAAGTGAGGGGAGGTAAGGAGAGGGGAAGTGAGGGGAGGTAAGGAGAAGGGAAGTGAGGGGAGGTGATGAGAGGGGAAGTGAGGGGAAGTGAGGGGAGGTGAGGAGAGGGGAAGTGAGGGGAGGTGAGGAGAGGGGAAGTGAGGGGAGGTGAGAAGAGGAGAGGGATGAGAGGGGAATTGTGTGGGGAGGAGAGGGAAAAGGGAGAAACTGAAAAAACAAAAAAATAGGAAGTGGTTACAATAAACAGACATTATAGGAAGGTAATAATGTCTGCAATATGGAACGCAGAACATATTTTCATTTTTTTGCTGATTGTGACTCCTATCGGCTGTGTATCAATTATTTTCTGTCTGTATATATATATGTTTTTTTTTTCTCTCTCTCTCTCTCCTCTCTCTCTCTCTCTACTCTCTCTCTCTCTCTCTCTCTCTCTCTCTCTCTCTCTCTTCTCTCTCTCTCTCTCTCTCTCTCTCTCTCTCTCTCTCTCTCTTCTCTCTCTCTCTACTCTCTCTCTCTCTCTCCTATCTCCTCTTTCTCTCTCTCTCCTTTCTCTCTCTCTCTCTCTCTCTCTCTCTCTCCTCTCTCTCTTCTCTCTCTCTCTCTCTCTCTCTCTCTCTCCTTCTCTCTCTCATCTCTATCCTCTCTCTCTCTCTCTCTCCTCTCTCTCTCTCTCTCTCTCTCTCTCTTATCTTTCTCTCTCTCTCTCTCTCCTCTCTCTCTCTCTCTCTCCTCTCTCTCTCTCTCTCTCTCTCTCTCTCTCTCTCTCTCTCTCTCTCTCTCTCTCTCTCTCTCTCTCTCTACATGTATGCCGGGATAGCTGGTTCGGTAATGAGGAATCAAGTCATCTCGTGGTCATGCCCTGAGCCGCGTTGTCCTGCACGCTTGTCACTCAGGACAGTGGCGTATATTGTAGGTCCTTGGAATGGGGGGGGGGGGGGGGGGCACAGGGGTGAATCCAGGATTTTTATAAGGGGGGGGGGGGCGCGACTGCAGCGAGCCTCTACAGCTGAAGGGCTTAGGGGCTGTGTTAACCCCCAGGAAATGTTTAGAAAATCAAACATTTTTAGGGACATTTTGAGGACTCAGGAGGGATATATTGCAACAATTTGATATTCAAAGGCAAAACAATCTAAAGAAGCTTATGTATCTTGGCTAACACAAAAATGAGCTGTTTAGAAAATATTTAATTAGGGAATTCTACAGTACCTACCACATTGTTTAAAAAAACACAGTTAGATCATAATATACAATTGTTGATTCCTTCATTCCTGGAAATTGCAATGTTCATTTATATACAAATTAAGAAAAAAATCTAAAACTCATATTAATGATTTAGAGAGAGAAGAGAAAAGAGAGAGAGAGAAGAGAGAGAAGAGAGAGGAAGAGAGAGAGAGAGGAGAGAGAGAGAAGCGAGAGAGCGAGAGAGCGAGAGCGAGAGCGAGAGCGAGAGCGAGAGCGAGAGCGAGAGCGAGAGCGCGAGCGAGAGCGAGACGAGAGAGAGAGAGACGAGAGAGAGAGAGAGAGGAGAGAGAGAGAGAGAGAGAGAGATACTTGATAGTTTATTTGGCTTGGTGTAATACAATAGTGTTCATAATCAATCATACAGTCCTATAAGCCACGGTCCATTAAGCCGAAGCTCTTTTATGGACCTCATGCTATGATAATTTCGGTGTCTCTCGTGGACTAAAGTGGACTATTGATAACACTGGGGAACAAATTTTTGTTGAGTTAGGTCTGACACTTGTTATTAAGTTATTTTTGGGTGCTGAATCCAAAACTGATCTCAGTTTTTCTCTATCACGTCAAGTTTTTGAACTGTAGGATTTTCGTTTTCTTAAAAAATATGGAAAATACTGTACATAACAGTAACAGTGCTTATTTTATAAAAAGTTGCAAATGTTAACATACAATGAAAAATGAAAGAAATAGGCATGAATAGAATGTTTATTTAACATTATCATGTTTTTAGAAAGGATAAGGCTATAATTGTGTGCAGGTTAAGGTAAAAATTTACGTTTGTAGCTTTGTCTGGAGTGTTCAACTTGAGGACTATCGCGTTTGATGCTCCTACAATAGTCAGCCATCATATGCACATCCCATCTACCCTGGTAACGTTCTTCCATAACCTTCAAATCTTGGTGAAATCGTTCACCTTGCTCGTCGCTAGCAGCACCAAGATTTTCCGGAAAGTTGGCAAGATGGCTATGCAAAAAATGTACTTTAATACTCATGTTGCAACCAAGCGCTTTGTAGCTCTCCAATAGTTTCTGAACAATTTCTGTGTAATTACTTGCACGTGTATTTCCAAGAAAGTTCTTGACGACGTCTTTGAATGATAGCCAAGCATTCTTTTCAAGGTCTGACATAGTACCGTTGAAATGTTCATCTTTGATGAGGTGTCGAATTTGTGGACCATCAAACACACCGGCCTTGATTTTTTCAATTGACAGTCCAGGAAATGCCAAGATGATGTACTTCAAATAGTCGCCATCAGTTGACAATGCTTTTAGAAATTGTTTCATGAGACCTAGTTTTATGTGCAGAGGTGGGAATATTATTTTCTTCCTGTCAACAAGTGGCTCATGTACAATGTTAGGATCTCCAGGTTTAAGATCAGATCTCGGAGGCCAATTCGTCTGAACCCAATGCTTCTCTCGAGCTCTGCTATCCCACATACAGAGAAAGCAGGGATACTTTGTGTATCCACGTTGTTGACCAAGAAGGAAGGACACCATTTTAAGGTCAACACAGATGATCCAATTGTGTTTGTCATATTGCAATAACTCAATGACTCTCTTTACATCTCCATATTCTTCACGAAGACAGACCGAATGCCCAATAGGGACTGCGCCAAACAAATTGCCAAAACAAAAAAAGTTTTACTACAGCTCACAAGTGGAATTTTGCTTATCTGGAGGGTAAGCTGTGGAGAAAAAACTTGACGTGCTAGAAAAAAAACTGACTACAGATTTGGAATTAGCATGCCAATTTTAGTCTAAATAAGCTCAAAAATCTAACTCAACAATTTTTTTTTCTTCAAATTGTTCCCCAGTGATAATCATACATTGACATACCTAATAATTTTAAGTAAGAAAAGAGATAACAATACCTGTAATAATAATAATAATAATAATAATAATAAAAAAATAAAAATAAACGCTAATAATGGTAATGAAGAAAAAAATAAAATATGTGTATAGTAAAAATAATAATAAGACTCAATAATAATAACTATGGTAAATAGTGATAATAATCAAAATAAATATAATAGCAATAATGGTAAAAAAGAAGACAATAATGATGATAATGATGATAATATTAATAGTGATAAAAATGATATCGATAATAACAATGATGAGAAAAAAAAAAAAAAAAAAATAATATATATAATAATAATAATGATAATAATAGTCATAATAGTAACAATAATATCAATACTGAATATCAAAGTATTAATTAATTATAATAATGATAATGATAATAGTAATAAAGATACCGATTGAAGTAATCTTGATAGTTTCAATAACAAGAACAGTAATTATGATAAAAAACAACTATAATATATAAATAGATCAGAAGTTAATGCAAGACTAATAACCATTTCCAAAACAGTACCCTGTACCAAATATATATACAAGAAATCTATTCATACGCATATAAATATACACATACACACATATACATATGCATACACACATACAGCTATACTTATACACATACACATAACACACACATGTACACGTGCATACACAATACACACATACATACACATACATATTACTCACATACCCACCCACATCAATACGCAACCCACACACATTGAAGTACACAAAAGTAAAATAATTAAATATTTCCGTTTGAGTTCTATTTCTTGAATATTTATGTCTTCACCTTGTATCTAAATGAGTTAAGTGACACGGAATTCTTGACATCCTCCTGCAGTCGATTTCATACCTTTGCTCCCCGAAAAGTAACACTTTGTTGTGCGTGTGATGTCCTACAAAGTGGGAGTCTTAGGTTATTATTTCGTCGGGTGTCAATATTGTGAGACAGGTATCTGAAGCCACTGTCAACTGGGTGAATATACAAAGCTTTGTACATAAACAAACAGGTTTGAAGGTGTATGATGTCATGAAATTTATGTAATTTATTTTTAACAAAGAGGGGATTGGTGTGGTCATATTTTGTTGTGATACATGATGCGGATTAACTTTTTCTGTGCAATGAATATGTTATCTAAGTAAGTTTTGTGTGCCCCACCCCATACTGCTGAACAATATAACATATATGGATAAACAACTGACAGGTATATTTGTCTTAAACAGTTGGAATTTAAGAACTGTCTCACCCACATATACATAATATCCCACATATTTTAGAAATTTTTATTCTTACATCATCTAAATGAGAGTGCCAATTTAGTTTACTGTCTATTGTTATTCCTAAAAACTTTATTTCCTTAACTTGATTTATCTCACGGCCATCAATTATAATTTCAATATCAGGGGGTTGTATCATAGTTGAGTGTGATATCATGCAGTGTGTTTTAGAGATATTTAGTGTAAGTTTGTTGCTCAATAACCAGTTTGATATATGCCCTAGTTCTGTATTCAGAGTATCTCTTAGTTCATAAAAATGTTGGCCCTGTAGGAAGATGGTAGTGTCGTCAGCAAAAAGTATAAAATTAAGTCTATTACTGCTACGTGTTATATCATTTATATATATCAAAAATAATATTGGCCCTAAAATGGAGCCCTGAGGTACACCGCAGCTAATGGATCTCTGTGTGGAGACTTTATTTTCATATACAAACGTATTGTTTTCTCTGACCTAAATAACTCTGGAACCATCTGAATGCTGGGCCACGGATCCATAAACAATTAATTTCTGTAGTAAAATATTATGAGGGATGGTATCAAAGGCTTTACTCAGGTCACAGAAAACAGTCAACTGGTTCATTTTATTATCCAAGGCAGAGTAAATACTTGACTAAGGTGGTGTAGTGCCAATTCTGTGGAGTGCTTTGGGCGAATAGAGAGAGAGAGAGAGAGAGAGAGAGAGAGAGAGAGAGAGAGAGAAGAGAGAGAGGAGAGGAGAGGAGAGGAGAGAGAGAGAGAGAGAGGAGAGAGGAGAGAGGAGACGAGAGGAGAGGAGAGAGAGAGAGAGAGAGAGGAGAGAGAGAAGAGAGAGAGAGAGAGAGAGAGAGAGAGAGAGAGAGAGAGAGAGAGAGAGGAGAGAGAGAGAGAGAGAGGAGAGAGAGAGAGGAGAGAGAGAGAGAGAGAGAGGAGAGAGAGAGAGAGAGAGAGAGAGAGAGAGAGAGAGAGAGAGAGAGAGAGAAGAGGAAGAGAGAGAGAGAGAGAGAGAGAGAGAGAGAGAGAGAGAGAGAGAGAGAGAGAGAGAGAGAGAGTAAAGTATATGAAACATTTAGCAAATTAAACTAAAATTCACATTAATGAAGTTGAGAGAAGTTTACTGGGACAAAAAAGAGGGAAAAGGGCATGGCCGAGTACCCCCCCCCCCCCCCCCCCCCCACACACACACACACATACGCCATCGTCCTCATGTGTCCTGTGTCCTCGCTGTTGATCAATATAATTACGTTACTCTGATCGCAGCCTTCTTCCATTCCATATCTGTGTTCAACCATGAACACAGTGACAAAGTAATCATTTAATGCTTCAGCCATATGTTGCCACCTATCGTGGGTTTGTGAACATGCTGAGTTAAACTTTCTAAGAAAAAAACACTTTCTTCTTGCATTATAGAAGTCTTGACCCGAATGAGAGCTTAACAGATACACCCAGGAAAAGCTGGCTTGAAATAACCAAAGATGACGCAATCGAATGCAATACTTATTTCAATGATCTGGTCCTATTGCTTGTTATCAGCGTTGCTATTGTGGACTGGAGGTCTATAAAGGAGTCCAATTATACTATTACTTTTTTCGAACGAAAATTCGTCCGTTACAACAAATATCTGAACAAAAGAAGTGTATTTGTAAAGGAAATTTTATCAGTGGTTGAGAAAATAGATCGTTGTTTGTTTCGCTGTTTTTGTGGAGATGAATGGAAAGCAATTTGTGTTATCCATAGTTTTATAGGAGGGAAACATTTATATAAAGAATATACATGTTTGACCTCGTGCATTATGGAAAGACACGAATATTGAACACGAACACTGCGTGTCTTTAATCTAATAAGTGTCCATTGCAAATACGGAAAACAATAGTTATTGTGCAGTAAGTTTGACATAATATTCATATAAAGTCATCCATAAAAATACTTTAAGCAAGTGAAGAACAGAAAACAGCAAACACACACACAGGGAGGACCGTGGGTGGCACGTCAGTCCCTGGGCGCTGGTCGATCACCGCTCACTCCTCGACCAAGAGAATCTGCTGCTCCTCCTCCTCCTCCTTCCTCGACCAAAAGAATCTGCTTCTCCTCCTCGACCAAAAGAATCTCCTGCTCCTCCTCCTCCACCTCCTCCTCGGCCAAAAGGATCTCCTCCTCCTGCTCCTCCTCCTCCTCGACCAAAAGAATCTCCTCCTCCTCCTCCTCCCCGACCAAAATAATCTGCTGCTGCTGCGCCTCCGACAGGAAGGCCAGCAAGTCGCGCGCCGCCTCTACCACCGCGCTCAGGGAGGGCCGCGCCTCGGGCTGCTCCCGCGTGCACGTTTCCACCAGGGGCGTCAGCAGCTCCGTCAGCAAGGGGTGTTGCGTGCACTGGCACATCGTCTCCAGCAGCACCCCGAAGCTGAACACGTCGCTGGAGGGCTGCAGCGGCTCGCGGATATTATTGATGACGTCATTTAAGGAAGTCAAATGGAAACAACAGTCGTCTCACACCCTCACACACCACGTCTCACACCCTCACACACCACGTCTCACACACAACAGTACCTCACACCCCCGCCGTTTCTTACTTATTTACCACAAAATACTCCTTTATAAGTGATTAACCAGGACGTGTGTGGTACTGTGGTTGCTGGAGGTACTAGAGGAGACCGGAGAGAAGAGAGAAAGGCATTGGAGGTACTAGAGAGAAGGGAAGAAGGCATTACTTAGTGTAGTGATTAGCTAGTAAGAGCAAGGCATTGAGTGATCTAGCTCTGTACACGTCTTATTTCTATGTTAAGTGTGCTTATATGTATGACAAGGCAGGTGAAGGGATTATCTTGTTAAAAACTTCCATCTAGTAGCTGTCTCTCGATTCGTCTTCTTCTTCTTGTGACCTTTGACGCTTCATAGTATAGACAACGTATCGCTTCATAGGTCCTCTTCAAACTTGGTCTCCTTCGTTAACAGATTTGTCAACTCTTCCCTTGTCTATTTCACCTGGGATACTAAAACATTTTCATTCCTTTTGGTCTGTGTGAGTGAAGGCATCAGCTGATGGTTGAGTGACTGTTATACGGCAATATCTTCTCTCCTGTCTCCTCTAGTACCTCCAGCAACCACAGTACCACACACGTCCTGGTTAATCACTTATAAAGGAGTGTTTTGTGGAAAATAAGTAAGAAACGGCGGGGGTGTGAGGTAAGGCGTTACTTATTTCGAGGCGTTACCTATTTTATGCAGCAACGAGATTTGGGTTGTGGGTGATGTAGACAGTGTGACAGGCAAGGGAGTGTTCCTGACTTGTTTGTGATGCAGACTGCCATACAAGGCTGCGCGATGGTGTGGCTAAGGTATGAGTGGGTGGGTGGGGGGTTGGGGGATGATTTAGACAGTGTGACAGGCGAGGGAGTATTGTTCTGCCCTTGCCCTTGTGTCTGCCGCACAAATCTTTTCCACACATTTAACGTGTCCGTATCGGTCGGAAACGTGTGCAAACTTCTCTGGAAAGCCACAGCTGTCTTGCTGCACCCATAAAAGATGCATGCATATGGCATATCGCGAAAAAAATCTATCAGAAACAATAAAAAACTTCAAGTACTATATTTATCTCTTGTGTTTACGTGCTTCTGGATTAGCGCGGGGTTGGGAGGCCTCCTCAAATGACGTCACCGAGCCATGGTGCGTCGTCTGCTTGCCGTGAGGAGCGTTTTCGAAGCTCGGGGAATTTGCAGATTTTGATTGCGGATTATTTAAAAACGGCTGACTGGATGCAAAAAGTGACAACATATTGTTGATATACGCGATAATGGCTATAATTTGATTGCATTAAATCAGGAATTATGAAATGGTCCAGACGATTACTTTAAGAGAGCCGCGTGTGGTCCGCCCTCAACACGCGGTACACGTAGTGGCCGCCTGGCTTGCCTTGGAACATCAGTACAGTGAGAAGTAGAAACACTCACTGCGAATGTGATAAAAGGGTATTATATTAAAGCACCACAATGACATGTAGGCATCCCCTGAGACAAGGTTTCCCAACAAACAAAAGAATACTCATACAAACTTAACTTGCCTCCGCCGGGCCGTAGAATCAGACTCCCGTCCTCATGGATCTCACGGATCTCCAGGTTATGAGCCGAGCGTGCCAACCACTACTCTTACTAATGATAACAATAATAACGCCAAGCTGTCACGGAAAATATATGTGCGAAATCTCAAACAAAAATTAAAAGTATACAAAATAAATAAAAAAATGTGCATCATGTACAACTCAATTCCGTGAAGAGAAACAATGAACAAATCAACGTAATTTTGTTAATGAGCCATTTCAAAAGTTAAAAATTAATGTCGACGTTCACAAAGTAAAAAAACTGCACAAGGTCACCGGACACTCTTAAGCACTTTATGTTTCGATGAGTCGAATGATGCATCCATTCTGCACTCGTATCTGTATTCTCCTCTAAGCCGCTGACTATAATAATGGTGGTTATCACGCGTCAATGGCGTCAAATGTCACACGCCATGCTTAGGTACTGAAATATATTTCATGATATTAAAGTGAACTATGTATAGCGTCATAGATGCGTGATCATCACCAGCGTATGTATAATGTATTATAAGTACATTTCAGACCCGTAGACACTCTTGTGTTAAAAGGACACGACACGGGAGTAGTGTTTGCGCTTACTGAGAGGAAAGGGGAGATGCATACTAACATGGCACAGGAGACAAGACCTGTTGCGTCATTGTGATCATGACCTTTGACCGGATAATACTCATTTTCTTACTCACCAAGATTAATTAATTAATTAAGGTCATATCCTGTTACCATAAGAATTTTGAAAGGATACATTGAACGGTTTTCAAGTAATCGTAGTGACAAACAAGCAAACAAACACACAAAACAAATCAACAAACATAAGAAAAAACAAACAAACAAAAAAAAACTACTGAAAACCCATTCCACAAACGTGCTCGCTAGCGTGCCTGGTAAACATAAATGGACCATCGGCGTGGTGGTTCTGGTCCCCTTGATGAACCGCGTCCTATGCACGAGGCAGGACTCCGCCGCTCTCCACGCCGAGGAGGTGGCGGCCGCCGTCACACGCACGCAGCGGAGCCTCCAGCAGCACCTGGTCTGCGTGGTGGAGCACGAGCGCTGCCCCCGGGGCACTGGTGGAGTTCATCCCAATGGACAGGTGGAGCGATTGGTGAGCGTGCCCTCCGTGCTGGAGGTGCTGCACTGCATCAGCCGCTCCAGCACAAGGGACCTGCGTGCTCCCATCAAGGACACAAGGGTGAGGAAGCAGGTAGAACAGAGGGCGATCGAGTGCGAGGAGAAGGAGATGACTCTCCTCGCCCGCCGCAAGGCGCGTGTCAAAGCACACCTGCAGGAAGCCGAGCGGGATCTGTTTGCCGTGCCAGGCGCTGCCGTGAAGCAGAAAGCAAACTTATAAGGCAATGTCTTGACCACGTTTGTGGAGGCAGACAGTCCTCTAAACTGGAGCATAGACTTGCCTGAAGATTGAGAGGATTCGCACACCGGAAAAAACTTCTGCCGCCAAGCCGCAATAGCCCGTGGCAGACGGTGATACTAGCCACGAGGACACAGACGCTGAGGTCCCTGGAGCACACATTGACCCCCAACATTAGCGGCACGCAGGCTGCGACACTGACGAATTCTTAGGAAAACGTGCAAATCACGAGTACGATAAGATACATTGATCCTATCTAGACAGTCTGCACGTACGTACCAACAGCGAAGTTATCGACGGTACAAATCGCCGCCACGCCAGAATGCCCTCAAATGGAAGTGAGTGGGATTCGAACGCAAAGACGCTGCACACGTATCCTAGCCTCTACCACTGAGCCACCCTGACGGACGAAGCACGAGTAAACTTGAAAAATTTGTTTCGAAAGTCAAAAAGCTTATAAAGTTATAAACATTGACGTATTTGTATATCACATGGTTGTTCTGAATTTGTTTCGTAATCGTTAATTTCTTAATATTATATATAATACACACACACACACACACACACACAAGCACACATACACACACACACAACACACACACATACACACACACACACATCCACACACACACACTTCTTCCTCTGGTCGTTCCTTGAGGCACGTCAGTCATATCAAGGCTGGAGGCAAGAACAACATGACAGAGGTATTAATTGTTTTCAAGTTAAAGTATTTCACGATGGTATTTGTATCGTGATCTTGGCAGCTCAGTTTCGACAGGTGCGTAACAAGGCAGGCAGGTAAAGAACCAATTAGCAGGCCGATCCGGTGTCCCGCTCCCGCCTCGCTGCTTGCATCGTTCACCCTCAGATTTTGCGATATCCTGCGACCTCGGCCACGCGCGTGTCGGTAATTAAGCCCCGGGACCTAACGCGATTACTGATGTATGAATGTAATCAAATGAATTGTAATATGGACACTTAAATGTAATGTTAGATACGGGTACGTGTGTGTGTGTGTTGTGTGTCGGGTGGCAAGTAATGTAATTTGACAGAGTTTGGAGTAAATGATTATTACTATTTCTATTAATGGCTCGCGAGAGAGGGATGTCGCTCGGGCATGATGGAAGGTGCGGCAGTGTTACCTTCCTTGATGAGATGGAATGAATGCGATTGAAGTCTCACAACACTCCAGATTGATTTAAATCCTGCGATGAGTGTGCGTGGGGGGAATGAGGTGAGTGCGTGGGGGGAGCGGTGAGTGCGTGGGGGGAGCGGTGAGTGCGTGGGGGGAGAGGTGAGTGCGTGGGGGCGAGCGGTGAGTGCGTGGGGGGAGAGGGGAGTGCTTGGGGGGAGCGGTGAGTGCGTGAGGGGAGAGGTGAGTGCTTGGGGGGAGCGGTGAGTGCGTGGGGGGAGAGGTGAGTGCGTGGGGGGAGCGGTGAGTGCGTGGGGGGAGCGGTGAAGTGCGTGGGGGGAGAGGTGAGTGCGTGGGGGGAGCGGTTGAGTGCGTGGGGGTAGCGGTGAGTGCGTGGGGGAGAGGTGAGTGCGTGGGGGGAGCGGTGAGTGCGTGGGGGGAGAGGTGAGTGCGTGGGGGGAGCGGTGAGTGCGTGGGGGGAGAGGTGAGTGCGTGGGGGGAGCGGGCGTGAGGGAGGCGTGGGGGAAGCGGTGAGTGCGTGGGGGGAGCGGTGAGTGCGTGGGGGGAGAGGTGAGTGCTTGGGGGGAGCGGTGAGTGCGTGGGGGGAGAGGTGAGTGGCGTGGGGGGAGAGGGGAGTGCGTGGGGGGAGAGGTGAGTGCGTGGGGGGAGAGGTGAGTGCTTGGGGGGAGCGGTGAGTGCGTGGGGGGAGAGGTGAGTGCTTGGGGGGAGCGGTGAGTGCGTGGGGGGAGAGGTGAGTGCGTGGGGGGAATGAGGTGAGTGCGTGGGGGGAGCGGTGAGTGCGCGGGGGGGGAGGTGAGTGCGCGGGGGGAGAGGTGAGTGCGTGGGGGGAGCGGTTGAAATGCGTGGGGTGAGAGGTGAGTGCGTGGGGGGAGCGGTGAGTGCGTGGGGGAAGCGGTGAGTGCGTGGGGGAAGCGGTGAGTGTGTGGGGGGAGAGGTGAGTGCGTGGGGGGAGCGGTGAGTGCGTGGGGGGAGAGGTGAGTGCTGCGTGGGGGGAGCGGTGAGTGCGTGGGGGGAGAGGTGAGTGCTTGGGGGGAGAGGTGGTGCGTGGGGGAGAGATGAGTGCGTGGGGGGAGCGGTGAGTGCGTGGGGGGAGCGGTGAGTGCTTGGGGGGAGCGGTGAGTGCGTGGGGGGAGAGGTGAGTGCTTGGGGGGAGCGGTGAGTGCGTGGGAGGAGAGGTGAGTGCGTGGGGGGAGCGGTGAGTGCGTGGGGGGAGAGGTGAGTGCTTGGGGGGAGCGGTGATGTGCGTGGGGGGAGAGGTGAGTGCGTGGGGGGAGCGGTGAGTGCGTGGGGGGAGAGGTGAGTGCGTAGGGGGAGAGGTGAGTGCTTGGGGGGAGCGGTGAGTGCATGGGGCGAATGAGGTGAGTGCGTGGGGGGGAGCGGTGAGTGCGTGGGCGAATGAGGTGAGTGCATGGGGGAGCGGTGAGTGCGTGGGGCGAATGAGGTGAGTGCGTGGGGCGAATGAGGTGAGTGCATGGGGGGAGAGGTGAGTGCGTGGGGGGAATGAGGTGAGTGCGTGGGGGGGGAAAGGTGAGTGCATGGGGGGAGCGGTGAGTGTGTGGGGGGGAGTTGAGTGCGTGGGGGAGCGGTGAGTGCATGGGGGGGAGGTGTGCGTGGGGGGAGCGGTGAGTGCATGGGGGGAGCGGTGAGTGCGTGGGGGGAGCGGTGAGTGCGTGGGGGGGGCGGTGAGTGCATGGGGGGAGCGGTGAGTGCGTGGGGGGGGAGCGGTGAGTGCATGGGGGGAGCGGTGAGTGCGTGGGGGAGCGGTGAGTGCGTGGGGGGAGCGTGAGTGCATGGGGGGAGGTGAGTGCGTGGGGGGAGCGGTGAGTGCGTGGGGGGAGCGGTGAACGCGTGGGGCGAATGAGGTGAGTGCGTGGGGGGAGAGGTGAGTGCATGGGGGGGAGGGTGAGTGCGTGGGGGGAGCGGTGAGTGCGTGGGGGGAGCGGTGAGCGCGTGGGGCGAATGAGGTTGAGTGCGTGGGGGGAGCGGTGAGTGC
>JACEEZ010023479.1:110522-120522 GCA_016584305.1 Chionoecetes opilio | reverse complement strand
TATGGATGGTAAAGGAAGTGTAGTAGTATAGGATAGTAAAGGAAGTGTAGTAGTATAGGATGGTAAACGAAGTGTAGTAGTATAGGATGGTAAAGGAAGTGTAGTAGTATAGGATGGTAAAGGAAGTGTAGTAGTATAGGATGGTAAAGGAAGTGTAGTAGTATAGGATGGCAAAGGGAAGTGTAGTAGTATAGGATGGTAAAGGAAGTGTAGTAGTATAGGATGGTAAAGGAAGTGTAGTAGTATAGGATGGTAAAGGAAGTGTAGTAGTATAGGATAGTAAAGGAAGTGTAGTAGTATAGGATGGTAAAGGAAGTGTAGTAGTATAGGATGGTAAAGGAAGTGTAGTAGTATAGGATAGTAAAGGAAGTGTAGTAGTATAGGATAGCAAAGGGAAGTGTATAGTATAGGTGGTAAAGGAAGTGTAGTAGTATAGGATGGTAAAGGAAGTGTAGTAGTATAGGATAGTAAAGGAAGTGTAGTAGTATAGGATAGCAAAGGGAAGTGTAGTAGTATAGGATGGTAAAGGAAGTGTAGTAGTATAGGATGGTAAAGGAAGTGTAGTAGTATAGGATGGTAAAGGAAATGTAGTAGTATAGGATGGTAAAGGAAGTGTAGTAGTATAGGATGGTAAAGGGAAGTGTAGTAGTATAGGATGGTAAAGGAAGTGTAGTAGTATAGGATGGTAAAGGGAAGTGTAGTAGTATAGGATGGTAAAGGAAGTGTAGTAGTATAGGATGGTAAAGGAAGTGTAGTAGTATAGGATGGTAAAGGAAGTGTAGTAGTATAGGATAGCAAAGGGAAGTGTAGTAGTATAGGATGGTAAAGGAAGTGTAGTAGTATAGGATGGTAAGGAAGTGTAGTAGTATAGGATGGTAAAGGAAGTGTAGTAGTATAGGATGGTAAAGGAAGTGTAGTAGTATAGGATGGTAAAGGAAGTGTAGTAGTATAGGATGGTAAAGGAAGTGTAGTAGTATAGGATAGCAAAGGAAGTGTAGTAGTATAGGATAGCAAAGGAAGTGTAGTAGTATAGGATAGCAAAGGAAGTGTAGTAGTATAGGATGGTAAAGGAAGTGTAGTAGTATAGGATGGTAAAGGAAGTGTAGTAGTATAGGATGGTAAGGGAAGTGTAGTAGTATAGGATAGTAAAGGAAGTGTAGTAGTATAGGATGGTAAAGGAAGTGTAGTAGTATAGGATGGTAAAGGAAGGAGAAGTAAAAGAAATAGCAGAAAGAGAAGGAGGTAAAAAGAGAGGGAAAAAGAAGATCAAAAAGGGAAAACATAAAAAAGGGGGAAGAACAAGAGGCAAAAAAGGAGGACGAGGTAAAAGAAAAAAAAATACAAAGGAATCAATGCTACAAGAGACAGCAGCAAAAACTCACACCAAAAAAGTGAGATATAAACACGAGACTAAACTAAAACTCGTGTCAACTGAACACAAAACAAATAAGAAATCTAAACAAACATTCAGAATCACACACTTACGACCCTCACACACTTACGACCCTCACACACTTACGGCCCTCACACACTTACGACCCTCACACACTTACGACCCTCACACACTTACGACCCTCACACACTTACGACTCTTACACACTTACGACCCTCACACACTTACGACCCTCACACACTTACGACCCTCATACACTTACGACCCTCACACACTTACGACCCTCACACACTTACGACCCTTCAAAACAAACATTCAGAATCACACACTTACAACCCTCACACACTTACGACCCTCACACACTTACGACCCTCACACACTTACGACCCTCATACACTTACGACCATCACACACTTACGACCCTCACACACTTACGACCCTCCAAAACAAACATTCAGAATCACACACTTACGACCCTCACACAGTTACGACCCTCACACACTTACGACCCTCATACACTTACGACTCTCACACACTTACGACCCTCACACACTTACGACCCTCACACACTTACGACCCTCACATAAACCTTGATCAACGAGATAAACAAAGCCAGACTATTACTCTTCAATCTGTAAGTCACCTAAAGAAGAGTTAAGTAACCTCATAAAGTACGTATTGAAGTAGATCATCTCAATAAGTCGATTAGAAGTGTTAATAAGTGCTGTGAAGTAATGTGTGTACTTCTTTCTGTAATTGTGTTTTGTAATAATTTGGAATAGAGTGAAATATAATTAAAGATAGAAAGGTAAAAAAGAAACCAGAAGCAGCATAAACACCGTGCACACTCACATCACATCACATACTCAACATCATCACATAACATCACATCACATCACATCACATAGACTCAACATCATCACATCACATCACATCACATCACATAGACTCAACATCATCACATCACATCACATACTCAACATCATCACATAACATCACATCACATAGACTCAACATCATCACATCACATCACATATCATCACATCACATCACATCACATACTCAACATCATCACATCACATCACATACTCAACATCATCACATCACATCACATACTCAACATCATCACATCACATCACATCACATCACATAGACTCAACATCATCTCATCACATCACATCACATCACATAGACTCAACATCATCACATCACATCACATACTCAACATCATCACATCACATCACATCACATCTCATCACATCACATCACAGACTCAACATCATCACATCACATAGACTCAACATCACATCACATCACATCACATCACATAGACTCAACATCATCACATCACATAGACTCAACATCATCACATCACATCACATCACATCACATCACATCACATCACATCACATCGCACAGACTCAAAACCGATCGTCATGTCACTTACTTTATTAATGAAGAAAAAGAGAAGGGAAAAAAAAGGAAGAAAGGCAAAGAAAGAAGAAGGAAAGCCAATTGGTGTTGATAGAAAGAAGGAAAAAAGATAAAAAGACAGCAAGGTAATGGAAGGAAGGCAAGGTAAGACACGTATACATCAGGATAAGTAAGGTTTTTTTTTTTTATAAAGCAACATGTAGGGGGTAGATGAGGCAGGTCAAAGATGTCAAATAAGAAGAAAGGTCATCCCATTTTGATCATGTAAGGGACAGCAACTGACCACGTGACCTTTACGCAGAGAATATTTCCCTCATTTGACCTTAGCTTGAAATTGATGAAAGTATTAGAGGGATTACGAAGGGAGAGGAAAGGAGGGAGACGAGGGAAGGGAAGGAAAGGGCAAGACAAGACGGGGGAAGGGAAGGAAAGGGCAAGACAAGACGGGGGAAGGGAAGGGAAGGGCAAGACAAGACGGGGGAAGGGAAGGAAAGGGCAAGACAAGACGAGGGAAGGGAAGGAAAGGGCAAGACAAGACGAGGGAAGGGAAGGAAAGGGCAAGACAAGACGGAGAAGGGAATAGGGAAAAATTTATACAGAAGAAGAGGTGGGGAAGAAAGGGCAAGGAAGGGAAGGTGGGAAGAGAAAGTAGACGGCAAAAATGAGATGGAGACATGGTAGGAAGGGTTAAATATGCAAGGAAAGAAAGGGAATAAAATAAAGAGGTTAGAAAGAAAAGGCGGGAAGGAAGGAATGAAAAATGGAGAAGCGGGAAAAAGAGAAGAAAAGAGATACATAGGAAAGAAAAAGCAGGAAGGAAGGAAGGAAGGAAGATGCAAAATGAAAGGAGAAGCGTGCAGGAAGGATATGAGAAGGAAGGATAGAAGGGAAGGATTGAGAGAGGAAGAAAAGACAGGAAGGAAGGAAGGAAGGAAGGACGTGAAGGAAGAAACGAAAAAAGGAGAAGCGTGTAGGAAGGATATGAGAAGGAAGGATAGAAGGGAAGGATTGAGAGAGGAAGGAAAGACAGGAAGGAAGGAAGGAAGGAAGGAAGGACGTGAAGAAAGAAACGAAAAAAGGAGAAGCGTGTAGGAAGGATATGAGAAGGAAGGATAGAAGGGAAGGATTGAGAGAGGAAGGAAAGACAGGAAGGAAGGAAGGAAGGAAGGAAGGAGTGAAGGAAGAAACGAAAAAAGGAGAAGCGTGTAGGAAGGATATGAGAAGGTAGATAGACAGGAAGGATTGAGAGAGGAGGAAGACAGGAAGGAAGGAAGGAAGGAAGGAAGGACGTGAAGAAAGAAACGAAAAAAGGAGAAGCGGTAGGAAGGATATGAGAAGGAAGGATAGAAGGAAGGATTGAAAGAGGAAGGAAAGACAGGAAGGAAGGAAGGAAGGAAGGACGTGGTGAAGGAAGATACAAAAGAAAGGAGAAACGTGTGGGAAAAGATATGAGAAGGAAGGATAGACAGGAAAGGATTGAGAGAGGAAGGATAAAAATGAAAGGAGAAGCGTGCAGGAAGGATATGAGAAGGTAGGATAGAAGGGAAGGATTGAGAGAGGAAGAAAAGACAGGAAGGAAGGAAGGAAGGACGTGAAGGAAGAAACGAAAAAAGGAGAAGCGTGTAGGAAAGATATGAGAAGGAAGGATAGACAGGAAAGGATTGAGAGAGGAAGGAAAGGACAGGAAGGAAGGAAGGAAGGAAGGACGTGAAGGAAGAAACGAAAAAAAGGAGAAGCGTGTAGGAAGGATATGAGAAGGAAGGATAGAAGGGAAGGATTGAGAGAGGAAGGAAAGACAGGAAGGAAGGAAGGAAGGACGTGAAGGAAGAAACGAAAAAAGGAGAAGCGTGTAGGAAGGATATGAGAAGGAAGGATAGAAGGGAAGGATTGTGAGAGGAAGGAAAGACAGGAAGGAAGGAAGGAAGGAAGGACGTAAAGGGAAGAAACGAAGAAAAGGAGAAGCGTGCAGGAAGGATATGAGAAGGAAGGATAGAAGGGAAGGATTGAGAGAGGAAGAAAAGACAGGAAGGAAGGAAGGAAGGAAGGACGTGAAGGAAGAAACGAAAAAAGGAGAAGCGTGTAGGAAGGATATGAGAAGGAAGGATAGAAGGGAAGGATTGAGAGAGGAAGAAAAGACAGGAAGGAAGGAAGGAAGGACGTGAAGGAAGAAACGAAAAAAGGAGAAGCGTGTAGGAAGGATATGAGAAGGAAGGATAGAAGGGAAGGATTGAGAGAGGAAGAAAAGACAGGAAGGAAGGAAGGAAGGAAGGAAGGACGTGAAGGAAGAAACGAAAAAAGGAGAAGCGTGTAGGAAGGATATGAGAAGGAAGGATAGACAGGAAAGGATTGAGAGAGGAAGGAAAGACAGGAAGGAAGGAAGGAAGGTAAAGGTGTGGTTGTATGTTTGTGCCTCGACCCTCACCGTCCAGCAGGGGCCGTGATTAGAGCCTTGGGGTTCCTCTAATTACTGGACACAGGTATAATGCACAGGTAATGGGGTAGCAGCCAGGGGGGGAGGGGGGCGACGGATTACAGGTGAGGCGGCAGATCACCCACCCTGATCCAGGTTAATTAGGAATGCTAAATGGTTTTATATCAAAGGCTTGTGGCGGAAAATTATTGGGGGAAGATGCGTCGGTTTGAGATAAATAATTCGCCTTACGATAAAATGAGTATCGGGACATTGTTTTACCTACCATTGTGGTTTATTATTATTATTATTATTAATATTATTATTACTATTATTATTACTATTACTATTACTATTACTATTACTATTATTATTATTATTATTATTATTATTATTATTATTATTATTATTATTATTATTATTATTATTATTATTATTATCATTATCATTATCATTATCATTATTATTATTATTATTATTATTATTATTATTATTATTATTATTATTATTATTATCATTACTATTATTATTATTATTATTATTATTATTATTATTATTATTATTATTATTATTATTATTATTATTATTATTATTATTATTATTATTATTATTATTATTATTATTATTATTATTATTTTCATACAAAGGCCGATCAGAGAGTGGGATTGCCTTGGAGTCAGTATTTTTATCCATGGAAGCGAGTAGTAACAAGCATAGTATCTGCCTTTACAACATTTATTTATAACTAAACGAGATTGGCTCAGAACTATACAGGAAAATTGTATATAGCTCAAAATCCGGGAAGACTCTGGATTAATCTAAATTCTATCATCCTTAAAGAGTTAAGTCCATGAATAAAAGATAGTTGCCCCTTACATACATATCTAACTGTATTTCACTATCACAATATTTCTTACTATATCTAACTGTATTTCACTATCACTATATTTCTTACTACGTATATCTAACTGTATTTCACTATCACTATATTTCTTACTATATCTAACTGTATTTCACTATCACTATATTTCTTACTACGTATATCTAACTGTATTTCACTATCACTATATTTCTTACTACGTATATCTAACTGCATTTCACTATCACTATATTTCTTACTATATCAAACTGTATTTCACTATCATTATATTTCTTTCTATATCTAACTGTATTTCACTATCACTATATTTCTTACTATATCTAACTGTATTTCACTATCACAATATTTCTTACTATATTTAACTATTTCACTATCACTATATTTCTTACTATATCTAACTATTTCACTATCACTATATTTCTTACTACGTATATCTAACTGTATTTCACTATCACTATATTTCTTACTACGTATATCTAACTGTATTTCTCTATCACTATATTTCTTACTATATCTAACTGTATTTCACTATCACTATAATTTGTTTACTATATTTCACTGTATTTCACATTATACTGTATTTTGCTATCACTATAATTTTTACTATATCTAATTATATTTCGCTATCACTATATTTTTGACCATATATAATTCTGTTTCATTATCACTATATTTTTAACTATATCTAATTGTATTTCGTTATCACTAAATTTTTTTGCTATAGCTAATTATACTTCATTATCACTATATTGTTTACTATAGTCCATCTAATTATATTTCATTATCCCTATATTGTTTACTATAGTCTATCTAATTACATTTCATTATCACAACAATTTTTAAAAGATCATGTCACTTCATGTCTACCTCGCAATCAGGTCATGTCAGTACGTCCATGATTGATTCCCGCCCCTTCACACTAGCCATTTCCCGCGTCCTGGCCACAGCTATCCAGTACTAACTAACTAATTAATCAACTAACCATTAATTGACCATTCAGGTTTATCACACACTGCTTCCGGCACTCAGATCATACTTGCCATGGATCTAAAGCATTCAATTACTTCACTCTTTATCCCAGAAAAAAACTATCACTTCAATATTTTTGTGTACATCAATTTGAGCTTTTCATTTTTCAGACTGTATCAAAATCATGTGTTAATTAACCAGTGTCGTTGGTCAGCAAGATTATACTCGGCTTCCATTTCGTATGATGTATAGTTTTAACTCCTCTTTATCCTTATTTTTTGCATTATTTAATACCTATTTTTACATCAGTGGGAAAATAGAAATAAACGTATTGACATAAAAAGTCATCGGTGTTTAAAAGTTGCAACAAACGTTCATAAATTATCGAACAAAAGGTTAATACGTATTAGTGTCTCTGTTTTATAATCATCACTGACTCCAATGTATTTATTACCTTTATTTTTACCTTTCTTTCTTACTATCTTTCTTTTTTTCTTTTTGTTTTACATTTTTACCTTTATCTTTATTATACAATTTCATCATCGTCGTAATTCATCGTAGTTTGCCACGCAGGTCTTTCAACTGTTTGGATGTTCCTTTACGTTATGCGTCCATCCTCTTCCAATAAGTTTCCTTCTCAATCACAGTTGTATACATTATTTTCGACTTTCATCTTTCCACGCATATAACTTCTTTGGCATCTTCATTCAGCCTGTCTTTTAAAGTTAGATTACGTATGTCTGTTTTTGTCTGTTAGTCTCTCTCTCTCTCTCTCTCTCTCTCTCTCTCTCTCTCTCTCTCTCTCTCTCTCTCTCTCTCTCTCTCTCTCTCTCTCTCTCTCTCTCTCTCTCTCTCTCTCTCTCTCTCTCTCTCTCTCTCTCTCTCTCTCTCTCTCTCTCTCTCTCTCTCTCTCTCTCTCTCTCTCTCTCTCTCTCTCTCTCTCTCTCTCTCTCTCTCTCTCTCTCTCTCTCTCTTTGTGCTTAGGATATAGTACTTATAGTTACGTAGATAAGTACTTGTAGAAATATGTAAGCGATTTTGTTGTATGTATATAAATGTATTGTTAACATCCTATAACATGTATTCAGATTTTACTATCGTTATCTTTTTTTTTAACTTTTCGTCATATTTTCTAACCATATATAATTTTTTTTGATATTTATGTTCTGCTTCTTAGCTTTGGTGGTCTTTCAGGTTGTGATAGCTAAATCATAACAGGATCCATTATATAGGCCCGTATTGGAGCACCTGCTACCTCTATATTCTTCGGGTCTGTACTTCTCAGTGTAATTTATGTAATGTTGTGTAAACTATTCGTACGTAACTTATTGAGACCAACAAATTATCAATCAATTATAATTCTCTCTCTTCTCTCTCTCTCTCTCTCTCTCTCTCTCCTCTCTCTCTCTCTCTCTCTCTCTCTTCTTCCTTCTCTCTCTCTCTCTCTCTCTCTCTCTCTCTCTCTCTCTCTCTCTCTCTCTCTCTCTCCAATTCATTACCTTGCGTCATCCTCCATACACAGATAATGTTGCAGCAATATTCACTCCTAAACAAGGAAGCTTAGGCACCTGTTGCAATATTTAATAAGCCAACACAGTGTTAGGATCTTTTGAATCTCACAACTTTACTCTGCACTGCATGACATTTCACTTTGCTTTCTATATATAACTAACCTTCATGTTGTAAAGGAATATTGGTGTCTAAGCCGATAAATCTAATTGTTTCCTCGATTTTTGGGAGAAGCAAGCTAGGGTCACAGTGAGGGGCTTCAAACCTCCCACACTCGTTCCTGTTTCTGGAATCTTGATAAGAAATAAATGCAAAAATACCTCAGCCATGTATGGTGTATTAGGAAAATTTTGCTTGAGGGAAAAGTATGAATTTTTATAATGGGCTTATTTAGAGTTTAGTAAAGTAAAGTAAAGGTAAAGATGGGGGCATAAGGATGCTGCGCGTGGCCTCGGTGCTCATATCCGTCCCATTAGCCTTTGAGCCTGTGGTGGGTGACAACCCATTACACCGGGACACAGGGCTAGTGTGACATCCGGGTTACCACAGTTACCTTCCCCAAGTTTCCCCAGGTACCCATTTAACAATCCCGAAAGGGAGGATGAACAACTTTGGGCTGACCACTGACCTCCCGTGGCCCGGATTCGAACCAGGGACCGCAGTTTCGTAGCAAGGCACGCTAGCCACTACACCAAGGAGGCGACAATGGTTTAGGGCTTGGGTATAGTAAAAAAGAAGAACGGTTTCTTTCTGAAGCTTCTGAGCTTTTTTGTACTTACAGATTATGTATAGTACATATACTTTTCCCGTGATATTCATAGTTGTATGTATATGATTACCGTCAGTGAAGCGACACTTGCCATATATACAAACAGACATACAATTAAACAAACAATCGTCTTCCTTCACGACAAAAAAAATTTTTGTATTCAGTTAAAATCTTGACTTGAGGGTCAAATAACAAGGTAGATTTCCTATATGATTAAGAAATTAAGCTTTAACTATTATTCGTAAGAACTAGCTAACAAAATCATTATGAGAAAAAAATGTTGTCAATGAATTGTTTTCTCTATCAACAGTTCGCTTTCCCTCCCCTCGCCGGCATCCTCTCTTCCTCCCCTCGCCAGCCATCTGCCCTCCCTCCTGCGTCTGTCCCCTCGTCACTGCCATTCCTTTCCCTTTTCCGCCACCCCTTTCCCTTACTCTCTCTTAAGCCTTTCAGATTTACTCTCTCTCTCTCTCTCTCTCTCTCTCTCTCTCTCTCTCTCTCTCTCTCTCTCTCTCTCTCTCTCTCTCTCTCTCTCTCTCTCTCTCTCTCTCTCTCTCTCTCTCTCTCTCTCTCTCTCTCTCTCTCTCTCTCTCTCTCTCTCTCTCTCTCTCTCTCTCTCTCTCTCTCTCTCTCTCT
>JACEEZ010023479.1:98022-103022 GCA_016584305.1 Chionoecetes opilio | reverse complement strand
CTTTCTCCTCCTTCCTTCTTTTGTCTAATCTCTCTCTCCCTCCTGTCCCTTCCCTCCCTTCCTTCCCTCCCTTCCTTCCCTTCCCTTCCTTCCTTAACTACCGCAGCGTGGACAGGTAAGGCCACGCACTAATTAGGCTGAGTTACCTGGGGAGAAGACAAGTAGAGCATTGAAAGTGGTGATGGAAGGGAGGTAGTTAGTGGAGGGTAAGGATGTGAAAGAGAAGCAAATAATGTGAAGGGAGGAGGAGGAGGAGGAGGAGGAGGAGGAATAGGAAAAGAATCATAACTCTATCTAACTACAAATATATAGTCGTTATCCATAGACAAAGTATAGTAATAATTGTGACATAAAGAGTATTGCACTATATACCAATAAACACATACTAAGTGGTGATAGACATGGATTTTACAAAGTTCAAGTTCAAGTCTATCAAAGTTCAAGTCAAAGTTCAAAGTTTCACCGCGTCACTTCAAAGACACGTCAGCCATTGCCTATTGTTTCACCCAACATAGGTAGCTTTGTGCTGTTGTAGGCATGGCAGGAAACAGCTTTTCTACGGGGCCTATAGGCTACATCCGGCGTCTTGGCCTATACAACATATCCCTACATTCTCGTATTCCAGCACGCTAATGGACAAGTTACGCAATGGAAAAAAAGTAAATGGATCGCTCGTCTCTCATAATCCGGTCAGTCTTTTCAGAGAACATATATATCTTTATTCCGGTAAACAAAACACATAAACAAAGTATTAATCTATCTTCAACAACAACACGGTAGCGAGCAGCCCTTATGGTCTTAATCCCACAGCCCTTGAATGTTTGGTCCGTCTCACTTGCCCTCACAACCTACAGACCTGCCTATATAACAGCCCCCTACCCTATATACCAGCCCCCTTACCCTATATACCAGCCCCCTACCCTATATAACAGCCCCCTACCCTATATACCAGCCCCCCTACCCTATATACCAGCCCCCTACCCTATATACCAGCCCCCTACCCTATATACCAGCCCCCTACCCTATATAACAGCCCCCTACCCTATATACCAGCCCCCCCTACCCTATATACCACCCCCCTACCCTATATACCAGCCCCCTACCCTATATACCACCACCCCACCCCTATATACCAGCCCCCTACCCTATATACCACCCCCCTACCCTATATGCCACCCCCTACCCTATATACCACCCCCCTACCCTATTAACAGCCCCCTACCCTATATATCAGCCCCCTACCCTATATAACAGCCCCCTACCTTATATACCAGCCCCCTACCCTATATACAGCCCCTACCCTATATACCACCCCCTACCCTATATACCAGCCCCCTACCCTATATAACAGCCCCTACCTAATATATCAGCCCCTACCTATATACCAGCCCCCTACCCTATATAACAGCCCCCTACCCTATATATCAGCCCCTACCCTATATATCAGCCCCCTACCCTATATACCAGCCCCCTACCCTATATACCAGCCCCCTACCCTATATACCACCCCCTACCCTATATACCAGCCCCCTACCCTATATCTAGCCCCCTACCCTATATAACAGCCCCCTACCCTATATAACAGCCCCTACCCTATATATCAGCCCCCTACCCTATATACCACCCCCTACCCTATATACCAGCCCCCTACCCTATATACCCGCCCCCTACCCTATATACCAGCCCCCTACCCTATATACCAGCCCCCTACCCTATATAACAGCCCCCTACCCTATATAACCAGCCCCCTACCCTATATATCAGCCCCCCTACCCTATATACCACCCCCCTTACCCTATATACCAGCCCCCTACCCTATATAACAGCCCCCTACCCTATATATCAGCCCCCTACCCTATATACCAGCCCCCTACCCTATATAACAGCCCCCTACCCTATATATCTGCCCCCTACCCTATATAACAGCCCCCTACCCTATATACCAGCCCCCTACCCTATTACCAGCCCCCTACCCTATATACCAGCCCCCTACCCTATATACAGCCCCCTACCCTATATATCAGCCCCCTACCCTATATACCAGCCCCCTACCCTATATAACAGCCCCCTACCCTATATACAGCCCCCTACCCTATATACCAGCCCCCTACCCTATATACCACCCCTACCCTATATACCAGCCCCCTACCCTATATTCAGCCCCCTACCCTATATACCAGCCCCCTACCCTATATACCAGCCCCTACCCTATATAACCAGCCCCCTACCCTATATACCAGCCCCCTACCCTATATACCAGCCCCCTACCCTATATACCAGCCCCCTACCCTATATACCAGCCCCTACCCTATATACCAGCCCCCTACCCTATATACCAGCCCCCTACCCTATATACCAGCCCCTACCCTATATACCAGCCCCCTACCCTATATACCAGCCCCCTACCCTATATACCACCCCCTACCCTATATACCAGCCCCCTACCCTATATACCAAACCCCTACCCTATATACCAGCCCCCTACCCTATATACCAGCCCCCTACCCTATATACCACCCCCTACCCTATATACCAGCCCCCTACCTATATACCAGACCCCTACCTATATACCAAGCCCCCTACCCTATATACCAGCCCCCTACCCTATATACCACCCCCTACCCTATATACCAGCCCCCTACCTATATACCAGCCCCCTACCTATATACCAGCCCCCTACCCTATATACCAGCCCCCTACCCTATATACCAGCCCCCTACCCTATATACCAGCCCCCCCTACCCTATATACCAGCCCCCTACCTATATACCAACCCCCTACCCTATATACCAGCCCCCTACCCTATATACCAGACCCCTACCCTATATACCAGCCCCTACCCTATATACCAGCCCCCTACCTATATACCAGCCCCCTACCCTATATACCAGCCCCCTACCTATATACCAGACCCTACCCTATATACCAGCCCCCTACCCTATATACCAGACCCTACCCTATAACAGCCCCCTACCCTATACTACCGAGACCTACCCTATAACCAGCCCCTACCTATAAAATTACCGATTCAGCCCCTCATCACCAGGGGTATAAATATCAGGACCTTCCCTCCCCCAGTCTAGGCTTTTAGTGCTGAAGCCCGCCGGAGCCCCCCAGTGGACACAGGCTTGGCCGTTGAGCCCACTCGAGAGGTTGGACGTGACGGAGGAAGATCATAAAAATTACCCGGCCGTCAAAACTGTGGCGGATGTTTGCGGAATGCCCGTCGTGTGCACAAAAATATGATGTGTTGTTGGGGCGAAAACCTCTTGAGTTGTTTGGCTGCATGGATGAGTGAGCAGGTTCCGGGTGGCTTGTGTTTCAGCTCCTTTATAACTCTATCGGTTTTGTTTTCACCATCGCTAAGAAGAAAAAAAAGGAAGCCCTGAGTTAATATTTAGCTCCATTATTTCTCTATCGGTTTTGTTTTCACCATCGGTAATTAGAATAAAAAGGAGGCGCTGGGTTAATATTAGGTCCTTTACTTCTCTATCAGTTTTGTTTTCATCATCGCTAATAAGTCAAAAAAGGAGCGCTGGTCTAATATTTAGCTCCATTATTTCTCTATCAGTTTTGTTTTCATCATTGCTCATATACATAATTTTTCTTAGTTTTAGCAGCCTGGTTTCCTTTATACTTACAAGCACGATCATCCTATTCTTTTTTCACAGATGGTGCGATAATGCCAGGCTGTCGCATTTTTCGGGTGGGTTTTGGTGATATTTGACGCGATGCACAACTTTCAATGATGGTGACTGTGTGGCATCAGTGACCTTGGAAATGATATGAGTTTCTGTGTCGTCAAGGATGCTAGAAGGTGCTCACATGAAAGTATAGTAACTATAGTATATGTCTGTACCCGTTGGATACATAAAAGTATAGTATGTATCTGTATCGCTTTTGATGCTCAATTTTGATCTGTTCAATGTAAAGCCACAGGAAAAATAGAAGAGTCGTATTTGAAGACTCCTTAAAATTGAGTCGTAAAAACCAACGATTCTTTCTTTTCATCCAGTTTAATGGTAAAGATCCACACAGGCGCAGACAATAATACCCTCCTTACATGTTTTCCTCAGGTATGAGACGAGTGATAACACGCTGCAAGTGCAATCTGGCTAAGTGATTACTGATGTGGCGGCCTTAATTTACAAAGTGCTTGCTTCTCTACGCATTTAAGACCGTTTGAGCAGTGTTGTGTAGTGACGGAACAGCCCACACCCACCACCCCTTACACGCCAAGCCTTCCTCTTCCAGTATATGTTCCTCACTTATATCCTAAGCTCACTACTATACTGGAATCTATCAAAGCTTCTCTCATCCTAGCACGTCTCTAATGCCGTCTTTCCAACCAGCCTACACCTACCTCCCCTCATCCTCCATGCCTCCCCCTTCTAGTATATGTTCCTCACTCATATCCTAAGCTCACTAGTACTGGAAACTATCAAAGCTTCCCTCATCTTATCGCGTCTGTAATGCCGTATTTTCAACCTTCCTGTTCCATAACGTCACCTCAGGACCTCCATCGCTGTCTCCCATCAGTCTCCTCCGCGGTGTTCTCTTCCATCAAAGCAAGTGTCGCCAACGAGCCCTGGGGATCACCGCGAACACTTTACTCTTGTCTCTCTCACACCAGCACATCCATTACCACCAACCCTCTGCACCACACACCACATCCCTGCCCTGCCACTGAACACATACCACACATCGCACCCCCTCGCTAAGCCACACACACTGTTCACCCCTACAACCCCTCAATCTATAAGCCTCTCCAAAGAATCAATGTATCACCCACACAACCCACTGCAACACAAGCACCACCCCCTCACCTCCCTCCCACACGCTGCATCTCCTCTACGTCACCTCAGAGGCGCATTCTTACCTTATTTACCCCAATAAACTCGAAGATAAGCCCGCAAAATGACTTTCTTCTTTTATATTTTTCCGTGACTGATGAAGGCAGCGGTGTGGCTATGATGACCCCTGCAGCGCCGCCCTTCCCT
>JACEEZ010023479.1:77845-85345 GCA_016584305.1 Chionoecetes opilio | reverse complement strand
TGGGGGAGGGAGGAAAGGTGAAGGGAGAGGAGGAGAATGTAATTGTAGTGAGTAAGTGAGAGAAGGGTGTGTGAGTAAGTGAGAGAAGGGTGTGTGAGTAAGTGAGAGAAGGGTGTGTGAGTAAGTGTGAGTAGTGAGAGAAGGGTGTGTGAGTAAGTGAGAGAAGGGTGTGTGAGTAAGTGAGAGAAGGGTGTGTGAGTAAGTGTGAGTAGGTGAGAGAAGGGTGTGTGAGTAAGTGAGAGAAGGGTGTGTGAGTAAGTGTGAGTAAGTGAGAGAAGGGTGTGTGAGTAGGTGAGAGAAGGGTGTGTGAGTAAGTGTGAGTAGGTGAGAGAAGGGGGTGTGAGTAAGTGTGAGTAAGTGAGAGAAGGGTGTGTGAGTAAGTGTGAGTAGGTGAGAGAAGGATGTGTGAGTAAGTGAGAGAAGGATGTGAGTGTGTTAATACTTCCGGTGAGTAAGGTGAACCACAGGATATAAAGAAGAGTTGTTAGGATAGAAGGATGAGAAGGATGCAAGGATGTGAGATAGTGGTGGTGATGGTGATGCTACTATAGATTGCCAGGGTGTGTATAGTGGTGATGAGAGGGTGATGATATCGGCAAAATAGTGATGATAGTATAGGGTGTATGTGGGTGATGATATTGGCATTATAGTGGTGATGACAGTGTAGGGTGAAGAGGGTGATGATATTGGCATTATAGTGGTGATGACAGTATAGGGCGTAAGAGGGTGATGATATTGGCCTTATAGTGGTGATGACAGTATAGGGTGTAAGAGGGTGATGATATTGGCATTATAGTAGTAGTGATGACAGTATAGGGTGTAAGAGGGTGATGATATTGGCATTATAGTGGTGATGACAGTATAGGGCGTAAGAGGGTGATGATATTGGCATTATAGTGGTGATGACAGTGTAGGGGGTAAGAGGGTGATGATATTGGCATTATAGTGGTGATGACAGTGTAGGGTGTAAGAGGGTGATGATATTGGCATCATAGTGGTGATGACAGTATAGGGTGTAAGAGGGTGATGATATTGGCATTATAGTGGTGATGACAGTATAGGGTGTAAGAGGGTGATGATATTGGCATTATAGTGGTGATGACAGTATAGGGTGGAAGAGGGTGATGATATTGGCATTATAGTGGTGATGACAGTATAGGGTGTAAGAGGGTGATGATATTGGTATTATAGTGGTGATGACAGTATAGGGTGTAAGAGGGTGATGATATTGGCATTATAGTGGTGATGACAGTGCAGGGTGGAAGAGGGTGATGATATTGGCATTATAGTGGTGATGATGGTGTAGGGTGGAAGAGGGTGATGATATTGGCATTATAGTGGTGATGATGGTGTAGGGGGTAAGAGGGTGATGATATCGGTAAAGGAAACATAAGTACACGTAACACAATTATTAATCTTATGCATCCTATACTGTCTTCCCTTTTTTCGTCCTCTCTTCTCTCTGTATCTTCCTTCCCTAAAAACTCTCATAAGAAAAGATAAAAGAAAGTTATGGTCCCAGGTCTCCATAGTAACGCTCAGCACACAACCCGAGGCGCCGTCCCTCCCCCTCAGGAGAGAACTTTATCGGGCGGTAGTGTTTCTTGCCTTACAATATATAATGTGGTTACGCGCGTTTGTCTGTACAATGTAAACGTAACTTATCTTTTTCCCTTTTTTCCCGTTCCAGATACACACAACGCCCGCACTCAGTCCTCTATCTCAGCTTACCATTGTCTAACATGTTCTTATCTGCCCACACTTTGAGGACGTTTCTGTACATTACTTTATCCTTCCTCCTCACACACCTACGCGGCACCATTCTCGGTTGGTCTCCTGTGGCTGACGCGTGTTGAAGTCCCCATTTTCTACAGCGTGTGCGGGAGGGACACTCGCAACCATTCGCGTGTGGTGACGTTAACCGCACTATACCCACATTACTCGCCATGATGGATGCCTTTCATCCACCCTGTTAATTCCCTATTGATTACTGTTTTATTATAAACTACTTTTTTCGGGCCTCCCAAAGCCCGAGCTCCTTCCATTACGGGTGGAATAAATATCAAACAATAACAACAACCATTCACGGGTCTGTCCGGTGGGGAGGACGGGGAGCGGGAGGAGGAGGAGGAAAAAGAGGCACTCAAAGCTTTAAGAATGGGAAAAGAAGCTTCAAAGAAACATATATACATCAATTCAATCAATAACAGCAGTCTGGGCCATGGCTCGCCTCATCCACTGGGCGGCGCCGCACGGGTCAAGCAGACTGACGCCTCTGTGCGCCCCTGGTGACCCGCGGAGGGGTTTAGAAAAAAAAGCGCAAAGTTTAACAATAAAATCCATCGCACCGCCATCCGTTGTTGTTAACCGACGTGGCTTCCAAAACGGAATTTGAAATGGAATTTAACCTGTACTGAAAACAAAAATAGGAAGCGCCAGCTCTGGGATTTGTATGATAAAAAGTATCACAAAATGGCACTTTTATCAGGGATGCATTCATGGCAGATAAATACATTACACTTACAAGCGGAAATTCAATCAAAGACGGCAAGCAAGGGAGGATATTGAATTAGCCCTACCAGCAGCTTCCCGGCGTGATATTAATCTCGTGCATCATTTCCTGTGTTATCCTGTCACCTTAGCCCGCCTCGCCCTTCCTTCCTTCCCCTGGCCGACGCTCATCCGTGCTTGCAGGGATTAACAAAGGTAAATAATGTAGATAACGAGGCACGTAAGGAAGACCATCGCCGCCCTAGAGCCTGCGTCCCTCGCCGGCTAATTTCACTTTCTACTTGATGATATTGTATCTTGCGGTGCGGCATTGTGTTATTTGCCGCCTGCACGCGCCCCTCTCCCGCCCTCCCTTCATAATCCCTCTAATCTTCTTCACCCCTCCCACATCTCAACTCTCCCCAACATTAATTTAATCGTCTCCAATCTTCCTTGACCTCCCTTATCCTCCCTCGCCTTTCCCTTGCCACCGATAACTTTGCTCACCTTCCCTAAACCAGCTACAGCCTTACCCAGACTTTCCCTAATCTTCCCCACCTCCTGAAAATTTAACTAAGGTACGTACATATCCTTCTGAATGACGCCTTGCAACAACTTCTACCTTTACCCAACCTCCAACTAAAACCTCCTTAAAATATCCTTCGTATCCTTCAGTCCCGCCTCCAGGTCTCCCACACTGTTCCCCAGCAAGCCATAACCTCCTTCTTAACCTCCAGGGGCAGGGGTGGGGGGGAGGGCGGCAGCTAGACCCTTAAAACACCTTAGTAATTACTGCAGAGTCTATGCATCACTGAACCCTTACAAGTAGTGGCCTCATGGAGAGAGAGAGAACAAAAAAGAACGCAAGAAAAATATACACTGAAAAATCGGATAATGGTATGAAACAGGGTGATTTAATTCCAGTTCGTGTGTGTGTGCGTGTGTGTGTGTGTGTGGTGTGTGTGTGTGGTGTGTGTGTGTGTGTGTGTGTGTGTGTGTGTGTGTGTGTGTGTGTGTGTGTGTGTGTGTGTGTGTTCCCTTCCCTTCCCTTCCCTTCCACATCCCGCCACCCTTGCAAGACCTCCTCGTTTCATTCCATGCGCTCCAACAACCTGAAGGGGAGGAGGTGGTGGGGGGGGGAGGGAAGGAGGTGGTGGGGGGGAAGGGGAGGGAAGGAGGTGGGTGGGGGAGGAGAAGGAAAAGGAGAGGGGAAAGGAGGGTAATTCTCCCCCTCATAATACACTTCTTTATCTTCAGGACGTGCCAGGCCCCTAGGGAAGGTTGGCGCTGCGAGGAGGCGTGTGCACAGGGTAGAGAGAGGGGCAGGCAGGGGGGCGGGGCAAAGGCAAAGGCGTGGTAAGAGGTGGAGGATTGATGGCTGTAATTTGGGTAAGATTGTAATTATTGGGTCACTTGTCATACTGGGACTATAAACTACCATTAGTATTATTTTTCCTTTTCAGTTACGTGTATTTTTTTTTAAGTGGGACGAAAGAAAGAGGTGTGTGTGTGTGTGTGTGTGTGTGTGTGTGTGTGTGTGTGTGTGTGTGTGTGTGTGTGTGTGTGTGTGTGTGTGTGTGTGTGTGTGTGTGTGTGTGTGTGTGTGTGTGTGTGTGTGTGTGTGTTGTGTGGTGTGTGTGTGGTGTGTGTGTGTGTGTACATCCCTTGTGACACTGTATTCCATTATTTGGTATGACATTGAAGTGTTCCCCGACACACACACACACACACACACACACCAACAATAAAACACACACATATTTGTCTGCCTGTCTGTAAAGATTTGCACTCTCTCTCTCTCTCTCTCTCTCTCTCTCTCTCTCTCTCTCTCTCTCTCTCTCTCTCTCTCTCTCTCTCTCTCTCTCTCTCTCTCTCTCTCTCTCTCTTCTCTCTCTCTCTCTCCTCTCTCTCTCTCTCTCTCTCTCTCTCTCTCTCTCTCTTTTTTTTTCTCTCTCTCTCCGTATCACTCATAAAACACAAACACATTTTTACTCTCTCGTCAGCGCTATTTCACTTACCAAATAGTGACAGAGCAGAGTTATCAATATTTCCGTCTGTATCTCGCACAGCGCTAGTCAACATGCATTCAGCCCTGCACGTGTATACTGCCTACATATTTGTCTATACAGAGGGAAAAAAGACACGTAAAACTAAAACACGCCCTACTACCTAACCCACGCAACTCAGGGGGACAGAAAGCGAACCATGCTATATATACGAGGGGGTGTTACACTCTTAGAAAAGAAGGGTAGGAAAAGGGTAGAAAAAGGGTGTTTGTAGTGATGAAATACTGCTACCCTTTTTCTACTTTTACAAATATACCCTTTTGTAACCCTAAATATACCCTTTTCCAACCCCAAATATACCCTTTCTCAAGCCTCTCGTCTAAAAAGGGTAGATAAAGGGTAGATGCAGGGTATAATCGGCAGCATCTACCCTCCAGCCTGGACATAGGGTATAAAAAAGGTAGTGATGGTGCGATGTAACAATTCTACCCTTAATATACCCCCCATTTCTGAGAGTGTAGTTCCTTGGTTCGTTCCTCTATAGTGATGCTCCCAGCCAGGTGTTCCCGTGCCCAGGTGTGTTAATTAAAAGTAGACGCTCGTGGAGAAAGGTGTTGGGGTGTTTATCATGCAACAGGGAATGAAAAATATGTGAGAGAGAGGAGCAAGAGAGAGTAAAACCTTCCTTATTCCTCGTTTATTTATGTTATTATAAGTTCAAATCGCGCGAAGAATCTTAGAATATAAGAACATAAGAAAATAAGGAAGCTACAAGAGGCCGTGAGACCTACACGAGGTAGTTCCTCTAACTTAACTCTACCTCTACATCCACCTCTCTTCCCTACCCATGAATTTATCCAAACTCCTTTTAAAGACCCTATAGACTCCGCATTGACCACCTGACGACTGAGTCCATTCCAATCATTCACTATCCTATTTGTGAACCAGTTTCTCCCTATTTCCTTTTTAAATCTACGCTTTTCCAGTTTAAATCCGTTAAAATCTTGTCAACACAGGTTTAGGAAGATACGCGATGGAGTTCAGAGTTGCGATTCTAAACTAATTATGCATGGATGGCGGGCGCTACAGGCAGGTTGGTGAAGCGATGTTAGCTTTCCCGCGCCTGCCTCGACCCTTTCACCGGTAAGGAGGAGGGCTGCAAATTTCTAAGGTTTCGCCCAAGTTGGCTTTTGGCGATACAACAATGAACGTAGCTCTGCACGGGGATAAAAGTCAGACCTCCATTATATTGTACCTGGAAATGGCCGCTTATAAAACACGCTGCCTTAACTCCTTGAGTTCCAGAACGTAATTTTCATTGTAATGTGACTATCATTAGACGATTTTAATGAATATATGCAAGATTTTATAGATTCGGCCTGCTTAGTCCTTGTCGACTAGCTAATTTAGTACATTAAGTTAGTTTTCGTAATTTTATGGCTAACAACATACGATGTTATATAGCAAGATATGATACGTTGGCAAGGAAAACAGGTGTGGGGCAAAGACAACAGGTGTGGGGGCAAGGGAAACAGATGTAGGGGCAAAGAAAACACGTGTAGGGGCAAAAAAACAGGTGTAGGGGCAAGATAACAGGTGTGGGGGCAAGGAAAACAGGTGTGGATAGCTAATTATAAGCAGGTGTGAGCATTTTCTTTTTTACGTTGAAGCCTACAGCGCCTGTAGGCTATTATTATTTTTTCCTTGAGGGCTCAGGTGGTCGACACTCGTAATAGGATCGGGAGATAAATCGGGAGAGGAGGAGGAAAATGGGGAAAATAGATGTTTATATTTTGTTTCTGTAAGGTTTAATGCGTAACAATTCTCTCTCTCTCTCTCTCTCTCTCTCTCTCTCTCTCTCTCTCTCTCTCTCTCTCTCTCTCTCTCTCTCTCTCTCTCTCTCTCTCTCTCTCTCTCTCTCTCTCTCTCTCTCTCTCTCTCTCTCTCTCTTATCAAAGGAAAGATCTGGGAGCGAAGGGGTTAATACTCGGATATATGTATATGAACATAAAAAAATCCATACTCTGGAATCTGCGCTATACGTGATGTGTGTGTGTATCTATCGGGCCTCCAGCAGGGGAGGACCACGGGCTAGCTTGAGCCCGTCAGAGAGATGCTTTGATGTCGCAGAGGTGGAGTGCGTTGATCGGTGGCAGCCTAGTGCGGCAGCGCGGCGGCGCTAGGCTGCGGGCAAAAAGACGGGAGGCGAGGGGCATGGCTACACTCGCCGTTCCCGGAAGAGAGGAGAGTGTCCGTGCTGCTGGCGTGCGGCACGAGGACTGGCTTGTCCATCCTGACGAGGAGTGCGGGGCACTCAGCAGGATACACTCTCCGTGTGGGAGGGGGGGCGCAGCAGGTTGCTACGCGTCGGGGATGAGGGGGAAGAGTGGCCATGAGGGGGCTGCCCGGCCCGCTGCCATGGGGGTTGACTTGTTATCCCAGCCAGGAGCTCCGGTATGCGGTGACTGCTGGCTCCAACTCTGAATATACGTGATGTGAAGAAATAATGAGAATAACAATAAAACAAAACTATTTCTTAGAACAAAATATATAGAACTTCAAAAGGGTTGGACGCAGGATTTGAAAAGCGCGCAATTCATTATAGGAGGAATGTATAATGATATGAGAAAAATATTAATATCCAAAAAATAATATAAGAAAATATTAAAACTCATAAAACGTGTGTGTGTGTGTGTGTGTGTGTGTGTGTGTGTGTGTGTGTGTGTGTCGCGCGCGTGTGTGTGTGTGTGTGTGTGTGTGTGTGTGTGTGTGTGTGTGTGTGTGTGTGTGTGTGTGTGTGTGTGTGTGTGTGTGTGTGTGTGTGTGTGTGTGAAGATAACAGTATTCATCTCCAAAAAGCCGGTGCCGGGGCGTGGCAGTAACAGCCTCGCCGCCCTGAAGACTGGTAGCAGGGCGGCACTAGGCGGGGCGGGGCGCTAAGCAGCACCAGGGAGCCGTGCCGCCGGCCTGGGTGGGATTATGATAGTCCTCCACCATGAAAAAA
>JACEEZ010023479.1:65345-70345 GCA_016584305.1 Chionoecetes opilio | reverse complement strand
CACACACACACACACACACACACACACACACACACACACACCTTGCTAAATACCTCGCGGCTGAGTTACTGTGCATGGGTTAGGCGCCTCTTCCTCCACGCCTGGCGAATACGCGCTAATTATAACGGATAATGTTTGTAAAGGATCTAACTATGGAGGATTATGGGTTGAGTACACACACACACACACACACACACACACACACACACACACACACACACACACACGCACCACGCACAACCTACACACACACCCCCACCACACCACAACACAGACACAGACACAGACACAGACACAGACACAGACACACACACATACACACACACACACACACACACACACACCACACACACACACACACACACACACACACACACACACACACACACAAATAATGATGTTTAAAGAAATAATGCATAAATAAATCATCTCCAAAATTCTTCACTCATTAAAATTCTATAGTTCATAAGCTTGATTAACTTATAAGTCACACGATACCACGACAAATATTCAATGATATTCGTGTGATACAAAAGTCGCATCGTTTTGAGCCCGTTGAGATTCCAAGCGAGGTACTGTTTGTCGTTTGTTGGTGCGAGTGGCAAGAGTGTGCGAGGCGTGGCAGTGTTTGGGAAGGCTCGTGCCACCTCTCTCATGTACTCCCGGGGATGAAATAGATAAGATGTGTATTCCTATAATATCAGACAAGATTACGCGTATAACTCATCAAAAAGGAAATGGTTCTAAATCTGAATGGGGACAGGTGACAAGTGGAGTTCCACAAGGGTCTGTTTTGGGTTCATTACTATTTTTTATTTACATCAACGACTTGGATAGTGGGATTAGCAGTGATATCAGCAAGTTTGCTGATGATACTAAGTTAGGTAGGATTATTGGATCACAGTCTGATGTAAACATATTGCAGGGAGACTTAGACTATGAGACTCACCTAGACTATGCAGTTAAGTTTTGATCTCCATATTACAGGATGGATATAGCCTTGTTAGAATCAGTGCAAAGAAGGATGACCAAAATGATTCAAGGGATGCCTAACTTTAGTTATGAGAAGAGATTGAAGCTATTAAAGTTACACTAACTCGAGAGACGCAGAGTAAGGAGCGATCTGATAGAAGATTTTAAGTGGATAAAGGGATTTAATAAATGAGAGGTAGGAAAAGTTCTCACGGCTATTAACCAGGGTTGAACAAGAAGTAACGGATTCAAGCTGGAAAAGCGTATATTTAAAAAAGAAATAGGGAAAAACTGGTTCACAAATAGGGTGGTGAATGACTGGAATGGTGAATGACTGGAATGGACTCAGTAGACAGGTAGTTAGTGTGGAGTCATTGGGGAGCTTTAAAGAGGGGCTGGATAGGTTCATGGATGGGGATGAAAGGTGGATGTAGGTAGTGTTAGGTAACAGGAACTACCATGTGTAGGCCTCACGGCCTCTTGTATCTTCCTTATGTTCTTATGTTCTAAAAAGTGGTGAGTTAGCGCGCGGTGAGCAAGATAAGGAACGTAAGGAGGGCAAAAGGGAAATTGGAAAGCTGAAATGCAGGAGAGATAAGGAAGAAATTCATTATTTGGAGTTACGGTATTAGAAGTTATTGATAATGATTACGGTGATTATTTCATTACCATTTTATCATTGCTATTACCACTCGTAAATTTGCATCATTACAATTATGAATATTGTTATCATTATCATCATTATTGAAATATTACAGTCATATTTTTTTTAAATTTTCATGATTACAATGCTGTTGGAATTACTGCAATCGTCATTAATTAACAATATAATGAATGAGATAACAAATCCGAGGTTCTCCATGCACGTGTGGGCGGTGTGCCGAGGGGCCGGGGGTGGGGGGTGAGGGGGTTCAGCGTGTTAGGGCAGCACGCGGCCCTGCCACACGGAGAGTGTATCCTGCTGAGTGCCCCTTTCTACCCCGCACTCCTCGTCAGGATGGACAAGCCAGTCCTCGTGCCGCACGCCAGCAGCACGAACACTCTCCTCTCTTTTTTCACAGGATCTCTCTGACGGGCTCAAGCTAGCCCGTGGTCCTCCCTGCTGGAGGCTCGATTAGAAGAAGAAGAAAAAAAAAAAAAAAAAAAAAAGCACGCGGCGCCTCGCTCAGCAGCCAGGCGTCCCGGCACTGGTGCGGGGCCAGGGAGGTGCGTGCCGGCGCCGCCTCCCCCAGGGGCGCAGCGGTCCAGGTGACACAACACACGGCCGGGCAGCGACACAGCTAGGCCAGCCGACCACGCACGCCACTCTTGCATGTTTACAGATCTTTTTTTCTCTTTTTTTTTTTTTTTTTTTTTTGGCGGTGATGTCAAAACAATTTGCAGCGTCGAGAGCCAACCCGCTCCGCCCCGCTTAACGGTGTAACTAATCTCCATGAATATTCAGCTGGGTGTGATACTTTTTAGTATGGAATACTGGGAGGCTGCGTAAGGCCAGCAGGTGCGAAAATATAAATCTGGCCTCGTAACTAACCACTCCGGCCTGTCACCTCCCGCGGCCCTCAGGACGGAGGGTGTGCAGGGCCGCGCTGCCCCGGGGACGTGTTGGTACACCAGGTCTGCCCGTGACATTATCTATGACAACAACGCCGCGGGGGCGCTGCGAACACAGTAATCCTCATGTTCATATTAAGAAATGATGACTTTGCCGCGTCACTGTGCAACACACTGTATAGAGTTATGCAGTACATCAACACTGCCTAACAACCTCAATGGGAATTATTACGTTGGCTGGCTGCGTCATGTAACCCTTGGGATGCAGGTGGAATATGACCGTCATCATATTGACGTGGATCACAGAATCAGTGTCAAAATAATAACACCAATTCTTTCTACACTTGGGGCTCTGACATTGGGACACTAAAAACGTAAAAGGACAAATTGAAACAAATTAAGACTGTATAAACAACTGAAGTTACGCTTGTAGAGCGAGACACAATTCTACTCTTGAGGTAAACATCGTAAGGCTGGCGTAGCATCCCTTAAAAAAAAGTGAAACACAGTAGCAGGTTTTAGGAATGCTACCAGGCAGAGTTAAGATAAACCCGCAAGTAAAACTATTTCAAACAAAAATAGTTTATGCATATGCACCCACAACAGCCAATACAGAAGATTTATGCAAATTTTATGACAATGAGAAAACTCCGAACAACAACAGAAGTGTAAATCGCCGCTGATAAGTATTGTAATGGCCGATGTGAATGCGAAAGAAGGAAGAGCAATGGAGGTGATGTTTGACAGAAGGCTTCGGCTGACTCACTGACAAGAAAGACTCATAAAAACTCGCATATAGATGTCAATAAAACGATGAAGAACTAAATAACTAGATAGATACATAACGTTTAGACTCCACTCGAGACATCTACGAATATGGGGAAGTGCAGGCGAAGGGTCAAGGAACTGGAGACATACAATGCAATGCAATTAAGTCAGAGTATTGGAATATTTTCGGAAGCTGGAAAGAAAACTCACGTATTTAACGACAGCATCTTCAAAGAATAATGTAACACAAAATAATAATAAAAACTATTCAGATCCACAAAGAGACAAAAGAGAAATACATAGCAAAGCAAAGCAATAATGTAATGGTCAAGTAGAGATCTTATGAAAATCTGATATGAAATACTCGACGCAAAAAAAAAAAATCGTAAATAAATGAGAACCCTGATGATAAATAAACAAGAAGAACGATCGGTAATTAAATCTGCCAGGCGACTATCTATGTAAGGAAGAAATAGAATAATGAGAATATGTGTGAAATTATGATATCAACAAAATTAAAGAAAAAAGAAAGAATACAAGGAGAAAATAATATTATAAATTAAGTCAATGGAAATGTACATAAATCTTTTTTTTTATGCTATTTACTTGAAGCTAAACTATACACCGTCCAGTAATGTTATGGAGCCACTGATCTATAAATATACTCAATAATTTCATGCGCATTACGTCATGCATTCATTATCGAGATTCGTGTAATTCTAGTCATAATAGAGATGCAATAAGCCATAATAATGATGCAATAAGCCATAATAATGATGCAATAAGCCATAATAATGATGCAATAAGCCATAATAATGATGCAATAAGCCATAATAATGATGCAATAAGCCATAATAATGATGCAATAAGCCATAACAATGATGCAATAAGCCATAATAATGATGTAATAAGCCATAATAATGATGCAATAAGCCATAATAATGATGCAATAAGCCATACTAATGATGCAATAAGCCATAATAATGATGCAATAAGCCATAATAATGATGCAATAAGCCATAACAATGATGCAATAAGCCATAATAATGATGCAATAAGCCATAATAATGATGCAATAAGCCATAATAATGATGCAATAAGCCATAGTAATATATAAGCCATAAAATTGGATGCAATAAGCGCATTATTTATCATGATCGAATAGTGTTCATATTCACGTACATTTAAATGATCCTAAAAAAAGCATCTTAAATTATTGTAGTGTATATTAGTGTACAGTTCCGTTAGCAAGTTAAACAAATCAAAATAATATGTGCTATCATGGACAGGGAAATAATTGACAACGGGATGTATGCATGTAGTAATAAAATTATCCTAAAATAAGCTGGCATCTTATCAATGATTGCATGTTCATATTAGTACATTAAATGTACAAAAAAACAATCAAAGTATTTATAGTGTACATTACTAGAAAACAATCAAAAATATGTATATTCTGTTGAACAGGAAAAAATGAAACGGGTTGTATGGATCGTATAAATACTAAAACTGATTCTAAATATTGGTAAATAATAGTGATATTCCTTACACGATATCAAATCAAAGTATTAATTGTGATATCATTAACGAAACAATATGAAACTATAATTCTGTATTGGAAAGCACGGAACCCAGCACCAGGCAACACGGGTCCTGGTGATGGGAATCGAGGCTTCTACATCAAAACGTGAGCAGGAAAATACGATGAC
>JACEEZ010023479.1:50000-62615 GCA_016584305.1 Chionoecetes opilio | reverse complement strand
ACATATTGCGTTTGGAAAGTGATAGGTTATCTTTGGAGAGTGAGATGTTTCAGGGAGCACAATCCAGATTGGCTCCTTGTGAAAAATTCCTATTGTTTGGTAGTTATAGGTTATCTATCCCTGTCAGTGAAGGCAGCCAGGACAAACACCACTGAGTCATCTAGTTAAGAAATAGCTAGTGATGGGAAGAGAAAACCAAGACTCACGATGGCAATGAAGTAAAGAAAAATAAAGCCGCAACAGTGGCTAAAAATTGTTAAGGAAAATAAAGATATTGTTGATATATGTATTCAATTTAATTCAGGTTTTAAAACTTGGCAGTGCTGTCTATGTAATCAGTCAAGTCAAATCACTGATATGGTACACCAAACAATCTTTTCTAAGGTACATAATTGTCCCCTATACATTTTATTCACCTCAGTCTCCATGAACATTGCATTAGTCAATACATAAATCAAACTTCACCTACCACTTAGCTAATGGGCAATCACAGGCAGTTGGAAGAAATAAATGGGGGAGGGGATGCAGAGAGAGAAGAAATTATGATCTTGTTAAACGGGCATAAGTGTAATGAAGAGTAAGCATGTAACTTTAGTTTACATGATGAGAAAGAACTGAGCACAATTTATAGGTGGTCTGTAGGGGGTTGAGGATATAGATTGGTGGTAGGTAGGGCGAAAAAGCTATGACGGGCTGTTGTTTTGAAAGAATGCAAGTGAGGTGGAATAGGTTAATTTGTTTATAGTTCTTGAGTTGGTATTCACTTCCTTTGAACATATTTAAAGATAATTCATCTATTATTCCGACATTCAGTATTATTTAATTAGATAATATCCACACACACTGCGGATGCCTACAAGGTTCTCAAAGGCATCAAACTTTGGTAATTGTGCACTCTACATTATACTACTTTCTTTTGAAATAAAATACGTGTATAAAAATTAATACTCTAGAGAATTTTACTCAATATACTTAGATGGGTTTTTTTGTTTACAATAATAAGTATAAGACTGCTTAACTCAAGCAATCCTAAATTTCTTACCAGTATAGTAACCCATCATCTAATCACTGAGATGCAGTTGTTTCACAATTTTTCTTTATTATGGATTGGACACAAATGTGTTACAGGTACGCATGTACATTTAGCAACTCCCTTGCTTCCGAAACTGCCTGTCGAGGTCACGTAATATAAATGCAACACCCAGCTGACCCACTTATTATAACTATTATTATTAAATTATTAAATTAATTAAAAACTGTATACGAATAGCAATACCAATAATACCAATTATTAAATAAATTAAGAACCAAAACCAGTCACACAGTGTATGCACTGAAACACCATGGTCCAGATTTTTCAACAGTTCAACCCTTCTTTCATTGAAATGCACTAGTGTCTTTATATTTCCGCCACTGAGACCCTACATCCCTTAGCTAGAATTAAATATGAGAAATAAACTAAGAATCTTAAAATTAAGGAATCGCCACCAAGCTGTGCAGTGTGAGCAATCATGGTGAGTGGAGTAATCACGCCATCCATGGCCGTCCGGTAAACTATGATGGACGTACGAATTTCAAGCTCCATCTTGTAATTTTGCGTGAACCAAAAGAGGTGCTGGACCTTAAGTCACCATAGAATCGGTGGCACACCTGAACTACGAATTATGAACACTTAAAGGTTTCATGATAATCCTCAATGCTTTTGTGACATTGAAAGATCACATCTTGGCATAAATGGAAGATTGAGATAAATTTACTGATAGGCATGCTTAAAGTAATCGTCCAGACCCAATTTTTTTTTGCCTAATTATGTTGAATGGACATTCAAAACACCTAATCCACCAAAAGTAATTGATTTCCAGGCCTTATTTCCGTAAAAATAAGACTTTTGTAAAAAGCGCGCGAAAAAAAATCTTCCCTCCAACAGGACTACGAATGTTATTGATGACGTCAGAAGAGTGACGCTCCAATGTAAACAACACTCGTCTGCCTCTGTGAGACCTGTCGGCAAATGTTATGATGAGCGATTGCACTTCGGTGTCAGACAGTGAATCTGTTGCTGTGACAGATCTAGAGTACGATGCTCAATCTGAGACTGAAATAAATGACGCTGCTCGCGTATACTGAGGAAAACGAACATCAGATTGTGATGGGCTACGCTATGGTGTGTGGCTACGGAATGTGTGGGTGGGTGGGGGATGATGTAGACAGTGTGACATGACAGGCAAGGGAGTGTTGTTGACTGGTTGGTGTTACACTGCCATACAAGCTACGCTATGGTGTGTGGCTACGGAATGTGTGGGTGGGTGGGGGGTGATGTAGACAATGTGACATGACAGGCAAGGGAGTGTTGTTGACTGGTTGGTGTTACACTGCCATACAAGGCTACGCTATGGTGTGTGGCTACGGAATGTGTGGGTGGGTGGGGGGTGATGTAGACAGTGTGACATGACAGGCAAGGGAGTATTGTTGACTGGTTGGTGTTACACTGCCATACAAGGCTACGCTATGGTGTGTGGCTACGGAATGTGGGTGGGGGATGATGTGTCCGCCGCACAAAATATCTTCCACAGATTTAACGTCGTCGTATCAGTCGGAAACGTGTGCAAACTTCTCTGGAAAGCACAGCTGTCTTGCTGCACCCATAAAGGATGCATGCATGTGGCATATCGCAAAAAAAAGCTATCAGAAACACCCAAAAATCTTCAAGTACTATATTTTTCTCTTGTGTTTACATGCTTCTGATCAGCGCGGAGAGAGGCCGCCTACCTCTTGATGCGTCACCGAGCCGTGGCGCATCGTCTGCCAATTGCCAACAGTGTTTTCGAAGCACGGGGAATTTACAGATTTTATTGTGGATTATTAAAAAACGGCTGACTGGATGCAAAAAGTGACTACATATTGTTCATACACTCGATAATGGCTATATTCTTAACTACATCAAATCAGGAATGATGAAATGGTCTGGACGATTACTTTAACACTATTTTGACTGGCCTCCCTCCCCATATGCATCCCCTGACCTAAAAAAAATACTAAATATAAAATATACAAAATATTATAAAAAAGAAAATATGCTTTCATCTACTACAAAGTAATGGGGACCACAATTAGTTCATCTTCTTTTTAATTTTCTAATTAAGTTACACAGGTAAGACCATCGAATGAATACCAGGTAGAGAACTGTTGAAAGAAAAAATGTCGATGTATGCCTCCTATGACAACAGGAGGCTATACTATATAAAGTAAAACAAAAATGTAAAAAATGAGAATTGGTCAATTCTTTAAAATTAATTGAATTTTGCATTTCTACTAAGGTAAGTAAGTTGCCATACAGTGCATTAGCAATTCCAGTCTGCCACAATGTTATGCAGTAATAGGATAAAGAGCAAGTGACTGGCAAGAGGGAAATGAGATCAAGGTTATGTGATGAGTGGAGCAAAGGATCTCTTGAAGGGTTTTGACACTGAAGTAAAGCTGAGCACAATGGTAAAGATGAGAGTTGTTAGAGACTCAGTAATTGGGTGGGATGAAGGAGAAAATAAGAATAGGCAGTACATGAAATACATATAAAGAGGAAGGGATGAGTAATGCATGACTTAAGTTTGCTCTTGTAAATGTCTAAACCAAATTTTTGCTAAATATACACTTTGTTGCATGAGACATAAAGAAGCTTAAAAATTAAACTCTAGACTATAGTTCACCTCATGATCACAGTAAGATGTACTTTGTTATATAGTGGCCATCCTGTAGTGCATCCTGCTCCTTACAAATATGCAAAAGCAATAGATTCTATGTAATTTGATGACCATTTGTGTCTGCAATATCTGGTCCAAATAGAGAGCACAAACCAATGTCATTGTCAGTATCATCAACACGAGGCTGCTTTGGACGAGGTTTCTTGAACATTGGTGGCAAGTTGTTCATGTGCACCTCTTTCTTGAAGGCCTGACCAATATTACGGCCCACTATCTGCAATAAAAATACTTATGTATATATATATAATTACAGCATACCATCTATATTTTAGACTATTGTTACATGCTACTGATTTCCAATAATCCGGAAAATATAAAATCTTGAAAATTTAATGAACTACCACTTTCCATTCTCCTTGTGTACAAAGTGATTTGTAAGCATGTATAAGATCAGTATTGCTGTATGGTTCTGAGACATGGACTTTGACGAAGAAGTTGGAGAATGTGTTGGTAGGTTGTGATCGGAGGATGTTGAGGTATGTATATGGTTGGTTTCACATGAGAGATGAAGTGTCCAGTGAAGAGGTGGCAAGATGTGGATTGAAGGAGCGGAGTACTGCTGAGAGTAAGGAGATTGAGGTGGTTTGGGTACGTGAAAAGGAAAGAAGGTGGTGAGTGAGGCATTGGGGAGAGCTGTTAGATTGGAAATGCCAGGTTGCCGTCCACCGGGCAGGCCAAGGAAGACATGGAAGCAGTGTGTTGTAGAGGATCTGGCAGCATTAGGCATTGAAGAATTTGAGGCAACGGATAGAGATAGTTGGAAGCATAGCATTGGCCGTCTAACCTCATAGATATTATGGGAAAATCTGATGTTAAACAAAAAAAAGAAAGTTCTCATGAAAAAATCTGTGAAAAATAATATAAAAATGAGAATAAACCTCCAATATCACACACCAACTGCAATTTCATACTAATAGGTTTGTTTACCTTTACTATCATAGCAAAACACCTATTCTTCTGTACATTTCATCATGATAAGTAAAAACTATGGATTCAAAGTTAATTAATCATATAATTCTGTATTTCAAATAATATAAAACATGAAATAACACTGTTGTCATAAAATAAAATGGTGTAAAAATGTGATGATGAATACTAGTTTGTCGAGGAAAATTAATAATGCTACCTACCTCAATTATCAGTTTTTTGAATAAATCTTTCTTGACTTTCTCTAACTTGCTGCTTTTGATATTAGGATTTTGGCTTGATGCTTGTAGCTTTTCTTCAAAACGCTGCACATCCTCTGCTGTCACTCCAGGAAGTCCAAGGAGCACCTAGTGAAATTAAATCAAAAGAAGTAAAAATGAATTAAAAAAAGAAGTTACTGAACCAGAAACGTAACATCTGAGGTAAGGTAAAGATGAGGGCATCATACGCTATGCTGCGCGTGGCCTCAGTGCTCATATCCGTCGCATTAGCCTTTGAGCCTGTGGTGGGTGAGAACCCGTTTCCCCGGGACACAGGGCTAGTGTGACATCCGGGTTACCACAGTTACCTTCCCCAGGTACTCATTTATCAACTCCGAAAGGGAGGAAGATTGATTGATTTAATGCCAAAAAGGGGAATGTGCCAGACATCAGAGGTCATAAGGGAGGAAGAACAGCTGTTCTGGCTGGCTGCTGACTTGCCTTGGCCCGGATTCGAACCAGGGCCCGCAGATTCGTAGCTAGGTGGGCTAGCCACTCTGATTTTGGTTAGAGGCAACAAGCAATGATTGCCTAGCTTTAATGGCAATTATATCATTCTTTTGTAGACATTGATTGCCTCACTTCAGTACCAAGTGCCACAACTATCTACATTTTTTTTCTAAAGCCGCTTTTCATATTTAATGTATTACTTAACCACTTAAAGGGTTGAATTTTTTTGTTCTTGTTCTCATAAGCCAAAAACTCGTATGCTAGAATTTACAGTAATCATTATCATCATCGTTCTGATATTCATGTTAAACATATACATGCCTCTCTGATGCTTGGGAAGTTTGGCCTGAAGGTCTCATAAGTGGTCAGTCCGAGAGAGAGGAGAGCACTCTGGTTGGCATCGTGCTGGCCGTGGGTGTTGAGGCCGTGGAGCACTGCCGTCATCACCTGGTGCACGGCGTCAGGACTGAGGTGCAGGTGCTGGCCCTCCCCCGCCAGCCACCTCAGCACCTGCCCCACCACACCCACGCCCTTCAGACAGGCGCAACTATCCTGCCACCATAGCACCCTGCACCAAAAAATGTACGTGGTATTATAAATGTGGACAAAATTGGCACAGCAAACTTTGAAAACTATTCATGATTGTTTGTTTTTACTTATATTTACACTTTAACCTCTGGATTTCACACTTTTTAGCTCCTGAACTTAATCATACTTACCTCTAAATTCCACACTATTTACCTCTTGAACTTGTTTCCAAAGCTGTTTGCAAGCAGACCAAATAATATGTATTCATCTACAGGAACTACCGTAGATAACAGTGAAGTCGCCACCTACAGTGATGTCGCCAGGTGCCAAATATTACGAATTATAGCATCACTACTGATTTTTATGTGCCACTGAAGATGTTACACAGTAGTCTATATCATGACTGTATAATCTACCCTGTTTCAGCGTTGTTTTATGCTTTGTATCTGCAAATATAACTTGCGCATTTTGCTTCTCACGTTTTTCTTCGCGCGATGGCAGACCGTAGCTGATCACCTTTCGGGCGGCAGGACACAGACTTGCCAGATCTTTCAAACTTGAATAGAATTTGTTTTCACGTTGGTAATTTGTTCATTTATAGCCCTAATGTGACACAGATGAAGACACAAAATGACACAAACTTTCAAGATAAGACCCTTCTAACTTTCCTGAAATCATGGATGTACAAATGTAAGTATTAATGCCACCACACGTCTGTAAATAACAAAGAAACGTAGAACTGGCAACTTCACTGTTATCTACGGTAGCACCTGTAGGTCTCACAGCCTCTTGTAGCTTCCTTATGTTCTTATGTCAACACCACACCACATGTTCTAATTGACACTTTCACTTTCATTGTTTCTTCTAGTCTGCTGTTTCTTGCATAAATAAATATCTTCTATAACTTCCATGGTTGCTAATCTGAATTTGCCATTTACATTTTTCCCCCATTTCCGTAGTCCCATTACAATAGACTTTTTACATTCTCACATCCTTATTCTGTGTTATTGCTTCACTGATACATTCATACCCACTATTGTTACATATCCAAACATTCTCAGTGTACCTGTTTTCCTGACTTGTTATAACAATAAGTATAACCTTTGAATTCTCACAAATACAAATTAAATATATTTATTTACTCTAGCTTGTATATTTCAGTAAAACAGTGGAAGTCAGCATGGAAGTATAGTCAGTCAGTCAAATAATTTAGTAAGTCAGAGAAAAATGAGTCAGTATAGTAAGGTAGGTTTGATAACTGGTCTGTATTCTGGGACTGAGAGTGCTGTGAAGTGTGGGGCAGGTGTATCCAGCTTCTTTCCTGTGAATACAGGAGTGAGGCAAGGGTGCGTCCTTGCCCCATCACTTTTCAACGCTTGTATGGACTGGGTATTGGACAAGGTTGTAGATCAAAGTGATTGTGGAGCATCCGTTGGCAACACCAAGATCACTGATCTTGTTTTTGCCAATGATGCAGTAATCTTTGCTGAGTCGCTGGAGGTCCTGGTGATGGCTCTCGAGGTGCTGCACGAGGAGGCAAAGCCTTTGGGACTTGAGGTCTCCTGGCTCAAGACCAAGGTCCAGGTGTTTGGAGACTTACTAGATGAAGCAGTACAGTCTGTTCATGCGTGTGGCGAGGAAAATTGAGATCTTGGAAAGTTTTTACATACCTTGGTAGCGCAGTCCATAATGACGGCGGGTCACGTCAAGAAGTCTTACGGCGGATTGGCATAGCCCACGGTGTTATGGACTCGCTCAGCGGGGTATTTGGCGGGTTTTCGGTACCTGTGCAGGAGGACAAAGATCCGGATCTTCAAATCGCTTGTGATCCCTGTCTTACTCTATGGTTGTGAGACATGGACACTAAATAGTGACTTGAAGAGACGAATCAATGCCTTTGGTAATAAGTGTCTTCGCAGAATCATGGGGTATCGCTGGGATGATTACGTGTCAAATCAGCGATTGCACCGTGAGACTGAATCGAGGCCTATTGCCTGCATAGTCCGTCAGCGCCAACTTCGGCTATATGGGCATGTGGCACGCTACCCTGAAACCAATCCTTCTCATCGGGTTGTATCTGTATGAGACAATCCGGCGTGGAGGAGGCCAAGGGGGCGCCCACAAGGCTCATGGCTGGGGCAAGTTGATGTTTCTTGTCGAGAGCTGCTTGGTATGGGAAAGGAGCCTGCATGGGAACTCGCGCGTGGTGACCCCCGGGAGTGGCGTCGTAGGGTGGGCGAGGCGACGCGCCCCCCGGCGTATGCCCCAAATGATTGATTGATAGTAAGGTAGGAAGATAGAAAGTTCAGTCAGTTAGTCAATGTGCCAATCATGTTCTTCACAAACACGGAGGCAGTGACTACTTACTTGAGGAGAGTTGTGACAATAGCTTGACAAATAGTATCACAGCCCAGCACCAGTTGGCCGAGTTCAGACAATGCCTCTGGAGTGGCTGGCAGAGCAGAACACACCTCCATCTCCGTGTCCATTCCTTCACCACTTTCCTGCTGCAATCCACCTCGAGGACCCCGAATCAAAACTACTTTTAATAGCTGTAAAGATAACAAATAACTTCTTAGACATCAATAGTCATATAGTTAATAGTGTGGAGCCAAAAGGGAGCTTTAAAAGGAGGCTGGATAAATAAATTCATGGATGGGGATGAAAGGTGGACGTAGGTAGTATTACATAGTAACAGGAACTACCACATGTAGGTTTCGCAACCTCTTGTAGCTTCCTTATTTTCTTATGTTCTTCTTACCAACAGATAGCATAACTACGTACGTTTCAAAAGAAATATGCATTCCAGTCAGCTGTATTTCAGCAAAAATCTTATGGATCAAAATACAAATCAACACCACATTACTGAAACTAAACCCAAGAGTGAACTGTGCTGGATCCCTGGTCATGTTACTTGCTAAATACCTTAATAAAAGATAAAGACTGAAATGTACATGAAAAGTAAAAGATACTCACTATAAGAGAACCGCACAATTTTTTTATGAACAATTTAATTTTGATGAATAATTTTGAGATGAACAATGACTCCTCAATACTATGAAACCTGCTTGAAATTTTTGTCATTCCATGAGTTTACAGATTATTGTTAAGGTTTGAACAAGTGTAAGGTAATTACATCTATATATTCCCTTGTTAACATGCGTATCAGCAAGTCCTCCAGCATTTCCTGTGTGTCCGTGTTCTCTTCCTCATAAGAACCACTCTCTATCAGGCTGCTCAGGTGGCCCCAACGAACACTCAGCCTCTCCAGCACTAGGAAGGGAACTACCTGTTACTATCTACCTCAAACAATTCATCAGCCTATTACGGTTTCCACATGAGAAAATAATCATGCATCATAAAACGAGAACACAGAAAATGTTGTTCCGTAATAATGAACTTGAAAGTAAAAATGCCGTACAATGATGATGCAACCACCATCATATCACAATGCATAAAGAAAAACATACAGACTTGTGAAAATAAATATATGTGAAGTAAACTTACTGTAAGGGCACAAATGGTTGAGGATTGGCAGCAACACTGTCTGGTAACACTGCGGAGGACACCACTGGAAGAAAGGCTTGAAGAATGTGCGTATAATGGGACGGAGGCGATAGTCGGGTATGAGGGATAAATTTGCCAAGGAGGAATGGATGATGTAGTCTGTGAGGTGTTGGTGCTGGTAGAATTGCAGCCCCAACGATGGCCCGGCGTTGCCCAAGATGTGGTAACAGTTCTCATGCATCATGGTGAGGAAGCACTGCATTCTCTCAAGAGGCTGTTGGACCTGTAACATAAGAAAAGCAAGCCTTGTATTACGATAAAATATAGCCAATGAAATAAACATAATATACTGCATATCAGTCCTAACAATACTACATAGCAAATTTCTAAAGCTTACAGGCATAAGGTAGAACAATTTTCTTTTTTTCCCTGGTCTTTCATGGCAAGGGTAGCAGCTCGTTCACACAAAAAAAACACAATTCTAAATAAATAATGTTGAAAATAAATATCTGATAGAGATGAAAGCATAACTTTAATTCATAGTTGATTACCTTTGGAGAATCTGCACAAGGATCCGTATTGTTTGAATTTGCAAGACCCAAAATATTATTCCTTTCAGCATCAGGCAAATTTTGTGCCTTGCCGTATCCCATGGACACACTGGCGGTGGCTTCCGGGTGCCACAGGCTGTTGAAGAGTCGAGCAAAGCAGAACAGTTGGTGGAGTAGAGGCATGACATGTGGAGTGGCAGGGTTACGGCACACCACTGCTCCACTCTCAGACCTTTCCAGAACAAAGCCTCCTCTCTCTGCTGTGTCGGGATCTGAGGGGAACTCTGAGCGCTTTATCACAGCCAAGATCAAATTAACACAGAAGGTAATTTGAGCTCTATTTTGACCATTCACATCATTCTCACTGGGCTCAACTGGTGCTTTGTCCAGTCCAACAAATGACATAAATTCTAGTGGAGAGCTGAATGCTTGCTTCATCTCAACCCAAATCACAGACACTGGACTTAAAACTTTATTTATAAAAGAACTTTGCTTGTCAAAATTATGAAAATTATTGTTTATAATTAAAAGTGCTTCTTGGAGGGTCACTTTTTCCATTTGTGACAACTCCCGTGGTTTATGACTCAAACTATCAACAACGCCGTTGATGAAGTCAAAAGCTTCAATGAGTATGTCTGGATAGTCACGGGCAATTTTCACCATCAGGGAGCACCCGTGTCTTCGCACGTTCTTCACAGTCCTGCTCCGTGAGTCTTTAGTTTGCCCAGGAAGAGAGAAGGTCAAGGCAGAGAAGATTTTCTTTAGGATATCTGGCAACACACTAGGGACAAGTCTGATGAAACGAACAAGCCCGAGATGCACGACAGCAGCGTGGACAGGATGAGTGGGTCAGTTGTCTCGTATGCAAGGCAAAGCTGCAACAACTTAAGTCCACTCTCCGCTGACGGCTTCCACCCCTTGCTCTGCATCACACGGCTCATCACACTCTCCACCACCTGCGGGTGCATGACTTATTGATCACCTGGCCACATCATTTTCTTGCACCTAAACACTAAACATCATTAATCTAAAACATTTAATTTCAAACCCAAAAAACACGTGTCAACAATTGATGCAAGAGCTGAATCATCCCACAAAACACTCATTATCTGATGCACATTTAGAAATACTTCCAGCGGATGTAAAGTGATGAGTTTGCAGTGTCATGGTTTAGGGGTGAAAATTGCAGGAATGTGTGTGTGTGTGTGTGTGTGTGTGTGTGTGTGTGTGTGTGTGTGTGTGTGTGTGTGTGTGTGTGTGTGTGTGTGTGTGTGTGTGTGTGTGTGTATAGGTATATACATACAGTATGCTCACGATGTTACAAGCATAAACTTTCCATGGACTCTACTCGCATATTTCTCTTGTATAACCTCCAACTTGTGTTTTAGACGCCAGCCACTTGTATGGAGAATAGAAAAAACACTGAAACCTTCATGAAATTTCCCCATCTTTAAAGCATGGCCAACATCCCCTTCATATCAAATATCAAATTTTTCTGAAATCTCCTCTGCTATTTTCAGCATCATTTTCCTCATTCCTCCACAGAAACACACGTCCTGCAAACAACCATGAAAGTGTGCCAACAATACCCCACCTGAGAGAGAGCATCCATCTCTAGGTATGAAGGAGAGAAGAGGTTACACAGTTGCTTCTCTGATGTGCCTGTGCTGGAGGTCTTTTTGGCATGCGAGGTGAGCCACTCCTCCACATGGGTGTACATGACGTCAGGGGCCAGGCGAGAGGCAGCCTTGATCGTCTCCAGCGTCTCGGAGCGCACCTGATGATGAACCACAAACCCTTGACGTTAATAACATTCTTATGAGCTTTTGTACATTACTTTTATTTTTTATTTTTTAATGAGGCGAAAATTCCATTCTATCTTAAGGTCTCATGCTTAAAATTATGCCTAAGTTTACCTGATAATATGGTTAACTATGATAAAATACAACTGAAATTTAGAAGGACCGTAGTATTCTCTTCTCCTGGCATTAAATATCAGTCAGTAAGCAGCAAGGGGTCAGGATTTTTCACCTCGTTAAAAGAAACAGTATAGGGATGCCATAAAGAAAACCAAACATTTTCAATAATCACAGCTGAAGTTTTTAAGACATTCATTCTCTTCCAAATGTCAGTATAGCTAATACAACAAATTCAAACCTTGTAAAAGAAATGTGAATATTCTTCATCACTATCGAAGTCCAGTAAAGAATATTGGCAGCTCTCGGAATCATTCTTCGAAGGGTATCCATGCTTCATCACCTACAACAGATATGCACTCAGCTTAACCCCTTCACGCCCAGCTCTTTCCTTTGCTATAAAAAATTGTCTGTTGTCGAGCCATAATATTACGAAAAGTAACTGAAGATACCAAATTAATTAGTGGACAAGGATACTAAACAGGTCATAGCTATAAAATATTGCTTATATCTATTAAAATCATCTAATGGCAGTCAAATGACAATGAAAATTACGTTCTGGGCCTCAAGGGGTTAAATAAGCCCTACTTTTTAAAGGTTTTTTCTTTAAACTCTAGTAACATTTTTAATCCAATTTATATATATAATTTTAATATAATTATCTAAGAATATTACTAAAGAGAAAATCATTGTAGGGAATTTTAGTCCATATTTCTTT
>JACEEZ010023479.1:7500-45000 GCA_016584305.1 Chionoecetes opilio | reverse complement strand
TGAGACCCAAAACGTAATTTCCATTGTATTTTGGCTACCATTAGACTATTTCAATGAATGTTAGCAATATTCTATAGATATGACCTGTTTAATACCATTGTCCACTAGCTGATTTGGTATATTCAGTTAGTTTTCGTAATTCTATGGCTAACAACAGACAATTTTATATAGCAAAGGAAAGATCTGGGCGTGAAGGGGTTAAATGTCCATATAGCCTATACCTTATGCAATCACATTTAGCATTTTAATTTTCAGATACATATAACTAAAAATCTTACGTATATTTTATTGAATAATTAGCACGACAAGTAACACTAGCTAGAGTATTCTTTGTGGCATTGATAACCTATAAGCACGACTCACCTTTTCTAAAAGATTGTAGGCGTTAAGTCTGACGGCATGAGACACTGAGGGGTCAAGGGTGGTATTGACAGCCTGGACCAGCTGACTCGCCACTTCTATTACTTGTGGGGACGCCTCCATGCTCCCTCACTGCCCTATAACAAACAAAAATGTTCCATACATACTATAGTACACATATATGTTTCAGCCTAGTTTCCTTCTTTCTGTCATGGATCTGGAAGTTAGGTTAGGTTAGGTTAAATTATTAAATTAAACAATTTTATTGGTCAAATTTTAAATAAAACATACAATTATAGCCCAGTAGTCACCATAGCTCTACTCCCATGTGACGTCACGAGCTTGGACAACGGTGATCGTCTTATTTTTTAATTGACTGACTAGAAAAAAAAGTCACTGTTGTGGTTTCCCCAGAAAAAAATCCTCACATTTTGTCCAAAAACAAATAGTCGGTGTCTCGAAATTAGTAGGCTAGGACTAACACAATATTCCCCCACCTTACTACTGTTTCTATAGGTTAGAACGATTGTGAAAGTAACAATGAAATGTTGTGCAAACATCAAATTTTTCATAGGCAAGACTCAGCCTCAGGCCCAGGGGCGTATTTAGGATCTTGAAACATTGGGGGCTTAGCTCAGCCAAGAGATCTTTAAATTTTTACTGGATAATTTTCTATTTATTTATGAGTATAATGAATATAAGATGTGAGGCACTGTGCTCTACTAAACGGCTCCGGTAATTTGCTTAGGATAACTTTTGAAACATGAAATTAAAATAAAATTAAGACAATCTTAGTTGGGGTTCAACTTCGTTATTATTTTCATTTTCATCAGTAGGAGTTAAACCTAAGAAAAAGAGAGCTTTGGCGTGATGAAGCAGTCATATAGATTGTATATTCCCAATGCTTGGAAATACTTTGGAACTCATCCTTCCGGCTTTGACTGAAATGAACTACCGCACTGTATTGTATGCTTATTGTACTTCACATCTGTAAAGGTTCCAGCGTGCACTCAGCCTTGGTTAACCCACACGGCCGCTATGAAATATGAGGTGCCTCAAAAAATTCTAAGTCCAGTTAGGTTAGGTTAGGTTAGGTATACTTTGTGGTTAAGGTTAGATTAGGTTAGGTTAGGTATACTTTGTGGTTAAGGTTAGGTATACTTTGTGGTTAAGGTTAGGTTAGGTTAGGTATACTTTGTGGTTAAGGTTAGGTTAGGTATACTTTGTGGTTAAGGTTAGGTTAGGTTAGGTATACTTTGTGGTTAGGTTAGGTTAGGTATACTTTGTGGTTAAGGTTAGGTTAGGTTCGGTTAGGTATACTTTGTGGTTAAGGTTAGGTTAGGTTAGGTATACTTTGTGGTTAAGGTTAGGTTAGGTTAGGTTAGGTATACTTTGTGGTTAAGGTTAGTTAGGTAGTTAGGTATACTTTGTGGTTAAGGTTAGGTTAGGTTAGATTTTTACATATAGTGACTTTGATGATTTTTTGGGGAGCCATAAATCACTTATATTTGCTTCCCCCACCCAAAAACCCCGTATTCCCGCCAGTTCCCCAGGCTTGTTGGCTATAGGGGGAAGAAAAAAAAGATATGGGTTAAGGACTTCTTCCAAAGTTTTACCCAATGCTTTGTTCAATACTGAAATCTGACCAACCTCGGTCTTATAACTACTTTTTTTTTTACATCACAAAGGATTGGCCAAGGACACACAAAAATGCACTTCGAAAAAAATGCACTTCGAAAAAATGCACTTCGAAAAAATGCACTTCGAAAAAAAATGCACTTCTGTTAACTCTGTGTCTTGTCCATCTGATATTCTCTTCTTCACCTCTCCAAAAGGTCTTTTGGTGTCTCCTGTCATGCACTCCTCATCTCCTCTGTTCTCCTCTCCTGTTCTCTCCACCTCTCTCATGTCCTGCTCATAAAAAGGATGCCATCAGCATACGCTAAGTAACATCTAACCAAAAAATATTTTGTTTTTTACTATAATTTTATGTTGGCCCCAGTCAGAGTTTATCTTATTTTTCTGAGAAAAAAAATAATAAATAAAAGATAACAAATGGTATTTGAGATCCGGGGCTATTCATAAAACATTCGGGGCTACAGCCCCCAATGCCCAGGCCTAACTACGCCCCTGGGCAAGAGCTAGGTTAGGTTAGTTTGAGGGTTAGGTTAGTGTTACTGTGTTTTGTTTAGCCAAAACAAAGACAAAAGCTATAGCTGAACAGACAAAAACTAGTTTAACAGGGTTACCGGCATTAATCTTTACTGTACAGACAGAAAAGGTAAATTTCCAGATGAACACCGAACTCACTTTGGTGGACGAAACAATTTTTTTCTGGTGTTTTTTATGTGTTTTGAATGAATATGCTAACCGTTTCTGTCGCAATTTTTTTTTTTTTTTTCCAAAAATGAAAAATAAAAAATTGAACCTAAACCTAACCTAACCTTTATTTATACCTAACCTAACCCATACCTAACCTAACCTTTACCTAACCTAACCTTTACCTAACTAAAAAAACAAAACAAGAAAAAAACTAACCTTTGTCTAACTTACACACGCCACCTAACCATAAGGACACTCAAGGCTATTCTTCTAGTTTTAACATTCAAAACTTCATCATTAAAGGCACATAATGAGGTTTAAATCGTATGGATGTGTACCTTTGCACTAGGGAAGCTGCGGCGTCGGCGGCTTGACAACTTGAACTTGCTTTGCGTTGCGTTGTTATTCGAGAGTCTTGCCTTACCAACGGCACTCCATGATATGATCCTTATTTGCTTTTCTGTCTATCTGACATAGTGACATAGTATCTGTTATGTCTTATTCTTTCTTTTTCTTTCATCGCCAAAAAAATATGCAAATCTTATAAAACAATACTTTGCCTCTGCCTCCTCAATTTTGTTGCTGTCAAACAAGAATTTTCCAATGATGTTATCTTCTTATGGGTATGGTTGTTGTAGCCTTATTAAATTTTCTTCCTCTCAGCACTATATAGTATATTCGGGGAGGCGGTAGCAGAGTGGTTAGCGTCTCCGAGTGGCGTTCTCGGTGACCCGAGTTCAATCCCCGACGAAAACCAAAATCTTTCTACACCGTCGAGTGGCCTAAGAACACCCACATCTCCTGCCCATTAACTCTACCTTCGATTGCGAGTGCATCGGAAGACACAGGGCATGAGCCTCTAATCACAGGCATCACTATAAAAATCCTGCCTGCGCCACCACGGGCGAGGGCCAACCATCACAGCTCTCAAGTGAACCTCCAAGGCCTACCATCCGAGTCTTAGAAGTCACTGCCTACAGGCGCTATAGGCACACATGTAGGAAAAAAAATGTGCTACACTGAACAGTGAACACTGCAAGAAATGTCTTCTCACATATATATAATATATAATTCACACTTTGGGTGTACTTTGGCGTGCGGTCTAGCTACCGCACGCCAAATGCGGACATTTATTACGCTATTGTACTATACACACGCTATAGCGTACATACACTATATTCGTATACTATATCGCTATAGTGTAACCTACACTATAGTATACACTATAGCGTGCGGTCTACCGGGACATTTACACTTCAGGCTACAACTTATTATTGTTATATAATATTGTATATTATACGGTGGAGTATTATAGGAAAACATATATTATACCAGAGAGTTATAATATTGAAAGATTTACCTGTTACAGTCACTGCTGTCAGTGCTGTGTTCATGGGTATTTCCATGACAAAAATGAACACCAGTTCTAAAATTTTGCACAACCGCACGCAGGTTAGTGTAATTTGTTGATGATGTCAACATAATAATGGAAGAATGTGTTGCCTTTCCGAACAGCACGTGAAGATTGGCACCCGTTACAAGGACAGCGAAGTGAGGCCTATATTCCTAAGGCCTAGGTATATTCCCCTCCTCTGTCACGATTTATTTTCTTGCATAACACAACCACATCGATGACAAGGATCTGCTTCTTGTGGTGGGTCCAGAAGATTGTTTTCACGTAAAAATGTAGCCGCTGTTTTTTTGTCAAGATGACACCTGTAGAAATCTTTCAATAGTATTGTAGAGGATAAAATGTGTCTGACTGATGTTCTCGGCTTGAATTTTAGGAATGCCTGCCTCTTTAGTGGCACATAGGTCTACAAGTCTGTAGGGATGCTAAAATTCGTAATATATGGCGCCTGGCGACATTAGTGCAGTGGCGATCATAGTGTTATTGACGGTAGCCTTTAGTATAGGTATAGATACCCTTTTATATTGTTGAATGTTGAGTAGGGTTCCGGTAGTCAGGTCAGGTCAGGTAAGGTATAGGATCTTGGTAGACCCTGCACCGCACATTACTATATTACTATATAGTGCCGTAGACTACAGACACCGAGGTAGTCTTGTATCTTCTCCTTTGAATCTTCTTATGTCGTTTAAGTTTAGGTTGTTTGTTTAAGTTGTTTTACAATCAAACATTACATATGATATAGCTAATCAGTGCAGTACATTACCAAAGCATTCACTTATATCAGGCATTATAATATGCCCCATTATAGGTCAGTTAAGGACAAAAAGAGAACACAGCTGAGTAGTTACAATCATATCCAAGGATAATCTTGTATTATCCCTGATCATTGATCATATCCGATGACAGGTTAGGCATATTCTTTCTTTCTTTTTCCTTGTACATACTGTATGGTCATCATTATGAATTATTACCTCCTAACAGACAGGACGTAGTGTGTGCATTCACCACACAATGATATTAAAAGAAAAGTATGATATTCAAAGACGTGACGGTGTCATTATGGAGCTTGACTTAATCCAGTAACAAATAGGTAAATATAAGTAGCCATAGGTAAGTACCTCCAGCTCTCGATCGCTCATTACCTACTTCTTTTTTTGTCATTCTATCTTAGTGCGCGTTTAGTAAAAGTTTTACTTTATCTCATTTTATTTCATTGTCATAATTATTAGATTTTTTTTTTAACATTTGGGCATAAAGGACCTGTGGCTGTAAGCTTTATATTTCCTGAAGAGTCAGATGGTTGACCCTTTGGATTATCATAAGAAATTAAGGCGTTGGTGGTTGGCCCTCGCCCGTAGTGGCGCAAACAGGATTTTTATAGTGACGTCTTTGATTGTAATTTAAGTTTCTTGCCGCGGTGTCCTTCGATGTACCGCCTTCGAAACCAGGTAGGTATCCGTGGAATGCAGGGTTGAAGGGTAGCATATTTTTCGGCCATTCGACGATTGTAGAAATAATTACTCGCGGCAGGACTTGAACTCGGGACCACGAGTTCACCACGTCCTGACGCCAATCAATCGGCCATCGCCTCCCCAACCTTCGCTTTTAATCTACATTGCAATTTGGAGTTAGGTGTCAATCTCATAAGTAAATTTTTTCTCTCATTCATACATAAAGGATGAACAAAGGTACAAAATGTGATAGAAAAACTTCATCCATTTCTGCTTAGGTCATTTAACATTGCAAACATTAATGACGTCTCAATTTTTTGTAATCTCATTAAAAAGTTAGTGGCCAAATATCGACGTTACTGAGGAGTTTACAATGTTATTTGCTGACTTGTCATCTCCTCAGCCTTTATTGCTCCTGATGCTTCTGAAAATATTCTTAATGGAACTGAGCTGTCCTTCTATGTAAAGTTGTTGATTTTGTTACTCGTCTATGCATAAGCAAAACTCATAATTTCATGGCCTTTAAAGGAAATACCACGCGTAGGTCACACGGCCTCTTGTAGATTCCTTATTTTCTTATGTTCTTATGTTCTTTTGGCTTTGATCTTAATTAGATGAATAAAAACACCACTGGGGATAATACGTGATATAGGCATTGAAGTCAACATGTGAGGCCATGAACGTGGCATTAATGTGATATAGGGTCAATAAGGTAACATCTGATCATGCGTGCCCAACCCCATTCACGTCACGGAATTCTACAATAGCATTATTGTACAACATGGACACTGAATCTTCCTTTGGTATGCAAAAACCATGGACCTGAAATGTACCTACCTATTCATGACTCCACCAAACATCAACACAGTTTTCGCAGGACTTGGTTGCCACATAATGCGGCTTGACTTATCGACGACGACAACAATGCTGCAATATTTAATGGGCCCTTACCTTTATATCCCTCTATGCCACCTGCCTCCCTATGCCTTTACTACCTCCCCCTATACCCCTACTCCCTCCCTTGCCCCCACCTTAGTGAGCTGTAAACATGTGCTCTCAACACACATGTACGAAAGCAGCAATGTTGCTATTTCGGCGTTATGGGATGATTGATTACTTACTTTACTATTTGTCCCTCAGTTAAGTGCATCCAAAGAAAAATTTGGCATCCACTTGTCACAGGCAAATATTCGGTGGATCTGCGTGGTGGTGTCCCAGCGCTGTTGCCTTCTGACATCTTTGACGCATAATATTCGCTAAATTCTTCACATACCAACTGTATTTTACCGTAACTTATGACTCAAATGGAAATCACTTTATTCCATTATGTATAGTAGATTGTTTACTCTTTGTTGTAGTCCAAATGTTAGCACGGATGGACAGACGACGTGTAGCGCTAAATTACAATCCGTCAACGTTGAATTCCATAGACACTATCATCCAACATGGCGTCGTTTGTAAACTGTTGACATCCAGTGGCAGAGAACGAGAAGAGGGTTTAGTGGACAATAACAAATGTAGTGCAGTGTTGTGTAGCGGCAGCATCGATTGACAGGTCAGTGAAGGTGAAGTAAGGCCTAGGATGGGGTCAGATGTCCTGCATGGCCGGTAAATAAATGACGGTGACGGAAAGAGAAAAGACTGATTTACTTCGGTACTCATACACTCGTGAGGAAATTCCTATAGATATACCTATAAAAGAGAGAGAGATAATATACCACGATAGCTGCAAACTTACGTGATGAACCACTAATCATGAGTGAGAACTTCATCAAACGACAAATATTGACACTGTGTCCCTGTTTATTTGTTGAGAGTTTAGGTTATGGTGAGAGAGAGAGAGAGAGAGAGAGAGAGAGAGAGAGGAAGGGGTAACTGCCGGGGAAGCATGAAGGATCACTACTTGTGCCAGCGGTAAGGTCTCGTTGGGGGCGTGAGGGAGGAGGGAGCGTGGGAAGCGGGTCAGACACGACAAGGAACAGGAAAAGTAAAGCCCCGTCTTCCAGTTGTTGTTCTGAAGTTAGTGAGGGTGCTGGGGTGCTGCCTGAGAGAGAGAGAGAGAGAGAGAGAGAGAGAGAGAGAGAGAGAGAGAGAGAGAGAGAGAGAGAGACAGACAGACAGACAGACAGACAGACAGGCAAACAGACAGACAGACACACAGAGAGAGAGACAGACAAACAGACATACAGACAAACATACAGAGACAGACAGACAGGACAGACAGACAGACAGACAGACAGAGACAGACAGACACAAAGAAAGAGAGAGAGAGAGAGAGAGAGAGAGAGCACTGACTTACACTGATGATCATTCTGGCAAACAGGTAATATATTGGTACATAAGATGGGTCTGAAGATTCGTCGTCACTAATTTAATTACAAAAATAATCTTGCTAGTGTTTCATGAATTGATTAGTCAGATCGTTTGTAGAAGATTTGTTGTCACCAATTTAATAACAAAAATAATCTTGGTTTACTCAGTGTTTCATGAATTAATTAGTCCGTTCGTTTGTTGTATTATGGTCATACATTTTTTTTTTTAAACATTTAATAATAGCCGCATAAATAAATACAATAATGTCTGTTTACAACTTAGAAGGCCAGCCTTTATAATAAGCGGAGCTTTTTAGGATAAGAAAATAGGTATTTCATGTTGACGATGTGTGTGTCATATATCAGTGACACATGAACGAGGCAAGGTATAAGTGTTGAATGGGGGTGCAGTCAGTTCGTACACAAGTTGTTTCGTACACTAGTAGATTCGTACACCAAAAAGTTGTTTCGTAGTCTATATGAAACCATAGTCATTTCGTACACTCATCTCAGAGTTGAACTTGACTACTAGAGTTACGAAACAACCCAGGTATGTACGAAAAAACTCAAAATCAGTGTACGAAACAACTAACAAAATCTGGGTACGAAACATCTTGTGTACGAAACTCCCTGTAACCGTTGAATGTAGGACCTTTTGGCAACGGACATTTTGGTCACGGGCAAAAACTAACCGTCTCACTAATCCTAACTCCCTAAAAAAACTTAACCTGACCTGACCTTACCTAATCTCAGCCTAACCTAACCTAATGGCCAAAATATCCGTGGCCGAAACGTCCACTTACCATAATTGTCGGGGTGTCTTAACGTATACCCATCAGTGCAAGTCTTGACGTGTTCATTTCCAGTACAAGCCTTATACCTATGTATCACCCGCGTCAAGCCTCCTTCAGGGCCTCCTTCAGGTCACCCCGCGTCACAAGGGCATCTCACGGCGGCCGATTAGCTGGTCTTAAGCCGGCCACACACACACCGGCGCGGCCTGTCCGGCCGACGAAAAGGGGCGTGGCTGGAGGCGGCCGGTGTGTGTGTGGGGGGGTTTTTCATCCGGCGGGGCCTGTCGCAGCGGCCGGATGAAAATCAGTCGGCGCTTGAAAATTCCGTCCGGCGCGGCCTGCCGCCTGCGTGTGTGTGGGTGCCTTCCGGCGCGGCCCGCCCCTCGCTCGGCCAGATAATGACTAATTGTACCAGTTATAATTGTATTTATGATAATATAGGTATTATATATGACGTATTATATATAAGTATTATATATGGCTGCACATGCAGCCATCACCAACAAGTCATTTTCGGACAGCGGATTCATGTTGTCACCACGGTGGTCCGACGTGTACTGTATATTTTCATGAGGCGGCCGGTGTGTGTGTGGGTCTCGTCCGGCGAACGATGCCTCGCTACTTTTTGTCGGCCGGACAGGCCGCGCCGGTGTGTGTGTGGCCGGCTTTAGACTGATGGATAAAAGTTTGACTGCCAGTGATGATAATAGTGATAAATAGGTACATATATATATATATATATATATATATATATATATATATATATATATATATATATATATATATATATATATATATATATATATGTATATATATATATATATATGTGTGTGTGTGTGTGTGTGTGTGTGTGTGTGTGTGTGTGTGTGTGCGTGCGTGCGTGTGTGATTCACCCATGACCTGATCATGCTCTGGATACGTGATCTGCTGTTACCCTCCCGGAAAGAGCTTATATATAGAGACCGATCTTTGGGTATAGCTAGGGCCTTACACACCACACATAACTTATCCCCTTGCTCAAGGGGGATAGTAACCACCCATATCTGTCCGTGAAGAATCTCCATGAGCGAGCGGCGATCGAACGCAAGACCACGAGCGTGTGTGTGTGTGTGTGTGTGTGTGTGTGTGTGTGTGTGTGTGTGTGTGTGTGTAAGCCAACTGACTGCTCTCTTCCTCATGGTAACTTCAATTTTTTTTTTATGAAATAGTGATATGAGAAGTGGCAATGATAACTGACGATAGTTGTAAAAAAAAAAAAAAAAAAAAAATCACCCTGACAACGTGTTGTTCGTTGTTGTCAGTTAAGAACCAAAGGAACAATGGCAGTGTGTGGCATGAATGAAGAGGGGGACGTCCGCACACAGCAAGGGAGACAATGGACCAACTGCCTTCTGAGGGGATGACACCACAATAATATATAAGAAAATAATTATAAGGACATCAGAAAATAAGAAAGCTAAAAGAGGTCGTGAAACCTACCTACACGTGGTAGTTCCTGTAAAGGAGATATATATATATATATATATATATATATATATATACAGTACGTATAATCTTTTTTTATTCTAATTACTTAAAGTGCTAGTAATGATGATAATAGTAACAATAATGATTATGAACAAAATAATTATGTAACCTACAATTTGGGTATTTTAGATAATGAAGGAATGGGTATGAAGGAAAACACGCTTGGTGTGATTAACAAATTACCCCTATCCATATATGCATAAGATCCCATACACGTCAGCCGGCCTTGCCCCGCCACCACCTGACGGGCGGCACTCACTTTACAACAGACGGCGGTTAAAGCACAGGAAGCCAGTGATGGGTAATTGTTGGGAAAAACATTGACTCATTCCTACTTTCTAATGTTAATGAGATGCAGTGTTTCCTCGGCGTCATCCTCAGCTCGTCAACTTCTCGAAAAGCGTATACCATAGTTTTACGCAGCACACTTAGGAGCAATAATTTCAAGTTTCCTATTGTGACTACTTTACCTATACCTGAATTCTTGGTTTCATTGCCCTGCTGTTATAAGTACAGGACATATGTCTATATTTCTCTATCAATCTACTTATCTAGCTGTCTAGATATTTATCTGTATCTATATACAGAGACTACCTCTGTCTATCTTTCTACTTACCGACCGACTAACCTATCTGCCTATTTTTAACTATTCAATAGTATTCATGTCTTATCTGTTTCTAGATATTCTGATATTGGTGCCTTAAACTTTTCAAAAGTGTATGAATTGTTACATCTATTTGTTACTGTCCATACATTTTATATAATATGTACAATCTCTCTCTCTCTCTCTCTCTCTCTCTCTCTTTCTTTCTCTCCAGAGAGAGAGAGAGAGAGAGAGAGAGAGAGAGAGAGAGAGAGAGAGAGAGAGAGAGAGAGAGAGAGAGTTTAGGAGGAGTTTACCACTGAACTACACGGCGTGTGTGTCATTCACCCATGGTCTTGTCCACGCGAGCTGGACTCGCGATCGCCAGTTTCACTCTCCCGGTGCGAGCTTGGAGCTCACTATTACCGATCTTATAAGAGTCATGCTGGGACCTCACGCACTATACAACCCCATCCCCTTGCTCGAGGGGGATAGTAACCGCCCGAATTTCTCAGTGGGAAAATCACCCCGTGTGTGTGTGTGTATACATTCAGGGGCAAATATATAATTTTGGCGCCTTGATGTGCCCACATTTTTGTATTTCTATTTATTTCTATAATTTATTCTATTCTATTCAGCATTTTTTTTTTTTTTTTTTTTCTATTTCATTGCTTCTATTGACTCAGTAACTGTGCAGTGATCCTGCAAAGGCCTCTAATAAGCTGTTTGTTGTGTTTGGCAGGAGCAGCGTCGAGGCGGCGGTGGCAGGATGTGAGGGAGTTCCGCAGGTGTACCATGGCCCAGGAGTTCCTTCCACTGTGCGATGTGCTCTTCAACATCATCTCGCTGGCATCCTACTTCTGTGATGTTGTGTTCGACGTGGTCACCATCTACACCCTGTATGACCAGCAGCAAGTGGTGTGGTTCACGGTGTCGCTGTCGTGCGTGCTGCTGTCCCTGGTCGTGTGTCAGCTGTGCTCTTTTAAGTGGTACCTGTCCAGCCTTCGGAAAGACTTGGCCAAAAAAGACTGCGGCCTGGGCCTTATGATATTCCTACACTTTTTCCAAGGTGGTGTTCTGTGGCGATACTTTAAGCTTTTCATTCCCGTGGATCTGCGTTACGTGAAACATGAGGTACGCGATCTGTGTATGCTTCGTCTGGTCCATGCGTTTTGTGAAGCAGCACCGATGTTGCTCATTCAGCTGTACCTCATATGGCGCAAACCCTCCCTCTCCCACCTCACGGACCTCAACATCGTGTCCACGGCGCTGTCACTCTTCAGCGTGTGTTGGGCGCTGGCGTCCTTCAACAAGAATGTGCGCCGCCACAACGTTCACCGCCTCATCTTGACGTGGTTGGGCGTCATCTTCCAGTTCATTTGGAGGTTAGGCACCATCACCTCCCGCTCGCTGGCCCTCACCGTGTACGCCACGCTGTACGGCTACTGGGTGTTCCTGGTCATCGCCCTCCACTGGGTCTCCATGTTCCTGTGGCTCATCTCCCCGAAGAATGTTTTTCATGGAGAGAAGATGCCAATGTTCAAAAAAGTAATATTCTCCATGTTGATAGCATTTTGTTATATTTTCTGTTACATCAATCTGCAAGAGATCAACGCACGGCAAAAGATGGTAGCCTTCTACATCACCATGCTGCTGGAGAATGCCCTGCTGGTGGCGGTGTGGCTGGGCGGCCTGAGGTCCTCGCCCTGGTATCAGTACCCTGTCACTGCCCTGGTCTTTGTCTCTTTTGGGTTTGGAGTCGTATTCATGGTATTTTACTACCAGCACTTCCATGTCAAGCGACTCAAGCATAACTATACTATGTCGTCATCTATCAACACCTACTCATCATGCACAGGTGAGTCCATGCCTTGTAAACACACACACACACACACACACACACACACACATACACACACACACACACACACACACACACACACACACACACACACACACACACACACACACATATACTATACCTTTATTACATTCCAGTAGCCAATACGTATTTAATTTGCAACTGAATTTTTAAGAATAGAAAAGCTTTTATGACTTCTTTCTAAAGTGTATTTAGGATATGTAGTGACTTGTACCGTATCTCTAGAATTTCCTAAAAAAAATCCTTTGTGTGGCATTAAGTCTTTTTTTCTACATATGCTTATCTGTGTGTGTTCTCAGGTTGCCAGCTGGGCCAGTGTACCGACAAGTCTCACCGAATGCCATTTCCTTATTACCTGAACGAACTCTCGGCCAGCGACAACAGCACCATTGCCTCGAACCATCATCAGAACGGCACAGCAAAGCTAAATAACCTTGCGACGAGTGAAGCGCGGAGCAACCACCACGACCACCACCACCACGCCCACCACCACCACCACAATCCCGCCGACGCCCTTCACGTGCCGGGAGTCTTCACGTGTCGTTTCAATCCGGGAATCAAAAGGAAGAAAAAGAAACCCACAAGCTTCGTGCCCCCGCCAGTGCCTGTGCTGCCCTCCATAGGCGTGCCAAACAACAATGGTCGAGTCATGCCCTTTTGGAAACGTCCATTGCCCCAGTCCGTCTCCAGCGACCACGAGGGGAGTGTGGGCTCCAGAGTCAACATTCAACAGAAACTTCAAGAGAAGAAACAGCAACAAATTGCGGAGTTGCGTCAGATCGAGGAAGAAATCAAGGCTGGTAAGCTCAAGCGTCCACATCCCAGTGACATATCTGAGTCTGGCACGCTCCGTCAGCCTATCCCTCGCGCTAAGAAGCAGCCTTGGCTAAGACCAGAGCCCCTGGAGTACACCTACCTGGTGGTGGAGCCTTCAGCAGCGCCTGTGCCTGCCCCTGCCCATAGAAAGCATCGCTCCCAAACACCGGAAATCCTGCTGGCACCTCACTACCTTGAAAACACCAGGATTTATTACGACTATCAAGACCCTCGCTGGAAGTATGGCAACAACTATCACCTTCCCTCCGATGACATGAGCGGCTCCAGCTACTCCAAGCATTCCATCAAGCGTCGGAACAGGAAAGTAGATAAGAATGCGGACAACAGAGACAAGGTTATCTACAAGTCTTACAGGATCCCTTCTGACCTGGACAGCCAGATTTCCCTGCCCAGGTCTTACACACTACCTCGAGAGTTCAAATACTACCGAAGACCGAAATCAAGAAAGGCTGTAAGGACAGACCACTTCATGGCTTCCACCAACTCCAGCGATGGTAAGTGACAACAGGATTAAGTGTTTAGATACGTTCCTTCACACTACTAGTTAGAACCATTATTCAGTAGTATCAACCTCGGGTGAATATTCAGCCTCACCGACACATGCACTGGGGTCTTCCATCCATTCATTATTACCCCTTACACAGTTGCTTGTAAAAGTAATATGTTGTAAGCTGTTCTGTCGCTTCACTAGTGTAATTTCTAAGGATATCAATAATTATATTGTTCTTATTTAGTTGTTATCTCTCCCTTGTGCAGGAGATGTGGATTCCTGTGACGAGGGGGACCTGGACGATTCCCTCAGCCGCCTCAACAACGCTGTTCACTTTCATCTTAACCATAACCACAACCATCACCACTACCACCACCACAGCTTCCTTCACAACCACCATAACAACGCCAGTAACAATAATATCGTGGCCCCCGAATCACCACCCCACCCACAACATCCGCTCCGGGCCCGTATCCACGCAGCTTTCCACCGCAGTCAGACCAACACTCACGAGACCAAGTTGTGAGTGGATGCGTCAAGCCGCGAGGCCAGTGATGGGGTTTCTGTCTTGGGAAAAAGAGTAGAGATCTTCTCATGATGAAAAAAAGTGAAAAAGATAAAAATATTCAACAAGAAAAGTTTTAGGTGACGTAAATAAGATCCCCGTCCAATTTAGAGGTGTTTTTTTTTTTCCGGGAAAGAAGTGACAGTCGTGATATCACTGTTGCTGAGGCAGATATACCTATGTGTCATTTCTACATCCTGATTCACGAGGAGGGTCTGCCTGTGGTAACGGAGCTTTGTCCCTGGCACTATAACAATGAGTCTATTGATAACGCAGCTCTCGGGACCATGCGGGGACTGCTCCATGTTGAACTATATGCAGAAACTGTGATTATATTTTGGTGCCAAAACAGTGTACTGCCATATTTTCAGCTCAGTTCTTTGATTTTTTCTGTTGTATGTATGTACTACGTCACTGGCATTGATTAGCAGATGTCACACTTCTGGTTTTTAGATAACACATGAAAAGGAACGTTGCCTTACGTGAATTCATAAGAAAAATCAACTGCGAAAATTTGAGAGATTAATGTTTTTGTCTTAAGAAAGTGTTGTGTTTCAAGACACTTTTCCTATGAGGCCTTTGGTGGCAAGACTTGATCTTTCGTCTTATATCCACACCAAAAAATATAAGTAAGTATGTATTCCTGAAAACATGGAAATATTGATTTATTGATTGCTTTGTTCGCAGCTGAACTTCGATAGCTTCTGGGAATGCTGATTTACTAGTTTAGGTTTTCTATACACAGGAGAAAGGTATACGAGCGCTATTGGAGGTAAAAAAAAAGTTCTTGTCCATAATGTTAGTAATTTTCTAATACTCAGACCGCTCGCTTTGCGTTGTTACATTATTCTGAAGGTATTTGTAGAAATATTTTAGTTAAAAACTATTTTGTTTTAAGTATTGCTCTTCATACCAATACCGACTCAGCTAGTCCCTGACGGCAAGACGTCAGCGTCCTCCCGTGGTTTCAAGGCGACAACAGCTGCTCATCAGTCATCACGGAGGGTTACGTTGTGCCCTTGCTGAGTAACATCCAGTGCACATGTAGGCGCTCAAGAGTAAATCATCTTTTATAGAATCTGCTCAGGTTCAGCAATATTCAATGGTAGACTTAACCTAACTTATTTTCCCTTCCCGTAAACATACACGTACAGTGTACTGTACACACACACACACATCACGCCAGGCATATATATATATATATATATATATATATATATATATATATATATATATATATATATATTATATATATATATATATATATATATATATATATATAAATATATATATATATATATAATATATATATATATATATATATATATATATATATATATATATATATATATATTGCAGTATGTACACACACACACACACACACACACACACACACACACACACACACACACACACACACACACACACATCACGCCAGGCATATATATATATTGCAGTATGTATACACACACACACACACACACACACACACACACTATAAATAGCAGTGGCTCGGATGTGTGTGGCGTGCCTTGTGATGGGCCATGAAGCATGGTTCCTCCCCTTGACCGGCACTCACACATCCGGGTCGCCGTCATTCACTCAGGTATTTTTTCTATCACTCGCTTCTTGGTGGCCATAAATAGTGCAATTACTATAATTGCATTGTGCCTCCTTCTCCTTCCCGCCGTCCGCACAGGCTCCTACATGCAATGATAATAAAATCATGGTACTGTACATACCAAATTAACTGTTTAGAAATTCCGAAACTCAGTTTGTTAATTAATACTTGCATGGAGAATTCCAAAATGTTCATCCTTACAGCTCACTACTACTCGTGAAATTTATTTCTACCTCAAAAATGTGTTAGCACTATGGATTTTTTTTATAAATCAATACAACTGAGCAGTTTAGTTTGATTAGTGGTTGCTGTGTGGACGGCTTTGTATAGGTAAGGGATGTTTTGTTCTTTCCTCGTGGGACTAAAAACAAATCATCAGCAACAAATCAAGTAGATAATTAATCGCCAAATGAGTGTACAGCGTGCTCTTAGGTTCTGGGGCAATTATTTGCACAAATACTGTCAAGCTAACTCGCTTGGCTTCCCTCAGATTCGCTCTTATCAAAAGGACTGTGACAAATTTTCAACACTTCATTATAATATATACTTCTTTTCTTTTCAGATATTTTTAAACACGTTTGCCATAATTTTATTTGCGAAAATCTGTTCTTTTTATAATGGTAAATATTTTTTACATTATTGTTATTACTGTTATTATTACTATGATCATAGCTGTTGTCATCGCCGTCATCTTCATCACCATCATCAGAGTGCGTGCCTTTGGAGTGAATAAGCTCACCTTTTAGTGTTATCAGACAAACTATTGACGAATACATTAAGGCTAACCGTGATGATAGATAACACCGCCTCACGCTCATTCGAACCTTCTTTTTTATTGGGGGCCAGGCTGTTGAGACAATCACGTGTGTGTGTGTGCGTGCTTGCGCGCGTATGTGTGTGTGTGTATGCGTGCTTGCGCGTGTGTGTGTGTGTGTATGCGTGCTTGCGCGTGTGTGTGTGTGTGTGTGTGTGTGTGTGCGTGCGTGCGTGCGTGCGTGCTTACCTATTTATGTGCAAACACTGACTGGCAAGATGCTCCGTAAAAATAAATGTAAATCGATAATTTAGCAATATAATTTTGTTAGTAAATGTTGTGACACATTTTGTACATGTTGTGAATCGTTGTATATACATAGTATATTTATAATTATTTTGATACAGATTTTGAAGTTGACCATAAATTTATTCCTAACTTTAAGAGTAAGACTAAATTCATATAAGCGGTTATTTGTTTGAATTAACCTGCTTGTGTGTGTGTGTGTCACACAGTGTGTCTGTATGTGTGTGTGTGTGTGTGTCACACAGTGTGTGTGTGTGTGTGTGTGTGTGTGTTATTTCTTTCAGAGAGAGAGAGAGAGGTGCCTACTGCCTACCATGTCTGTTCTACCTGCTGCACGAACAAAGTTATGTCAACATGAAAACATGATATATGAAGGAAGAATGTGATTCTTCTGATATATTGATATTTACTCATTTGTTTAACCAAGGCTGACATCCATCAACTGTGACTGAAGATGCCTCATTGCAAGCGTATATTTTGATCGCAGCATATGGCGACAAAACTGTAGAGCTATTACTTGATTTATCAACCAAGAGTTATTGAAGTGACTCGTCGCAGCTCACGCATAGCAAATCAGCTCTTTGGAGTCATAGGCGGCCGCCACGTATCCTGAGCCGAGGTCGTCCGTGAAGCCCACGCCGCACAGGGCCGCGTTCTCCTCCACAGCGGAGTGCTTGTGCTCGATCTGCCGACACAACACACCACTCACTTCTGATAACAATGAAGGTAGTATAAACAGTGCAAAGATGAAAACTCATTAGCGAGAATCACACACACCACACACACACACACACACACACACACACACACACATATATACGCACACCTACCGGATGATCAGGTCTGTCTGGATGGAGTTGCCACACGCGGGCGAAGGAGTCCTCGCTCACGGTCACCACCACGCCTGTGTCCCGCGCCACGTCCAGCCCGGTGATGCAGGAGGCGTGCGCACACACCTTGCAAAGTGTCACAATGATAGGAATTTATAAGATTTTACAGTTATTCAAAACATAGATCACCAAATAACCTGATACGTGGTGTGCTTTGAACTGACCTCTGCCAGGATTCGTCCATTCTGCATGTTGAAAATTCTGAGGTGACCAGATAGAAAAGCCGCCAGAACTTGTCCACTCCAGATAGCCAGGCACGTCACAGGACACCTCGAAGGAAATACACTCAGTTACAAGGCAAAGGACAAAAGACGATCAGAATTCACGGATTAAAGATTGTATTCATATTGTGTGTGTGTATTTATTTGTTCCACATCACAAAGGACTGGCCAAGGGCAAACAAAAAGAGGTAACAAAAAGCCCGCTTAATTGCCAGTCCCTATAAAGAAGACAGTAAGAGAGTAAAGAATGGGGGGTGCGCCAATTTAGTGGTGTGTGTGTATATGTGTGTGTCCTGCCCGCATAACCCACTCACTCGTAATTGTCAATGGTACAGATCTTGGAAAGCGTGCCCTCCTCCTGCGCCACGACGAGGGTGCCGTCATCGTCCCCGCTCACCAGCACCTGCCCGTGCGAGGCCAGCGCGGTGACGGGGCGGGAGTGCCACCTCACGAGCTCTGTGCTGGTGATGTCCCCGTTCTTTGACACGCCCATCATCACCACCTCCCCTGTGTGCATCCCTGTACCGGTTTCGCGCCACAAAATCATTAATTCATTATTGTTAGTATATGATATGAAACAGTATCATAAGAACATAACAAAATAAGGAAGCTGCAAGAGGCCATGAGACCTATACACGTGGTAGTTTCTGTAAAAAAATGTGGAACGCTTCACGATTTTGTGTGTCATCCTTGCGCAGGGATAAGTATTTGGCTATACTTTGGTTATACAAGGCCATTAGTATGGCCTTGGCCATACTAATCTTCTCTGTATCGTTCCAATTTTTGTATATGTACCGCCAAAGCAAGTATATATACAACATCAAATACATCATAATATGGGATTGAGAAGGAACGCAGATAATTCCTTCTCGAGCTTACTTTTGACATTAGAAGCTGAAAGGCTATAGTTTTCAGCTGAGCTCTATGTCTTACCTGCACAAATGTACCCGGTGTAGAGGGCCGCGATTCCCTTTGTGAACGAGTAAGGCGAGTCTGGAGGTGGCGTGGGTAAGAGGTGGGCGTGGCGGAGCACCGAGCCATCCCAGTCATAAATCAGAACGCCCTTCGTTGTGGCCAGGACCAGGAAAGGCCGCCCGTGAACATCTACCCACGCTGCCTGTAGGAAACAACACACACACACACACACACACACAGGAGCTATTTATTTTTGAGCCTCGAGGAATATAGGATTTTTCATTAATGTATCTACTTTTTCTCATTAGTATTCCCAGAACTTGGAATCCCTCACTGTTTAAGAAACTGCTGACCTTCGATAAAGATATATTAAGGTGTGGGCCGCCCCTGCGACAGAAAGGGCTCACGCCACTCAAAGGCGGCAGACCTAACAGACAGTCACACAAACCCGATGGCCAACAATAAAAAAAAATCATAGAAATCTGAACATGGGAAAACAACGTCTTCCATTTCTTTATCTAGAAAATAAATCGGTAGCGCTATCGGACCTGAATGGCCTTAAATGGATGATGGCCTGAATGAACTACACTGTCGGGATCGCTACATCTTGGAAAAAGAAGCGATGCATTCCCCACGGACATTGTTAGAATAGCGAACTCCTCACATCTGCTTCCATCTTATCTAACCCATAAATACATTATGCTCTCTTCTAAAATCAACGTAAACTTTGATATGAAGTGAAATCTGGAGGAAGATCTCATGCATGCAGAGTAAAGACTGTAGGATTACGATACAGAGAAGGGTTACACACACCTGCATTATGGTTACTCCTGCAGGAGCCGAGGACGCCATCCGAGCAATCACGGTTCTTGGCTCGTCTTCGGGGCAGGTAACGCACACCATGTTCACCTCCTGCTTGTGTACTACACCCGCGTACACCTGTGCACAGAAACACCTGCAACATCATTACCTCATCCATGCCCTTACTCTTCAAAAATTATATGCATACTCGCATAATTGGGGAGGCGGTAGCGGAGTGGTTAGCGTCTCCGACTGGCGTTCTCGGTGACCCGAGTTCGATCCCCAAAGAAACCAAAAACCTTTCTGCACCGTCGAGTGGCCTAAGAACACCCACATGCCCTGTCCATCAACTCTACCTTCGATTGCGAGTGAACCGGAGGACACAGGGGGGCGGCATGAGCCTCTAATCACAGGCGTCACTATAAGAATCCTGCCTGCGCCACCACGGGCGAGGACCAACCATCACTGCCCTCAAGTGAAACTCCAGAGCCTACCATCCGAGCCCTGGGTCACCACTGCCTACAGGCGCTATAGGCACAAATGTTATATAAAAAAAAAAAAAAAAAAAAAAAAAAAAAATTATGTCTATGGCCTTCGGGCGAAATATAATAATAATAATTATTATTATTATTTTATATATATATATATATATATATATATATATATATATATTATATATATATATATATATATATATATATATATATGTATATATATATATATATATATATATATATATATATATATATATATATATATATATACATATATACAGTATATATATATATATATATATATATATATATATATATATATATATATATATATATACATATATACAGTATATATATATATATATATATATATATATATATATATATATATATATATATATATATATATATATATATATATGTGTGTGTGTGTGTAATTACCAATTTGTATATTTACAGGATTGAGTCAAGCTCGTAATGTCATGTCTTTTGATATCCAATCATCATATTTTCTTTGAATTTATGTATACTATTCATACACACCATTTCCTCTGGTAGGGTATTCCATTGATCTATTGCTCCATTTGGAAAACTGGATGTGTGGGTGTGCGTGCGTGTGTGTGTGTGTGTGTGTGTGTGTGTGTGTGTGTGTGTGTGTGTGTGTGTTCGTTTGTTCATTACCATATGATTACGGAACTAACCTTGCCATCCACTCTGACTCTGCACAAATTATTTGGCAAGAGCGAAGCTGAAGACTTGAGAGGAATCGTGTTTTCTTTCGCGTACATGTTGATCGAAGCGTTGTTCTGTGACCTGTTGATACAGTTGTATTGAGCTCTAATTGGGGTTTGTGGATAGAATAAAATGTATACTATGATGGGGAGTGACTATACTGAAGTAGTACACGAACAGAACGGGAAAGGAAGAGAGACAACAACGAGGCATTTGACTGTCTTTTGAGTGAATATGAATAATTGTGTGGAGGTATCAACTACGGTAGCTGTAGTGCCAAAGATCAACAAACATACGAGAAGGTGTATTGATCAAGACAGTCTTGATCGTAACAACAAGGACACTAATTTTATGTCCTTGTTGAAAATATGCAATCAGCTCTGCAGGATGTGAGTTGTATTGAGATTATTTGGAATGTTGTTGCAAGGTATGTGGTCTTGATGATACAAATAACACGTTCTTTCTTTGGTAGATAACACCAGTAATGAAGAACCAGATAAAACCTGTGCTGCGTTGTGACACTGACTGATGTCCATTGATGTGTTCTGCACTTGTATACCTGACAGCCACTATGAGGGCGACTCTCCGTGCTATCTGCTGGCCCTGCAATGCGTCGCCTAGCAACCACCCCACCAACACATACTTATCCATGCTGTGGGGGGAGCTACCTGCACATAGCCAGGATAAACGCAGGTATTTTTCCTTGGTTCATGTTGTGTTCTTAGTTTGAATAATATTTTGTTTACCGTGCGGCGTTGCATTATTTGTCGCTCTGTAGCTGATAACGATAACCATGCATGCTGCTGATTACTCATGCACACCCACCTTTGATAGTAGCAGGAACTGTTGTGATTCTATAGTTGTGCATGTTCATCAAGCTACTTTGTGTGATGAAACTTCCAATATAGAAAATTGTGTGATCCGTACGTAACTTACATTAACGAATCTCTACCAAAGACCATTAATTGTAAAGAAACTAAAAAAGGAACTAGTGCAATTATATTTATAAATGACAAAGAGTGACATAAGAAATAGGTGATAAAGGTAGGAATGTGAAGTGTTATTGATCATGCGCCTGTGCTGCATTGTGAGTGTTTGTTGACAAAAAAGCAGCAGGCCAGCCAGGCTCCTGCTGGGGGCGACACAACATGGCTCGCAGCAGACAGTCATTGTAAGACACGTCAATCTTGTCACCATGGTGCTATTTTCATTAGAGTGTGTGTGTTCTCAGGGGCTATAGCATCACCCAGGGGCCGGGGTGATGTGTACGGGCGTGCGGGTGTGGGGGCACCTGCTGCTCCTGGCATGGGTGGTGTGTACGCCTGGGGCCTCCTCGCCAACCTCTCAGCCACACGTTGCCTCGACAAGTGAAGGTAATGTGTGTATACCTCTGTGTTGTTGTGTGTGTGTGTGTGTGTGTGTGCTGTGTTGTGTTATGTGTGTGTGTGTGTGTTTGAAAAATACTTTAATCACAAAGAAAATATGGGTTCACCTATTGCAAGCCAACTCAATAAATTTAAGTATTTTAATTTTTTTCGGTATAGTCTAATACCAAATACAAGTGACCATTATTTTTGCGTGCTGATGTTTTTTTCTTAGCTTCAGAAGGGACGTTGAGGGAGGTGCTGGCAGAGAGGCAGGTGCTGGCAGGGAGGGAGGTGCTGGCAGGGAGGCAGGTCTACAGCTACCGCTCGTACAAAGATGTTCAGATCTTCCACTTTTCAATTCCTCCTCAAGTGTCTCAGTCAGTGTACAACTTCACTGCCAATGACTCTCTGGCTTGTGAGCCTCGCAACATAACTATGTAAGTCAGATAATGTAGTACGTATTATCAAGTTATGTATTAATTAATAACATTATATTCATAATTAATACTCTACATCCTTATTCATCTTCATCATCTCCTCACCTCGTTTTTATTGTATACATCTGACAGTTAAGAGAAAGTTGTGCAATTACTCCCAAAGCCACCTCTTCCAGAAAATAAACTATCTATCCCAGTTTAGTTCATGTTGAAATTAATGTCCTTTGTTTTTACAACTCAATATACCTAGACATTTTCTTAATACGCAATAGCTACATAATTAATGTTGCATGTAGTAAACAATAAAGTTGTAGTTTGTTCTGAATGTATTTATGGTTTATCAAAAATTTGATAAACACCACATTGATAGATTAATTCAACTCGTGTCATCCCCATTTTTAAGCTAAATTAGACATACCTTCATCTTTCCGTTGGATTCCAAGTATTTTTTTATCATAAGTCCATGTACGTACTTGGTATGTCAGCACATTATGTATTTTAAAGATCATAATTAACACCCAAGAATACTGGTAAATTTCTTAGATTTTCAATATTCTTAAGTGATATGTTGAAATGTATAGAGCATTTTTTGTAAGCAAACTGTTCCAAGTGTGTGCCACCCCACACGTTTGGGAGAAGGCCTAATGTATGATAAAAACTAATAGATAACAAATAAATCATGTTAAAGTATCAGGTCGGTTCTTCATCGTGTAGTGATTTATACTCTTTTTCACAGTTTTCTTCAAGCCCATAGCTACCCTGTCATCAATCCAGATAGAGCCGTGTATCCTCCAGGACTTTGGGTGAATCGCTCAAGAATGTATGAGGTTCATCTGCGGTCTGATCTAAAACCTGCTATACTGTCCGTCCAGTACCCTGTGGCTGGTGATTGGTTCATGGTGGCCTTTATTAATGAGGCATCTAATCGAATTACTCAAGCAGTAAGATTTGCCATTGCTCTTACACTGGTTTGTGTGTGTATCGACAATCCTGACTCTGATTGAATTTTACAATTTATAGTTAGCTTTTTTTTCACACAAAAATGTATTACAATGACATTTATTATGATTTTTTTTGTAATGCAGGGGTTGTTCCCTTCATGCCACTCGTGGCTACAAGCCAAGGTAACCCATCAGCAGCAAGGGGATGTTACAACTGTTGTGCCTGAAATCCACGCCCACCAAGAGATTCAGCTGTTCCAGAAGATTGAGGACTCGCAATACTACAGGTGAGATGGATCTCTTTGTTTTGTAGGGAATTTTGTAGAAATTATATAATTATTTTGCATATATCCTTTCTTAGAGAAATATAAAGAACACCTACACTTTATGGCACTACAACAAAATAGCTTTGTTATATCATAGCAAACATAATTCTAATATAACTATGTACTGTACTATGCATGAATTATTACAGTAAGCTTTTTTTCCAGATTTTATGTGCCATCCGCCACCTGGATGGTGATGGTGAACATCAGCAACTGTCTGGCCCCCGGAGACAAGAATGAATCCTGCCCCATTAACATTGCCTTTAGAGCACGAGCACTGCCTGATTTTGAGTCCACAGACACAGTGTGAGTTTTGTTGGATTTTCCAGTGGTAGTTAGTGATTTTTGTATCGAAATTTCAACTTTCATTCATTTTTTATTTTTTATTTGAGCTAATTAAGATGACTTTTTAGAATGTAACTATATCATTGCATTCCAATATACCTTGTACAATATTTTCCTTATATGTATATCTCTTGATTTTAGGTTCCATAACTGCAGTGATGATAGTTCTGGAAATACTTGCATTGTTGAGTTCATCCCAGAAGAGGAAGTTTGGCATTACCTGCACATTTCAGCTGCTTCTAGTGCACCAGTGCAGCTCGGCATGGCTGTCAAGCTGCAATGTGAGTTACTATAAGATACGGGATTGAAAACTCCAATGGAAATTTGTAATGAGCCTTTATCACATGATACCATAATCTTGAATCTATAGTTAGGTGCAGTTTTTCTGATTTTCTTACTTCTCAGGTTTTCCTCAGAACCTCATTCCATATTTTTTTTAGTCAGCTTGTTGGCACTGTATCATCCACTCCAAAATGTTTTGTTGATCAAATTTGAATCAGTAAAATCATCATTATCTTCATTTCATATACATATTGTCTTGGTTTTGACAACCATTTTTTGGCAACCCATGAAGGGGACGCCCATGACCGAAGGGTTCCTACTCTGTTCAACTTCACTTTGACACTCACACTTTGCATAACTCATGTAACTGATATTCTCTCCCATGGTTTTCCTGGTATGCCAAACAGGTTCATTCCTCTATAGATAACACAGTCCATTTTTTATTCCTTTGTTCAGGGACATCGATTCTAAGGTCTCATGTTTTCCCTCAGCCTTGATGCATCTACACATAGGTGTCCTTTTAGAGCAATGAACTCATTCACGACAAATTTAGAACTGTGAGACTCTTTGCCCATCATTGTACATTTTGTTCATGATTCTACTGGGAGTAAACTATGCATGAAGAAAATGAAGTCCATTTGCATTATGTTGAAACCATTGCATCTGGCTTGGCTTTCATCTGTAGGTTATGAGGATAAGAGCTCAGCAACTCATATTGTGCTGGAAATTTTTGATAAAGTGAATGTTGACTAGCATGAATTTTTTTTTCATCTTCACAGCATATTTTACTATATATTAAGTACTAGTCTACGTACACATGAAATTAAAACGGTAACTTGAGAATTAATTTTAGTGTGAGATTTATCAGCTATACAATGTTATTACCATTAAGAAGATGTGTAATTCTTATGAATGTTTTTTTTCTTTGTAACAGTTTGTGGTGAAGTAGGTGGAAGCAGTTATCATCTTCTAAGCAAGGTGAACTTAGACCAGCTGAGTCCAGAAGACTCCATTGTTGACTTTAATACAACTTTCACCATTTACACTAATGACTCGGAAGAACTTAGCCAGGCCACCACCTCCCAAGAGGGCACCATCAAGGCAGAACCCGTCATTTTCATGCCTGTGAGCAAAACCAAGCAGCTTGCTGCTGAAAACTGCTGGCCAAGGTAACACTCAGTTTATTGCTGGAGCTTATGTCTTTTTTTTATCATTGTACATCGGTCAGAGGTAGTGAGCATTTCACGTGAAAGAGGCAATACATCTACATTGCTTGGTGTGAAAAATGGTTTAAAGCACTGTCATGCCAATCATTAACACCTGATAGGAATTAATGATTGTAGTGTATTTCCAGCAGTTCAACTATGCTAAATTTAGTTCCTGGGATGTACCTCATTCTTTATATTGTCTTTCCTTTTCAGGCACAACCTGGTCAAAAAGACTTTTGGTGGTAATTTTGTGTTTGAATATGACTTACCACCAAATGAAAATGGTTCTGTTCCACTTCTACTGGACATCAGCAATACATCTCCAACTCTTCTCGCATTTAATCTTGAGTCAATCACTGACATTGGAGGAACTCTTGTGATTGAACTCGCCATTTCACCATTCATTGTGAGTAAATAGCGTATTGCATCCCTGCTCGCTAAGGTGCATTGGAGTGTACTTCCAGAATATATCAGAGTTTTACAGTACATGTAACTACTGTTTGAAGTCTAGGGAATTGTCTACATATCTTGCTCGACGATGCTCATGCCTAATAATGAAAATATGAAAGTTGGGTTTTTATTTTGCAGAACAACAATAACACTCATAACATTAGTGTTGCTGGATGTGTGACACGTGGGAAAAGAGAGGAACCTGATGAGGATGGAGCGTGTGTGCGTGGTCATCATCTCCTCGTGAACACCTCCAGTCATGATACTAAAGGAACGAGTTTGTCCATTCCCTTCCCCGAGCCAGGCTTGTGGTACCTCACTCTCAGGCCTTGGTGCTACTTACTGAATGCAAGGTTTGTCATTTAGGATTTTGGTGTAATGCAAGGTTTGTCATTTAGGATTTTGGTGTAATGCAAGGTTTGTCATTTAGGATTTTGGTGTAATGCAAGGTTTGTCATTTAGGATTTTGGTGTAATGCTAGGTTTGTCATTTAGGATTTTGGTGTACTTTCTTGAAAAATATGTATTAGCTATCAACATATTTATGAGTTCAATCATTGCTTAAGTTATGGAACAATGATGGCTATGATTAGTTGATTCAAACTCTTTTTCTTACAATTTGAACTCAGCTTAAATTACTTAGATATGACTCAACTTCACATGGACTTTATTTCATGTAGAAATATGCATTATATAAACTGGTATACAATTTTTCTTGTATGGAATCAGTTTTTGTGGCAAGATTTTTAGCCCAGATTAATGGTCATAATGTTTGTATCTTAATGCTCATTTATTGGTGTTTCCTGGGACAGTGAGGTTGTGGAATGCAGTGAACAAGAGACCTCCATACTTTTTCATATTTCATCTGCTTCCTGCCTGGATGGGAAGTGTGGCACGTACGGCTCATGTTACCAGTACATATCTGGTGGCTTTATTTTCTCCACGTGTGTGTGTGATGCAGGTTAGTAATGGAGTGATATTGTGAGATTAGTAAAGTAGCTTAGGTGTTTTTACATATTCCTTTATAATGATATTAGGTTGTAGAGGTGTAGAGAGCTATACATTTTACAAGAATGAAAATTTTGCAAGAAAAAGTACATGCAACAACAAAAAACGAAAAATGCAAAAATCAAGAGTGCCTCTTTGGCTTACTTACTTTGTGAGAAGTACAAAGTTTTCTGGTGTTTTCTGAGTTCCCATCCCTCCATTCTTGTCCCTTTTGCATACTTTTTATTATAGTTTATGGAGGAATGTATTGTGTGTATATGTATATGATGCCCTTTCTCTCTTCCGATGCCTCAGGTTACCGTGGCTGGGGCTGCACGGATGACGCTCAGGCCACGCCCAACTGGGAGCTCCTGCTGTCCACCCTCCTGCTGACCCTCTCCAACCTCTTCTTTTTGCCAGCGATCATTCTCGCTCTGAAACGGAGATACTTTGCTGAAGCCTTAGTATATGTCTTTACCATGGTCTTTTCTACGGTAATATATTTATTAGATGTGCAGAATTGATGTGAAATTTGGATATAATTTTTCAATGAAAATATATTTTTGCCTATACCTCAATGATACTGTGATCAGACAAATGAGTACAGCTTCTTAAGTGTTTCAACAACAATTTATAAAACTGGTATTGACCACTTGAAAATTCATACCTTAGTATAATATACAGAGAATGCTAGTACTAGATCAGAAACTTAGGATCATTTGGCATAAGAATATGATAATTTTTAGGAAATCTTTATGTATAATGTAAAGTATAATATACAGAGAATGCTAGTACTAGATCAGAAACTTAGGATCATTTGGCATGAGAATATGATAATTTTTAGCAAACTTTTATGTATAATGTAAAGTATACACATCTTTGGTGAATGCATCATCTTAAAACTACTTTCTGATCCTTAATTTTCTTTTGGAATTTTTTTTTCCTCAGTTTTATCATGCGTGTGACCAAGAGGCCTACGTGTTCTGTCTGATGCGGCTCAGTGTCATGCAGTTTTGTGACTTCTACTCTGCAATATTTTCTTTTTGGGTCACACTGATTGCAATGGCAGACCTTCCCCACTCCCTCTACTCCCTTCTCCATGTAGCGGGGGCCATGGTAAGTCATCAGTTGTTTATCCTGTTTCTATCTACTTCTCTGGATAATAATATATATAAATTATCTCCCTTGATGAGAGATTACCGTTAATTCACTTAAATTCCCACTTTAAGCCACGAACACTACCTATCACTTACTTCTCTGAATTCCTGCTGTTACGATATTGCTTTCTCAGTGCCGATAATTAACACTACATCACCGTCACATAGTAACATGAGTGAATATGTGTGATAACTAGCTCCATCCCAAGGTTGTCCGCCATTATGTTGTAGTTAACTAGGCCTGGTTGAAGAGGAATCTTGGGATGACAGATTACAAACGGTTAAACAAAAGTATCAGTACATGACCAAATAGTCATAAAATATAAATGTTTGCGTACGTGTGCATGAGTGAGTATGTATAGGTATATTGAGGTTTAGATATCTATGCAGGCAGGTTTTTTTTTACTTGTTTTTTCATGTTTAGTGTGTGTAAAATGCAAATTGTATCGAGTATTTTTTACCAGAGTGATCTGCTGTGTGTTTGTGCCACCCCACATGTAAGGGAGGAAAATATAGCATACTAGGAGGTGTAAAATGTGGATGAAATAAGTGTTTCCATGCCTTATGGCATACATGCTCACATTTAATTGTATGAACAATTCCATAGCTAATCATTGCCTTCTTCATAGATTGTTGCCCTCGGCGTGGAGTACGACAGGACTGGCCTGTGGGTGTTTGTGGTGCCCTCTGTCTCGGCCTTCGTGGTCATGTCATCGTCTTGGGTAAGTTATGATTTCATGCAGGGTGAAAATTTGCACTCATTTTTATGAACGATACGAAAGGATTGTTGTAAACTTTTATGTATCAGGTATACATGGTTAATATGCATTGTCAATGCAGGGAGAAATAGACTAAAATTGTGCTGTGAATATTCTCTATTCATATGATGGCCCAGAGGTGACTGATATTGGATCCAGCCATTGTTGCACATGCCTCAAGGCTGGGGTGACGTCATGTAAAGGCTGCAAACTTCTGCCTCAATCAGTTCACCCATGAGACACCGTTTTCTTTTTGCTTAAAGTTTTGGTGCCCCACATCAGGCACTGCATACTTTTGACAAGTATTTTATTGTATATTTCAGTTATTTGCTGCCATCATCGTTACGGAGTCAACATAGGCAACTGCTTTATCCCAATCATTGTATTTAATCATTTGATTTACCATATGACTTTGACTGATATCAGCTTTTTTTTCTCACTCAGATCTGGCACTGTAAACAGCAGCAGGGCTGCTTTCCCAGCAGACAGTACTGGCTGACATCCCTACTCCCGGGAGTGTTATTGGCTGCCTCAGGACTCATCTGTTACGCCTTCTTTGAGACCCATGACAACTACTACTATGTGCACTCTGTGTGGCACGCCACTATGGCCCTTGCTATCCTTTGTCTGCTGCCTCCTCGGAGAAAGAAAGAGGGTAGGAATATTTCTTATGAGGCCAATTGCAATTTCTGCCAATATTCTCATGAATGACTTTTCTACTTAGAAAGCATACCTTGATATAAGATAACTATTTTATATATAACTTCAAAGTATCATAGACTGATATCAAAGTACAGCAACCAAAGATTTATATAGTGATCATTATTTCTGCTATCTAGTCAAAATCTAGTCAAAATATTGCATAAGGCATATTTATAATCAAGGAATTATGAAATAACATTTTTCATCATTTCATTATTAATTTTCATGTTTCAGTATGTGTACTCTCTCAGGTGATATTGAGTGTGTATATTTTTAAAGCTTCAGTAATATGCCATGATTTTTTTTTCTTAAACATGAGTGCAGTCATTAATGTATGTTGGGCTTTTGATACCTGGTCCTTTGTCTTGCTTACTAACTGTGTGCGGTGACCGTTCCTTTGCTGCCTCTTGTGTTTCAGTGCTTAGTGTGGTGTTCTATAATTTGATGGTAAATGTCACTGAATGATGTGATTTTAGGACACAGCACCTTCATGGGAAATTAATCCAAATCAGTCGCTGTGACAAAAGAAATATGAATGTAATGCTAGATGCATTGAATAGAATACAGGTACACTGAGAAAAGTATATAAACATACTCAATGAAGATAACAGCATGTGTAGTTAGATGCTATAGAGGCTGGTAAGGACAATAAGGAAGCATGTATTTTTCCAGTATGCTGTCTTTTTAGAATAAGTTGTGTCTATAAGCAGGGAAATTTACCCTAGGATAGTATAATCACACTTAAGATAACCAAAATGGAGGTAAAAAGTAATATTTTACTAATCAGTGTTCACACACATACACTCACACACACACGCACACGAATGGTTTAATGTGAAGTGTGAAAGAGCAGGGAAGGAAGAGATGAGGCATGGAGGAGGATAAAGAGAGCACCAAACAGAGGAAATAGACAAGAATATAATGAACAAGAAATGAATATGTGATGATAAGAAGAAAAGAGAAACGAAACAGATTTGAAAAATACTAGTTGATAAACTAAAAAAATAACCAAATTGTTTTATATCTATGTAAATGGAAAGCTGAAACTTAAGGTTTAGCAAGATTAGAAGAGACCTAAGTGATATATTAGGACTCAAAAGAAATGAGTGAAATATTAAACAAAAACTTTCAGAAGTGTGTATGAAAGAAACAAGAGTTTAGACCACTGCAAAAAGATATGATACATGATGCTGAATGAATGAGGAAGATAAGAAACCACTAGAATTATGAAGAATTGCAGAACTATTTGAGCAAGATATATGAATGAAATAGAGAATGGGAAATGGAACTTAAAACACCATTTTTCTGCACTTAATACAACTCACAAATCACATCTCATCACATCATTAATCTTACTCACTTATATCTCATGTAGCCAGGCTGTTCACCCTCACTATCGGGGTTGATAAATGAGTACCTGGGGAAGGTAACTGTGGTAACCCGGATGTCACACTAGCCCTGTGTCTCGGGGTAGTGGGTTGTCACCCACCACAGGCTCAAAGGCTAATGCGACGGAGATGAGCACCGAGGCCACCCGCAACATAGCGTATGCCCCCATCTTTACCTTTCCTTATAACTCACAAATGTGAATCTGAATCATGTAATGGTATTGTACTGAAGACAAGAATGCTCATCACAATGAGGTAACTTTGACATACTGTATAACCATTCGTCATCATGATCCTTCCGTCCACAAACTATATAAATGAACTAGTGTACCTACGGGAACATTGTATGGGTTGTCTTTCCTTCAGTTGTCCAAAAAAAGGATTATTCTTGATGTGGATGGTATTGTCACATCCTTGAATCACACATCTACTGATGCTTTATTTTCATTGTTCGTTTTATCATGCATTGTCAAAGGAAAGTCATGCTGTGTAATAGTCACTGGCTTTCATATAATTATTGGCATGCTTTTCTTTTAACACATTGAAATATTTACTCTTGTTATGATACTTTGTGGCAGGTGTTTGTGCTTGGCAGTCTGCTTATTTCTCGTTCACTCTCATAGAATACTCTTCCTACTCCACTTTACATGAGGTGTCCTTTAATCTGATTAATATTACAAACTTACAGGTGTTGTCTCCATCCTGCCTTTCCTATCTTTGTGAAAGGGAAACTGTATTGTCTCATGAATGAAAGGAGAAATCTGTGGTGTGACTTGAATATGTGGACGTACCAAGAGACAGAACAAAAGCAGGCCAGGTGGGACTCATGTGGCTCTCTATACCACCAGATTCTACCCTTGTTGCCATGTTGTTGCTGCCTTAGGTACATAGCATTACAGTAGCTTCATGCCTGTCTTTAACTCTGGTTTAGATGCTGAAGTTACTGAAATAATGACAAAGACATGGTCTGTTTGATGACAACTATAGTGTATTATAGAGAGAAATTCCTGCCATTATAGTAAATTGCTATCTCTTGTCTAGTCACTAGCATGTTTTTCTCAGTAATAGTGCCTTTATAAATGGTGTTTATATCTATTGTTCAGTTCTTTATTATTTGACGGTATGTATGTACATGTGTATTCTGTGCTTCATACCTCACAACAGTCGTGTGACATGATCGTACTCACAGTGCTGGTGTTGACTCCCTATGTGTTGGATGTGGATTAGAAATATTCCACTTTTGGCTTGTACAATCTGCAACAACATGGTAAAAGGTGATTGATATAGATTTACAGAGTTAATGGTAAAAACGTCAATCATAGCATAAAACGGAAGATATTACAGAGTTCACAATTTGTGTTTTATTCATAGTCATGTAGTCAGGTTTAATAATTTTATTGCAAAATTTAATAGCTTCATTTTACTAGTTGATTACATGCTATATATGCAAGTTTCTGTGGCTAACCTGCAAGGAATCTCTTCGTGAGATATATCCTAAGCCTGCTGTATAAATTTTGTTGTCATTGACCATGGATAGAACAAAAAGTGGAGGCAAAGCAGGAAGCACAAGCTACTGTATGGAAGGCTGAGCAACAGACAACCTTACTCAAAGAACTAGATTCGTTAGTAAATTCACTAGCAACTGCTCATGCTGTAAAAATGAGATTTTGGTCCAGGGCTAGCCATAGAAATTATGAATTTGCACAAAATAATCACCACACTTTTAATCCCTTATGGGACATTCAAAGTACATAACACTGCATGAGTTGAACCAGGATGATCAAGTCAAATTTTGTCAGCCTTGATTTTCCTATCACTGAACCACATTGCAACAGTGTTTCAGTAAAGCATTTGTTGGTATTGGTAATTTCTTGGGACTTTTTTCATACCCACATTGTTAGGATATAAGTTTTATGTCTATTTATTCTTCTTGTTCCTTCTTCCATCAAGAAGAGTCCACCTGCTCCTATTTATACAGCTATTCATGACACACTCCACCTCATTCACTTTCCCTCCCTCTAATATCTTAAAATGCTTTAGCAGGGTCCTTTCCTGGGGCCTATGTGACACGTGTAGCACTACCTCTTTGCTGATCTTCCTCTTCATCTCATTGTCGTCCATTCACTCAAAAGTTTAGGTTTCATTTCCACAAACAATGATTTACATATTTATTTATTTCATTTGGCCTTCCATACCTACAGTTGCTTCTTTTTCATTACTGTTGTTTTCTACCACATTTATTCATGTACAGTACATATATGTGTTTTTTAAATTGTCACGTTTAGATGGTCATTTTGGTACTGTGCTTTTTCCTGCTTATATGTTACCTCACTATCACAATCCAAAGCCTCATGTTATACCATTGTTACTCATATTTATTTCGGATTTTTTGTTCACAAATTTCAACCAAATTTGTGTCTATAAGAAATGTTTTGATAACATACCAGCTTTGTTTCTGGTTTTATTAGTAGTAGTTACTACGTAGTAGCTAGTAGTTAGGTCACTACTCTCTTGGAACATTTTACTTGGTAAAAAGAGCATGTTTGGACAGCATGCCCAAACAACTCAAAAAAGGTCATATAAGTCACTAAAATGTCTTGAGAAACTCTTGGCCAGTCTCCTTTTCATGAAAAAAGTTAATTAGAGTTCTAAATACCTTACTCACTTATAGACCAGTGTTCACTCTTCATTCTTAAGTATTGAAGCATGGAAGAAATGACTGACATAGATGCAATCCCATAAGGGTTCAGCTTCAAGGGTAAGGTGTTGAGTAATTGGAAGGTCAAGGTGACACAAGGCAGCTAGCATAACCAGGTGACTCAGAAAAGAGTCCGGTATACTCTCACCTGCCTTGGGTTATGGAGACCCAGCCATCACACCCTTCTACTTTATCTTCCTTCATCAAGGCAGGATGAAATCACACCCTGACTCATAAAACTTCTCAGCATCATACACTGATACTCATGCAGTTTGATTTAATGTTCATGATGATTTATTATGTTTCAAATAAGAATATAAATAATAGGAGATAAAGTGACAATAAAATGTAGAAGGTAAAGGGTTTTTGGATACATTGTCATTTTCCCAGTGAAATGAAATCTCATAGGTGGATTTTTTGCAGAAAATTTGCATATTTTTGGAACCGTATTATCATTATTTAGGAGATTTTATAGTAGCTAAGAAAAATGTTAAGTGTATTATCAAAACAGGGCAATGGGATGTGTGATTTTCAGTAATAGGTGAGTATATGTGTGATGGTTTTATTTGTCTTCTTATTTTTTTCCTGCTTATTTCATGCTTATTTCATGCTTATTTCATGCTTATTTCTACTTATTTCATGCATGCTGCCCAACATATATTGCAAAGGCACATTTGTACGAAAGGATTTATGTTACTATCTGTATTATTATTATTTGTATATTATGTATTTCTGTTTCCAAAATTTAACTCACCTTTTCATGACATCCTGTGTGAGAGCATCCAATACCTTTAATTTTTAACTCTTCTCTCAGATTATGCTGCTAGTAAAGAAAACGTAGAATAGAACAAATATGCACTGGTGTATATTTCAGAGGTGCTTGATGAGGAGGAGGATGTGGAGCCGCTGTCGGAGTGTGAGGCCCAGCCTATCATGGCCGAGGGACACAACTACTCGCCTGTGTCTTGATCACTTCTCTATCTACTTCTATATTTTAATGTACCACCATTCTCAGTCACAATCATTCCATATATGTTGCTCTTGTATGCATTTTTCTGTACACTCTATTTTGTAATATGAAGTCTTTCTATGTTTGTAAGTCTTTTGTATTGTTTGTACCATATTCTTAGCTGTCACTTAATTGCTTCTCATAGGAGGATACTGATACTCCGAAATGACACCAGCTTTGAATGTGTTTTTTGTTGCAAATTTTATTTTAGATCTTTAAACGCATTGCTTTTGTGTATGTCCAATGATTAGTTAATGTGGTAAGGTACTTTTATTATGGATGGATAGTCAGCATCAGACTTCATGTACAGTAGTACAAATACATTCTAGGTCTTCTTTATCCCTGGCTTATTTCATTCCAGGCCTTTCAGTTCTACTGTCAACAACTTTCAGGAGTGTGGAATAGGAATGTAGTAGCTGTTCCGATAATATGTATATGTCCAATAATGAAATACCCTTTGTTCTTCCATTTCATCTTTAACGAGTGGAACCATCATCCAAAATTTCCAACTCTACGAGAGTTCTCGGTTGGTGTTTTAACGAGAATTCCGGTCGATGATGAGCATAAACCCTCCCCCACACATCAGAGGTGTATTCCATACAAGGGTAGATAGTGCCCATGTATGGTCAATTTCTAGGAGAGAAAAAAATTGCTGGAGACAATACAGAACACCCAATATCATGGTTAGCTGATACCCTGATCCACCTCATCGAAGCATATTATGACTGAGGAATAATCCGGGATGATATTCAGAAATGAAGAAGAAAACTCATACTCTTAGACAAGGTGTATTGTAGATAACTTAAAGAGAAGTTGAGTTATACTTTTTAAACTATTGAGAGTTGTAAATTTCTTGTGGAACAGACTTAAAACGCCTGCCTTTTAGATTCTTCAAAGTCTGACAATCTTTCTTCAAAATTGCAGAACACTTGATGCCGACCAAGGTACCCACCCTGCTGACCTACACTATACCAGACCTCAAGGTCACCTTAATATGCTGAATATTTTCGGTATAGTTTCTATGTTTGCTGCATTCTATTGATTTATTTTAAGCATCAAAAAATCATAACAGTATAGTGTAATTGCAAAAAATATGTTTGATTTTCATGTATGAAATAATCATGTATATAAGTACAGCTTATTCAAAGAAATATAAAAGAATGTTACAATGGATGCATTATTTATGGCAGGCAGGATTTTTTATAGTGGCACCTGTGATTATAGGCTCATGCTGACCCCCTGTTTCCTCTAATGCACTCGCGTTCGAAGGTAGAGTTATGGGAGGTTATCAAGGAGGATAGTTAACGATTGCAGCAAGATTTTTGGGCCACCATCGGAGATCGAACTTGTCACACCAAGATCGCCACTTGCAGGCGCTAAACCACTCTGCCATCGATTTCCCAAATTCATGCTCCAAGCTCTGAAAATATTACACATTGAGTACTCTGAGCTTCAGCTGCACCAATGGTCTCTGTGAAGTTTGGACGGGTGAGTAGAGTGTTAACCATGTTTATCCAGTAATTATAAATGTAAATCTTTAAAAGGAATAATACAAAGAGAATGGTTACCGTAGATAACGCTAAAGTCGCCACCTGCAGTGATGTCGCCAGGCGCCATATATTACGAATCATAGCATCACTACTGATTTGTATGTGCCATTGAAGATGATACACAGTAGTTTATATCATGACTATAATCTACCCTGTTTCAGTGTTGTTTTATGCTTTGTATCTGCAAGTATATACGGTTTCAAATTTCACTACTCGTTTTTTTTTCGGGCGACGACGACGGCGGGAGGACACTCAGAACATAAACACTAGCTGGCGATCTTAGTGTAGCTCCGTTACCAACGTCGCCACTCGGTTTTATTTTTGTAATTTGTTAATTTATAGCCATACTATGACACAAGACATACTTGGCCTTGTCGCCACAGCTGCTACTTGCCCCACACAACAAACATTCCCAAACGAAAACGTAAATTTACTGCAGAGATACAGTATAATGGAGCAGTAGCCTATGATCATATACAGTAAAACCCTTATAACTCGGCATGGCATTGTATAACTCGGAATATGATATAACTCGGCAAGGCAAAGACAAAGTTTTTTTTTTTTTTTTTTTAATATACATTTATGCCTATAGCGTCTGTAGGCAGTGACCTCCAGGGCTCAGATGGTA
>JACEEZ010023477.1:98617-154193 GCA_016584305.1 Chionoecetes opilio | reverse complement strand
GTCCTTCTCCCCTTTCCCTCCCCCTTCCTTCTCCCCCCCGTCCCTTTCCCTTCCTCTCCTCTCTCTCTCCTCTCCTCTCTTCTCCTCTCCCTTTTCTCTCTCTCTCTCTCCTCTCTCTTCCTCTCTCCCCTCCTCTTCCCCTCTCCTCTCTCTCCTCTTCTCTCTCTCTCTCTCTCTGAATAGACGATGAATCAATAGTACTTTTTAATCTGCTCTACCCTAACTATAAGTGGGAAGATCATATGACTGGACAGGATGTTAATAACGTTTTGATATTTACATGAATACTTTCATACAGCTATATAATATATATTTTCACGTCAAAGAACACATAGTTAAAAGGAACACACAAAAAAACCTACTTTTCGAGGGAATTGGGAAACTCCATTAAACATAGTGTATTATTGGTTTGATAACTGGTCTGTATTCTGGGACTGAGAGTGCTGTGAAGTGTTGGGGCAGGTGTATCCAGCTTCTTTCCTGTGAATACGGATGAGGCAAGGTGCGTCCTTCCCCCTCACTTTTCAACGCTTGTATGGCTGGGTATTGGACAGGTTGTAGATCAAATGATTGTGGAGCATCCGTCGGCAACACAGATCACTGATTTTGTTTTTGCCGATGATGCAGTAATCTTTGCTGAGTCGCTGGAGGTCCTGGTGATGGCTCTCGAGGCGCTGCACGAGGAGGCAAAGCCTTTGGGACTTGAGGTCCCTGGCTCAAGACCAAGGTCCAGGTATTTGGGACTTACTAATGAAGCGTACAGTCTGTTCTGCGTGTGGCGAGGACATTGAGATCTTTGGAAAGTTTTACATACCTTGGTAGCACGTCCATAATGACGGCGGGTCATCAAGAAGTCTTACGGGGGGATTGGCATAGCCCCCCGGTGTTTGGACTCGCTCGCGGGTATTTGGCGTTGTCGGTACCTATGCAGGAGGACAAAGATCCGGATCTTCAAGTCGCTTGTGATCCCTGTCTTACTCTATGGTTGTGAGACTGACACTAAATAGTGACTTAAAGAGACGAATCATGCCTTTGGTAAAAAGTGTCTTCGCAAAAATCAATGGGGTACGCTGGTATTAAAGTTCAAATCACGATTGCCCGTGAGACTAAATCGGGCCTATTACCTGCTAGTCCGTCAGCGCCAACTTCGGTTTATATGGGCATGTGGGCCGCTACCCTGAAACCATCCTTCCCATCGGGTTGTATCTGTAAGAGACAATCCGGCGTGGAGGAGGCCAAGGGGGCGCCCACAAGGCTCGTGGCTGGGGCAAGTTGATGTTTCTTGTCGAGAGCTACTTGGGTATGGAAAGGAGCCTGCAATGGGAACTCGGCGCGTGGTGACCCCGGGAGTGGCGTCCGTAGGGTGGGCGAGGCGACGCGCCCCCCGGCGTATGCCCCCAATGATTGATTAATTGATTACATAGAAACAAGTTACAAAACTTTCAGCTAAATGGCCATTAACTTTAAAAAGGAGTTTAAAAAATATCGAATATTTTTAACTTATAATTAAAATTGCGAAAGATAATTATTATAAGTCTACTTTAAAAGTAATTCAGGAAATCCCTCAAAACTTGGAAAATTATTAAATGAAAAATTAAAGAAAAAAATAGATCAATTGAAAATTTTTATTATCAGGAAAGTCCTTACTGAAAATCAGAAAATAGCTAATGGTTTTAATGATTACTTTTGCATGAAAGCCATAACCTAGCTCAAGGATTAAAGTACCGCTAACACATTTTAAAATGACCTTCCTCCGTCTGTGCCTTTTCCTTTTACTTCAGACCTACAAACCAGCATGAAGTTGGAAATATTATTGATAGTATGAAAAAGAATCACGGGCCCATGATGACATAAGCATTAGTGAAATTAAGCATGCAAGCAAGAAATTATTCCTTTCTTAGAATACATAATCAATAAGTCTTTTGTGAAAGGTTGTTTCCCCAAAATCATTTACGATAGCCCGAGTATTCCTTTTTTTAAAAAGGTGATCGTCCCTTTTTCTATTACCGTCCGATTTCTATACTACCTAGTATTAGTAAGATTATTGAAAAATATTACACATAGATTACTGAATTATCTAACAAATAAATCCCTTTTAACTAACAATAAATTTGGGTTCAGACCAAATTTTTCTACTGACTGGCAGTTCATCACCTTACACAAAAAATGTCATGCTCTAGATAATAGAATTTTTCGCTGACAGTTTTCTGTGATCTTAGTAAGGCATTTGACACTATTATCATTCTAATTGCTGCATAAACTTAGTGTATGGCATAAGGGGTCCGGCATAAAATTGGTTTAAAAGTTATTTAAATTCAAAAAACAAACACAGCTTTTAATAACACCAACATCACAGCGAAAAATTATTAAATGCGGAGTCCACAAGGATCGGTTTTAAGGGCCAAAAAAAAAAAAAAACTTATATTTCCTGTAAATATAAAGAATTAATTTTAAGTACATTTAAATTTTTAATAATTATTTATAAAACAACATTTCTTTCACCTTTCCACGTTACAACCCCTTTTAAACATAATTAATTGTTCCATTTAAAAGTATAAATATTCTTAAATTTTAACAACAATTAAAGGGTTTCCACATGAAATACAAACCCCATATTACTAAATTTGGTCCTTATATAAAAATAGAAAAGTAATTCGAATTTTTTACAAAAAATTTTATAAATTCCTTGGGAATAAACATTACTTATTTTTTCTGGCTTATTATAATACTGTCGGATTAAAATGTTTCAATTTAATAAGATTTTCCTTATAAACTTTTTATTTTAAAAGTTTTTTGTCTGGGGGGTACTTATAAGACTGTCTGGGGGGTACTTATAAGACTTATATCGATAATAATTATTCATCACCAAAAAAAAATTTAATAAGGATTAGTCAGGATGTAATAGTTTGCACATACAGCTCCCATTTTCCGTGATCTTCAATTTTTAAAGTACAGGATATAATTACATATCAACTATTATGTTTTGTTTATAATGCTTAAATATTTAGAAATTAATTTTGGTTTTGAGTATGCTACACACACCAACGGGCCAAGCAAGACCACAAACAATCTTAAAAACCCCTTATGTAGAACCATCCCTGCCCAACACAGCGTCATATTCAGAGCTCTAAACTCTGGAATGAGCTCCACTAGATATTAAACCCGACCCTTTAACTCATTTAAATTACAAGTTAAAATACAGTTAAAACTGCATACTAAGACTCTTACAGTTTGATACATCATAATTACAGAGTGCCTCAGCATCTTATTAGACATCAATATGTGGTGTAAATTTTGGCAGTTGGGATTATTATTATTATTATTTATTATTTTATTATTTTATTATTATTATTATTATCATTATTTTATCATTATCAAATTTTTATTATTATTATTATTTTTTTTGTTGTTGTTGTTGTTGTTGTTGTTGTTGTTGTTGTTGTTTTTTGTTGTTGTTTTTTGTTCCTATTATTGTCATTAATTATTATTGTTAATATTATTATTATTATTATTATTTATTATCATTTTTTTGTACGATTATTATTATTATCCTCTACTACCACTACTACCACTACTACTACTACTACTACTACTACTACTACTACTGCTGCTACTACTACTACTACTTAATATAATGAAAAGCATTTAATTATTGCTACTACTAAAATTACTGTTTTATTATCTTATTATTAATTATTATTTTATTATTATTTTTAAATTTTTATTATTTATTATATTGTTATTATTACTATTTACTATTATCTTTTTTTTTACAACACTACTACTACTATTACTGCTACTACTATATTCTTTTTATACTACTAAATTGTATTTCCCGTATTCACGACTGCTCTAGCTAAACCCGTAGTGCATGCGTCCTAAGGACCCACGAGCTCAATGGACAAGATTTAGACCTATAAATGTTATTAACTTGTTTTTGTAATATAATGTTAATAAACAATCAATCAAAATCTCTCTCTCTCGCTCTCTCCCATTCCTTACGTTTTCATCGCTCATTCGAAACAAAGTAATGCAGAGAGAAAATCTGTCTCTCGGCCTTGGTATATACTGTACCTCTGATGTATTACGTGTATCATTGTTGTTGTTATTGTTTTGTTGTTGTTAGTAGTACTGGTAATGGTGGTGGTGGTTCTGTTGTCATGGTAGCATATTATTTGTTATTCCTGCAATTTATTTTTTGTCTTGCATATACTAATATACAATGGGAAGCGCCAACCTTCACGTACACTTGTTCAGACCTTTACCAACGGGGACACCAAAACCTCCCCCTGTAGGGGGAGGTTTTGGTGTCCTCGTTATAGTCGTCACCGGTGTTACTTTGGTGGTAATGGTGGTCGTCGTTTTGTATTCATGTTCCTTAGCGTCTGTTATTGCTATTTATTATTTTCTATTTTTCATTTTACCCCTTGAGGCCCAGCACGTAATTTTCATTGTAATGTGGCACCATTAGGCGATTATTTTTAATATAAGCAATATTTTATACATATGACCTGTTTAGTATCCTTGTCCACTAACTAATTTGGTATATTATGTTACTTTTCGTAATTTTATGGATAACAACGGACGATTTTATATAGCAAAGGAAAGATCTGGGCGTGAAGCGGTTAAACAGTTATTAATCACTTTTACACAACAGTTACAGATGGCTTAAAAGGTAAATGAATTAAGGCAGTAAATGGATATATTTCAATCGTATATTTTTATTGTTTCATTTCGCCGTCATCTACGTCATCGTCTCTTCTTTTTAAATTTCGTGGTGTCACATATGGTCTTTTTTTTACAAGGCGAAAAATCCTGACCCCTTGCTGCTTACTGACTGATATTTGGATGCCAAGAGAAGAGAATAGTACGGTTCTTCTAAATTTCAGATGTATTTTATCATAGTTAACCATATTATCAGGTAAACATAGGCATACTTTTAAGCATGAGACCTTAAGATAGAATGGAATTTTTGCCTCGCTAAAAAAAATTGACTATTGGGTGTTCCTTGCCCTTCCTCCTTCTCTCCTTCCTCCGCGCCGCCCTCAGCTTGCCGAGATGGTGCCTTCAACCGCCTGGAACCGAACCATTAGGACCTCCAGAAAAGACCCCGATTCTCCCCATTAACCGACTAGACGACTCATTAGCAGAGATGTTGAGTCACTAGGGAGCCACTAAGAGTCAAGGATGAAGGAGACGACTTTCCTCCTTTCCCTACACCTGTATTCTCCTCCTCCTCCAATTCTGCGTCTCCTTCCTATCCTATCCTATCTCCCTCACATGACACTCCCATTTCCTGTCCTTCCTCTCTGTCCGCCCTCGCCTCGCATGTTACCTTATCACCAAAATATTTTCCCTGATTCCCCTCTCTATGCCTTATGTTCCCTGTGTACCTGTTCATTTGCCTCCCACACACACCTACCTGCTTACCACTTTGCTTCTTACCTCAACTTTGTCTACCATCAGGCTTTGGTCCGAAACTTGGGTCTTTCCTATTCACTGGATTAGTTATCGCAGAGTCCTGAGGCTAGATGAAGTGATGATGACACCCCGCATTTTTTTTTTCTCTCTCTCTCTCTCTCCCTCTCTCTCCTCTCTCTCTCTCTCTCTCTCTCTTCTCCTCTCTCTCTCTCTCTCTCTCCTCTCTCTCTCTCTCTCTCTCTCTCTCTCTCTCTCTCTCTCTCTCTCTCTCTCTCTCTCTCTCTCTCTCTCTTTCTCTCCTCTCTTCTCCTCTCTCTCTCTCTCTCTCTCTCTCTCTCTCTCTCTCTCTCTCTCTCTCTCTCTCTCTCTCTCTCTCTCTCTCTCTCTCTCTCTCTCTCTCTCTCTCTCTCTCTCTCTCTCTCTCTCTCTCCTCTCTCTCTTTCCTCTCTCTCTCTCTCTCTCTCTCTCTCTCTCTCTCTCTCTCTCTCTCTCTCTCTCTCTCTCTCTCTCTCTCTCTCTCTCTCTCTCTCTCTCTCTCTCTCTCTCTCTCTCTCTCTCTCTCTCTCTCTCTCTCTCTCTCTCTCTCTCTCTCTCTCTCTCTCTCTCTCTCTCTCTCTCTCTCTCTCTAAAATACGTCTTCCTTCCATTTGTTTTTCACCCTTTTCATTTTCTTTCATGGATATTAATCTGACCTCCTTTTTATCATTTTCCTTTCTCTCCTTTTCAATGGAGCGCATTGTCATTTTACAGTGTTTTCTGCTTTACCTTCTCAAACGTTGATTATCCTTTGCATATTTACCATCGTATGTTTAAAGCATCTTTTCACACGTTCTTTGATAAGTTTTCATCAGCATTCATCAATTCCTGTCTTTTATAATTATTTTTCTTCCTTCGTACCTCTCATCCTTCCTCTTTTTTCCCTTCCTTACCTCCTTCTCCTCTTTCTCCTCCTCTTGGTATTTTTCTTCTTTATTTCCTTCCTTCTGTATGATCCTTTCTTCCTCTTCTTTCTCTCACTATTCTTTCTGATTATTTCCTATGTTCTCCTCAACTTCCTGACTCTTCCTACTTCATTTCCTTGATCTCCTCTTATTACTCCTCATCTTCTCTCTACGTCCTCCCTCCTCGTGCTAATCTTCCTCCTCCTCTTCCTCCTCCTCTTCCTCCTCACCTTCACCTTCCAGACTTTAAGGAGTCCTCGATCTTTCTTCCATTTCCCTTCTGCATCACCATTACCACAATATCCTCCTCGTTCTCTCCTCAACTCCTCTCTCTCATTTTTCTCTCTCCCTTTTCTCCCGTAATAACATTATTCTCAGTAGTAGTGCCAGCTTCTCCATCTCTCTCTCTCTCTCTCTCTCTCTCTTCTCTCTCTCTCTCTCTCTCTCTCTCTCTCTCTCTCTCTCTCTCTCTCTCTCTCTCTCTCTCTCTCTCTCTCTCGTAGACATCCCTAAAGTTATATATAAAAGAAAAATAGGGTAATTTAGTCAAGGTTATCGTTATTGCCTTAGAGAAATTCGTGTAGTTCTGCAGTTCGGGAAGTTGTTTGATTCACCACATTTGTATAATTGCTCCGAGGACCCACCATTTATGTAACTAATAGTTGGGTTCTCGCGCTCGCTTTTCCACGCGGCTCGCAAGTGGAAACTCCATTAAATACAACGCCGATAGTGTATAATGGAATCCAATATTGTTGTGAAATATCGTCACGTAAAAGTGAATTAAGAAGTTTGTGGTGCTTCTGTGTGTGTGTGTGTGTGTGTGTGTGTTGTGTGTGTGTGTGTGTGGTGTGTGTGTGTGTGTGTGTGTGTGTCTGTGTATGTGTGTATGTGTATGTCTGTGTTGTGTGTGTCTGTGTGTGTGTGTGTGTGTGTGTGTGTGTGTGTGTGTGTGGTGTGTGTGTATGTGTGGTGTGTGTGTGTGTGTGTGTTGTGTGTGTGTGTGTGTGTGTGTGTGTGTGTCTGTGGTGTGGTGTGTGTGTGTGTGTGTGTATTCATAAAGTTGTATTCATCTAATTGTATTTTACAAGGCATGAGCTACATATGGCCCCGTCTCCATATCTACATATAATTATCATTCATCTCTCCCCATGTGTGTGTGCGTGTGCGTGTGTGTGTGTGTGTGTCTGTGTGTGTGTGTGTGTGTGTGTGTGTGTGTGTGTGTGTGTGTGTGTGTGTGTGTGTGTGTGTGTGCATATACGAGTAATTTCCAGACATTCCCAAAATAGAAAGTTTAGTTTAGAAACATGGAGAGTTGTTGCAACAGTTAGAACCGACATAGCGTAAGAGGGAAAAAAAAAAAGTTTCGCTCGGCCAAATTGCGTTTCTGCCGCTGTACTCTCGACTTTGTAATTCGCCTGAGTTTGTACAGATTTGTATGTAATTCCAACGTGTACAATTCCCCTTTGATCTGCCTTGACTCGGCTCTGTTTCCCATTACGACGTACTTTCCCTCTCTCATTTTTGTACTTGGGTAGAGATGAGGGGGAGGGAGAGGGAGAGGGAATTGAAGGAATGAGAGAGAGAAGGAGAGAAAGAGGGAGAGGGAATTAGTCACGAGTTAAGGACAGTTAGAGTGTTGTTTTGATTACTGGTAGAAGTGGCGGCTGCTGGGGAGATGACCTTCCTCCTCCTCCTCCTCCTCCTCCTCCTCCTCCTCCTCCTCCTCCTCCTCCTCCTCCTCCTCCTCTTCCTCCTCTCTCCTCCTCCTCCTCCTCCTCCTCCTCCTCCTCCTCCTCCTCCCCCTCCTACTCCTCCTTCTCCTCCTCCTCCTCCACTCCTCTTAATTCTACTGCTCCATCTGCTCCTTATTCTCCTCTCTCTCCTCCTCTTATTATTATAGATTTTATGTTTTTCTTCTTATATCAGCACCATGACCAAAACTACTGCTACTGCAACTACTACTAATACTATTTATACCACCACTACTACTACAACTACAATTAATACCACTACCACTACTATTGCTACTACTTGTTATTGTGACACCTTTTCCTGGTCAACAGCTAACCGTCTTTCCTCTCTTCCTACTCCTCCTCTCCCTCCTCTTCATCCTCCTCTTCCACCTCCTCGTCCTCCTCCTTCTACAGAATGCCACACCAGGAGTATCAGGTTACTAGTGAGTTTTCAAGATGATGGTACTGGTGGTGGTAGTGGTGGTGGTGGTAGCGGTGGTAGGCGTGTTAGAGGTGGTAAAGGAGGTGGTAGTGAACATTTTTGTAGTAGCAATTTTTGTTGGTATGACAACGATGTAAAAACTTGGATGGGATACGGCATTCATAGATAATTAGTGGTTGTTGTGGAGGTTGTTGTTGTTGTTTTAGTAGTTTACTACTACTAAAACTACTACAATTTTCATAATTATCATAATTTTCCTCATCATTACTATGACTATTTATATCACTAATACTAAAAATACATACTACTACTACAACTACTACTACTATTCTTATCACATCTACTATACTCTACCACAACCACCACAACCAAAGTAACTACAGAAGTGGAGGAAAGGAAACGAAGAGTAAAGACACATGAGAGATGACGATGTCAATGTGATGGTGGTGATGGTGTTGGTAAGGATGACAGACTAAACAATGACCCAACTACTGACTAAGGTAATGGTGATGATGAAGTGATGGTGGTGGTGATGAAGGTGATGGCAGTAATGGTGAGGAAGACGACGACTTACCTAAGGGAAAAAACAGTGCACGTGTCCATTTTTAACGCGTCTTAGTATTAAGTGGACCACCTTGGCCTTGGCTGGTAAACACGGGCGCCCTTTCATCTCCCTCAGCGACATAACAAGAGCGAGACGTGTACTTTTTCCCGACTTCCTTTCCTTTTTCCCCCTTGGCTAAATGCATTCTACTCGTCCCCTTTTTCCTCCTCCTTTCTTCCTTCTCCTTCCCTTCCTCCGTTACTCCCCGCCCTCTTCTATTCCTCTGCCAACTTCGGCGCAAGAGATGGGTGGGTGGTGAGGAGCCTTGGACTGTAATATACCGTTTTCTTCATCTTAGTGAGTTACTTTAAGAGTATTCAAACCAAGCAGCTCAGTAAGGACTCGAAAGTATGTTGCTGTCTGCGAGATCTTTGTAGTCCATTGCAATCTGTTCGTCGTTTTCTTCCTATCATTTCTGTTTATTATTCCTATTCCTTCTTCTTGCTCTTATTTTCCTTGTTAATCTCTTGATCTTGACCTTTTCATCTACCGTTTTGTCCTCCTCCTCCTCCTCCTCCTCCTCCTCTCCTCCTCCTCTCCTCCTCCTCCTCCTCCTCCTCTCCTCCTCCTCCTCTCCTCCTCTCCTCCTCCTCCTCCTCCTCCTCCTCCTCCTCCTCTCCTCCTCCTCCGTTCAATTCTGGTCGCCCTGTTTCGTAAAAGATCAAGCCAAATTGGAATCAGTGCAAAGAAGAGCAACCAAAACAAATTCCATCTCTGCGAAATTCATCGTATGAAGAGAGACTGCGGAAACTTAATATGTTTCCTTAAAGATCGTAGAATCCGTGGGGACTTGATAGAACCTTTAGATCTAAAGGTTTGAGTATTATCAAGGACTATGAGCTTCAACCAGTGACACAAGAAATATGGTTTAAATAAACGGTCAAGTGCATCACGATCTCTAAATTATTCATGTTAGAGTCGTGACGATGAACAAGTTACAGCAAATTGCGAGCACACAATAACTACATTCAAAACAGACTGACGCACTGTAAATAAATGGGTATGTAGTGGAATCGATCTAGTCCCCCGTACGATTAGTTGTAGTGTAGTGGTGTTGTAGTTAGTATTTTCATATCCTACATTCTGCACTATGAAATTCCATGTTCCTATCCTCTTTGGGAATTATCATTTCCCAACTGTTTCTTACAAGTAGTGATAGTTTAGTATGTAGTTCAGCAGATACCCTCGCTATGACCATAGGTCCCTGGTCTGTACCCTATTACCATGTATCCTCCTCCTCCTCCTCCTCCTCTTATGCACTTCTCCACTCCTGTGATACAATTATCCATCTTATAGGGAGAAATAGGGAGTGAAGTAGGGATCTTTAAAAGAAGGCTGGATAAATTCATGGATTGGGATGAAAGGTGGATGTAGGTAGTGTTAAGTCTACAGACACTACCACGTATAGGTCTTAAGCTTCCTTATATTTTCGTATGTTCTTATGTTCTCTTGCCGTCTCAAATGGCCTCACAACCCCCTTCACCTTCCGTCTCAGGATCTGAAGCCACCCTGCATCGTGTATTCATTGCTTTTTGAAGATTTTTTAGGTTTTTGAAGATCATTAGGTGCCTGAAACGAGTGTGAATCAGTTTATGTCAAATTTATAGGCAGGAAGAAATACTACAAAATATATATTATTTGCAACATTTCTATAGGAGAGAACAATTGCTTCTAGTTGGCGTATAAGAAGGTTCATTGACTTTTCTAAGGACGTAGTGGTGAAGTGAAGAAATATATCACTTGCCATAATTTGTGAATAACAGTGAGGCATGCGTAGAGGTGTCAAGCGAAGAGAGAGAGAGAGAGAGAGAGAGAGAGAGAGAGAGAGAGAGAGAGAGAGAGAGAGAGAGAGAGAGAGGAGAGAGAGAGAGAGAGAGGGGGGAGAGAGAGAGAGAGAGAGGAGAGAGAGAGAGAGAAAAGAGAGAGGAGAGAGAGAGAAAAAAAATGGAGGCAAGGAAGGCAAAGGAAGGAGGAAGGACCGGAGACGCCTCTTCCCCACTACTAAATAAACTATATCGTTTTATCATCGTTAGACAAGATATTGAATTTATTCCACTAAACACAATAAGAGATTATTCCTTAGCGTCTTGGTGTTGGGTAAGTTTTGAGGTGATGTCCTTAGGGATGGCTGAGCAGGTCATGGCTAACAGATGACTCGGCCTCAGCTCCACCGTGCCCTGAGGGATGATAGTGGAGGAGAAGAAGGAAATGTGGAACAGGACTGGAAGACGACGAAAAGGTTGAGGGATGATGAAGAAAGATGAGGATAGAGGTAGAAGGATTGTAGGATGAAAAAGATGAGTAGGAAAATGTAGATAAAGAGAAAATAGGAGGAAGAGGTTTGGAAGAAGACGAAAAGGTTGATGGATGATGAAGAAGGATGAGGATAAAGGTAGAAAGATTGTAGAAGAAAAGAGAGGAGTAGGAAGTAATGGAAAAGGAGAAAATAGGAGGAAGAGGTTTGGAAGAAGACGAAAAGGTTGAGAGAGGATGAAGAAAGATGAGGATAGAGGTAGAGCGATTTTAGGATGAAAGAGAGGAGTAGGAAGAAGTAGAAAAGGAGAAGATATGAGGAAGGGAAAGGCAGAAAATAAAGTGGAGGAGGAATAGGAAAAGTAGTAGTAGTTAAGATAAAAGATGTAGTGCGGGAGGGAGAGGAGCAAGGAAAGTGAGGGTACTGTTAGGTAAGTTATAAGAAAATGAGAAACTATAGATCTAAATTGCTATAATGATTCATATGATACTGTGAGCCAAGTGTAATAGTGAGCCGATGAGAGGAGAGGCATGTCAGACTTAGTTCAGTTCAGTTCAGTTCAGTTCAGTTCAGTTTAGTTCAGTTCAGTTCAGTTCAGTTCAGTTCAGTTCAGTTCAGTTCAGTACTCTTTATTTCGTATGAACCTAAAAATCCCATACAAATAAATAAATAAAAAAGAATTATGGACGGGCCGGGCCAATCATTAAAATGAATTGATGAAAAGTAATAATATATCTAAGGTATGTATATATCAAAAGAAAATATGGTATAAATCTGTAAACTGTATAAGAATGATAAAAGGTGGTGGAGTGGTGGAAGGGGCAACAAAGGGCGTGGTGGAGTGTATGGGTGGGGGGCAGGGAGTGTATGGGAGGGGGGCAGGGTGTGTATGGGTGGGGGGCAGGGAGTGTATGGGTGGGGGGCAGGGAGTGTATGGGAGGGGGGTAGGGTGTGTATGGGTAGGGGGCAGGGAGTGTATGGGTGGGGGCAGTGTGTAGCAGGGCCATACCGAAGCTGGGTGTGGCAGTGTCTCGCGAGATTATGGGCGCTGGGTCCTTACTGAGCGAGCTGCGGTACTTGCCTATATGTGGTATCGCCGCCCTGCGTACTCTACCTCCCTGCCCACCCACCTGCTCCACCACCCTCCCTGCCACTCCCCCTCAGTGCAGGTGCGGCGGCGCGCCCTTCAGAGGTAGGTGTGGCATCGTGCTCCGACCCAAGGGGAGTTGGTGCCCGGGAAACACTTACCATTAATGCAGTGGTCGTGTCTGGCGCCCTTGCACAGAGACCCTTGCCAATTTCTATAATAACAGAAGAGTCGCGTGTACTCATAAGGTGTGGAGAGAGGAGAGAGAGAGGAGAGAGAGAGAGAGAGAGAGAGAGAGGAGAGAGAAGAGAGAGAGAGAGAGAGAGAGAGATGAGAGAGAGAGAGAGAGAGAGAGAGAGAGAGAGAGAGAGAGAGAGAGAGAGAGAGAGAGAGAGAGAGAGAGAGAGAGAGAGAGAGAAATGCGAGGTAAAAAAGGAGAGGAGGGAAGGTAGGGTGGTGGCCGCGGGGTGACGAGACGAATGAGCACAGGGGTGACGGAGGAGAAATTAGAACAAGATGATAAAATGAGGGGGATGTAGGATGACCCAAAAAAAATAAGGCGACATGACTACCTAAAGTGTGAGGCAATGCTGAAATGTGTAGCAAAGCAAACTGAAAAATAGAGTAGTGAAGAGGAAAGTTAGAAAGAGGAGCATTTGTGTACTATACTCCTTGTAATATAAGGCATTAACTTACACGAGGTGACCATTGAATCCCAAAACTCCTTACTGTAGGGGAGAGCGGGGCAGGTTGCATCGAGGGTAGGTTGCATCATTGCCTCTAACTCGCATGTTATCACACGTACATCGTCTTAATACTACTACTACTACTACAACTACTACTACTACAATAAACTACTACTACTACAACTACAACAATAATAATAATAAAAAAAGTTAATGCGAGTTAGAGGCAATGATGCAACCTACCCTCGATGCAACCTGCCCCGCTCTCCCCTATGTGTGAGTGCAGGATAGGAAGCGTGAAAAGGCTCCTCCCCGCCCACTCATCCCGCTACTCACATTGCCGTAGGATGAAAAATATATATATAAAAAACATCATTGGCGAGACTAGTTGTCATTTTAGAAAGATAGGAATTATTATTATGACAAAAGTTTATCATTAAATGTAACATATGTCACGCCTTTTGCTTCGTAGAAAGAGGAGTAAGAGCAGGAGGGAGGACATTTTAAAAGGTAGATAATTATGTTTTGAGATTTTTCAGTGTATTCATAAGTCCTGAGATATTTCCATTCAACAAACAATTACTTAAATGTTGCGTATAGTTTTTGTTTTGCATGCTGTTTTTGCTGTAGTTGTTGTTGTTGGTGGTGGTGGTGTTGTTGTTGTTGCTGGTGGTGGTGGTGGTGTTCTGGTGGCGGCGGTCGTATCATTACTGTTGTTTGTATTGGTATTCCCCTTTTGTTATTGTTGGTATAATAGTTTTGTTTGATGTTTCGCATTTGTTGTTATTTTAGTTTTTGTTGCCGCAACTATTTATACACGTTTTTTTTATTGCTGTGGTTGTTGATATGCTTTTTTGTTTGTTTTTAGGGGTGTTGGTAGAGAAAGGTGCAGGCAAAAATGGACGTTGTTGTTTTTGTTATAATTATTATGACTTATGGCCGGCTTTATTATTGTTCTTATTGTGGTTGTAATTGCTGCTGCTGATTACAGACGATGCTGTTTCTGTTGTTGTTGTTGCAGTTCTGAATAATAGTTGTGTTCCTTAGTTGTGGGCTGTGTTGCTAGGGATTATAGACGATGTTGTTTCTGTTGTTGTTGTGGCAGTTCTTGGTATTGGGTGTTCTCAGTTGTGGGCGTTGTTGTTAGTGTGGGTCGGCTTTGTAATGCATGAAGGGGTTGCATGGTGGGGCAGCGACCGAGAGTTGCCCACGCACAACATCTGGCCGGCAAATAATAACGGTATGTTTGCTCCACCGGGAGTGGCTGAAGGGACAAGTGAAGGTATTATTGCAACACAAAGCCACTGGGCGCTCAAGACTGAAGGAGGTATTGTGTGGCAGTCGAGATAGAAAGAGGGGGGGGGTACTCCTTCTGCCTGCCTCCCCTGCTCTCACCCTCTCCCGCCTCACTCACGGCTTCCTTCCCACCCTCATTCTATCCCTGGCCCTCACCATTAGCCCCCTCACCCCTTACACCATTCACCATTATCCCCCTCAGCTTTACTTTCATTAGCCCCCATACAGTCTTATCCTGTTTTTTATCTTTTCCTCTTCTTCCTCCTCTCTCCTCCTCTCCTCCTCCTCCTCCTCCTCCTCCTCCTCCTCCTCCTCCTCCTCCTCCTATGACCTATGCAACTTGGCCTCTTTTGCAGTCTACCACTTCCTGTTTTTCTCTGTATTCCCTGCCTTTTCAGACAAAATAACCTCTCCTTCCCTTCCTTAGTTCACATCCATCCACCCATCCATCCATCCATCCCTTTGTCTCTCCACACACCAATGCTTCTCCTTGACCACCACCGCCACCACCATCTTTTCCACTTTTCCACACAGCCACTATCTCGCCCCACAGCATCAGCAGCCATTGTGGTAACCCGTGACAACACTGATTACCTCCCGTGTGTATATTCCCCAACTCTAGCGAGTATGTGGTTTCCGAGTAAAGACGCTTGGCTGTAGCTCCGAAAATAACCATAAGATTTTCTCGCAAATACCTTATTGTGACTCCCACACAAAGCTACTATAATAAGTACGGGCATTATAACCTAGCCTGACCGTAACCGAACGTAACCTAACCTGACGTGTTCAAGAGTAAACGCCACATACTGTTCCAGAAGACGGAAATATGCCTCCCTTGTACAGTACCTCTGCCTTGCTTATCTGTACCACGTGTAGTAATAACCTCTTTATTACCCTCTTGTTTGTTCCTTATTTATTACTCGCTTAAATCATCCTTCACCATGCCACATATTGCTTCAGAACGCTCGTCAAAGCACCCCATTAACCCCATGATACGCACTCATCACCACAGGCACACCACACCGCACACCATACTATGCAATCACAACATCACACACACCACCATCACAGGAATGACTTAGCATACACTATCACAATGCCACATACCATACCACTCAGAATATACTCAGATCTCCATCACACCAACCCACACCACACCACACCACACCACACCACACAACAACACAACACCACACAAACACCACACCGCACAAACACCACAGCACACCACACCACACCATACCACACAACACAACACAAACACCACACCGCACAAACACCACAGCACACCACACAAACACCAAACCACACCACACAAATACCATACCACACCACACAATCACCACAGCACACCAAAACACCATACCACACCACACAAACACCATACCACACCACACAATCACCACAGCACACCAAAACACCACACCACACCACACAAACACCATACCACACCACACCACACCTCACCACACAAACACCATACCACACCGCACCACACCACACCACACCACACAATCACCCTCCTTTCAGATCACGCACCACCACACTACCACTACTCTCCTCCACCCCAGTGTCTCTGAATGACTTTGCTTCACTCCATACCTTTACTCCACATCACACACCTGACACTATCTCAAACCACCTCTCATATCCCACCCCATCGCTCCCTCTCATCTCCCACTCCATCTCCCACTCCGTGTACTGTGAGGGTAGACACAAGGGGACTCCTGACTCGCCCTTACGTTACAAGGAGACTTCACCTGACTGACTGGGGGGGGGGACGCGCTGACTGACCCTCATGGGACGACCACTGAACTCTGGTGATAAAGGAAAGACTCTCCCGACCAGCTACTGACGAAACGCCCTCGAGAACAATACCCCATCGATTAGGGTACACACACACACGCACGTCTTGGCTGCAGGGTGTGTGTGTGTGTGTGTGCGTGTGTGTGTGTGTGTGTGTGTGTGTGTGTGTGTGTGTGTGTGTGTGTATGTGTGTGTGTGTGACAGTATGTGTGTGACTGCATGTGGATATGTGTGTGTGACTGTAAAACTGTGTGTGTGACTGTGTGTGTCATTCACCCATGGTCTTGTCACACACGAGTCGGTGTGTGTGTGTGTGTGTGTGTGTGTGTGTGTGTGTGTGTGTGTGTGTGTGTGTGTGTGTGTAGGGTGTGTGTGGGGTGATGTGTGTGTGGTGTGTGTGTGTGTGTGTGTGTGTGTGTGTGGATGGGGAGAGAGAAGAGAGAGAGAGAGAGAAGAGAGAGAGAGAAAAGAGAAAAGAGAGAGAGAAGAGAGAGACGAGAGAGAGAGAGAGAGAGAGAGAGAGAGCACAAAAGAGAAGAGAGGTATGACGTTGCCGGGGTATCGCAATTCTGCCGGAACGAGGCCGGTTTGGGTCAGGTCAGGGATGGTCGTGTTATTAAAATGGAGTGAATGAACACCAGACAGACAGACAGACAGGCAGACAGACAGACAGACAGACATTTCGCCGCTGGAAACTTTGTATGTCAGTTTTATTTGAAATTTTCTTTTGTATTGTTGTGATTCTTTCTTTATTATTGAAGTATTTATTTATACATCTTCATTCATCCATACAACTTTATGCATCACTTGTTTCTTATTTCTGGCAAGTGAGAGAGAGAGAGAGAGAGAGAGAGAGAGAGAGAGAGAGAGAGAGGAGAGAGAGAGAGAGAGAGAGAGCAGGGGGGTGGGTAGGTTTTCTGACATCTCGTGACGTATGTACCAAACTCCGCACTATAACCACGGAGATAATGTTACTCTTGAGGACGCTTGTGCAAGGAGCGTCGGGCGGGAGATTGACAGCGCTGAGAGATATGGGGATCCGAGCCGGCGAGTAAGAAACGACCACCATAACTCATTCTATGGAAGGTAAGACGGATGTAGTGAACGGTTAATGGGAACGATAATCGCGGATAAATTACGGAGCCATTGTAAAGCGAGCGGCCATTTAAGAACGCTAGGAGATAGGGAAGGAAGGGGAAAGGGAGGGATTATAGGAGGAAAAGTGGAGAAGGAGGAGGAGGAGGAGGAGGAGGAGGAGGAGGAGGAGGAGGAGAAGGAGGAGGAGGAGGAGAGGAGGAGGAGGAGGAGGGAAGGGAGGGATAGGTTAGGGAAATATTAGTATGGATGTGGGTTTGTTGACAGTAGTAGTAGTAGTAGAGTAGTAGTAGTAGTAGTGTAGTAGTAGTAGTAGTAGTAGTAGTAGTTAGTAGTAGTAGTAGTAGTAGTAGTAGTAATGCAGTAATGTTAGGGGTGTCATTATTATTATTATCATTTTATTATTATTATTGCTTTTATTATTATAGTTATTCAATGACTATTATCATTATTATCATTCTTTTTATTATTATTGTTATCATTGTTAGTTATCATTACTTTTATTATTGTTATTATTAGTATTTTTGTTATTATTAGTATTTTTGTTATTATTAGTATTATTATCATCATTATCATTAGTATCATCATTGCTATATCTGTTATCACTATCAAATTCATTATCATTAGTGTTATTCTTTTCCATTGCACTACATTTCTCATCGTCCATCATCTTTTTCTTCCACTTTTTCTATTAACTTTTCTTCTTCGTCATTGTAGTCGCTGTCGCATGTCAGAACTAGGTCACGGCATTACTGAGGCTGCTGGGGGGGGGGGGTGAGGTGAGGCAGGGCAGGGATGAGGCAGGGTGAGGTAGGGTGAGGCAGGATATGAAAGGTTGGTGCAGGGGGGGGGAGGGAAGGGGGGGAAGGGGGGGGGGGGAAAAAAAGGTTTAATTGAAAGCTAATCAAGGGGGAAAAAACCAGTAGGGTGGTTAGATTGGCGGATCACGCAAAATGGAGTAACTTAAGGGAGGAGGAGGAGGAGGAGGAGGGTAGGGGGAAGAGGGAGGAGGAGGAGGAGGAGGAGGAGGAGGAGGAGGAGGAGGAGGAGGAGGAGGGGGAAAGGAGGAGGAGGAGGAGGAGGAGGAGGGGAGGAGGAGGAGGAGACCCAAGAAATGAGGGCAAGATATAGAAGGGGATGGTCATTGTAAAGGAAGGGAGAGGGGGGGAGGGGTAATGAGAAAGGATATATATGGTGGGTAGTTTAATGTTGGAGGGAAAAATATGAGGAGGTTAATGGTGGGGATGAGATTACTGAATGGGGAGAATCTTAAGAATGGGTTGGTGAAGGCGTGCTGAGAGAGGCTTTATGAGAGAGAGAGAGAGAGAGAGAGAGAGAGAGAGAGAGAGAGAGAGAGAGAGAGAGAGAGAGAGAGAGAGAGAGAGAGAGAGAGGTATACACTGTAAAATAAGACTTATTACCACTCTGCGCGTCTTCAAGTCATTATTAGCCTTTGATTATGTGTTATGGATTACTACTTCGGGTTTCTATAGTTTACCTTCGCCTCTTGGTCCCACTATTTGGTAGGGAAGGAACGGCGGGGGGGAGTGAGTGAAGGGGAGGAAAATGTAATTGAGTATTGAGCTCAAGCGTGAGTACAAGTTAAGGTGTGTGTGTGTGTGTGTGTGTGTGTGTGTGTGTGTGTGTGTGTGTGTGTGCTTGTTTTCTTGTTTTGTGTGTGTATTTGTTTCCCCCTGCTTGTGTCCCGTCCTGGTTGCCTCGTGTATTGATCATTAACTTTTTGGTTTATTTTTGTTTACATTGGTATTCTTTCAATAAGTTTGTTGTCATCTCTTTTATCGCTGACGTTAATTCACTATTTACTTGTCACTAGATTTTTTGTGTCTCATCCATGATACTTTCAACCATTTTCAATAATCATTTCATCAATATATCTTTTAATAATGTCAAAAAGTTATGTTATATCAAATTTTGACGCTGTGAAGGACGGCATGCAACATATTTATTTCAACTAAACTTAAATCTATTCACACGTTTGATGAATGAATAGTTTTTCCGACTATAATGACACTTTTGTTTACCCATTTAACTGTTTTCTTTTTTTAGCTTTTAAGTGATAGCAATAAGATAGAAACAATCGCTTAGGTTGAGAAAAAGACAGCGCATCAGTCTGCCATCACGGACGGTCGCAGGTTTTGGTCCAGAGAGAGGAACGGTCAGGAATATTTACACAATCATGAAACCAGACGCGTTTGTACACACAGCGAGAAGACACAAACACGCAGCGTCATGGTGGTGTTAGGGCGAGCAACGCGAGTGATATAGAAGTGAAAATGGGAGAGAAAGAATAGAGGCTTTTTAGTTGACAGAAATATCAGACAGAGCAAACAGGAGATGCAACAAACTCCACGACTAACGATCAACAGAGATGACAGGTGACAGAGAGAGAGAGAGAGAGAGAGAGAGAGAGAGAGAGAGAGAGAGAGAGAGAGAGAGAGAGCGAAACAGCAATGACAGGGAAACCTAATATTATCCGCGAAGCAAAGGGAGGGACTACTAAGGGTCTGGCCAGTTAGTTAATGAAGGCCTTGTGATACTTGTAAACAGGATCCCCACAGGCAACATTCCTGCTTCGGGGACTTAATTGAGGACGCGACAAGGACGTATACAGGAAGGAGTCGATGATTGTGATTGAGGGAGGGAATGGATAAGGGGGGAAACCAAAAAGGAATAAAAGAGAAGGAAAATTACAACATATATCATAAAATAATGCTGAAGATTAAAAGTAAATGATATCAACTTTAAGGGAAAAATAATTCGTGATCACAAAAATTATAACAAGAAAGAGTGGATAAGGGAGGAAACCAAAAATATATAAAAGTAAGGAAAAGTTAAATCAATCAGGAAAATATAATTGAGATAAAAAGTAAATGATATCGACTTGAAGGGAAAAAAAATGGTCGTAATCACAGAAATTATAACAAGAAAGATTAGGAATTGCCATGGTAAGGGGCATTTTAATAGGGGTGGTTTGCATTACAAAGAAAAAGGGGAAAAACGTTTTCATGAGCAGTTTGGGGAAGGTTATAGCTTTTAACCCCCATTTGGTAGATAAAAATTTGTTTTGTACATAAGTTAAAAAGGAAAAAAACCCCCCCCCAACAAAATTTTTGGGGACTTAAAACCCCCTTCCCCTTTATTGCTTTTCCCTTCCCTTTTATCCCTTCTATTTCCCCTTTTGTCTCTCCTCTCTCTTTTCCCTTCCTCTCTCTCTCTCTCTCTCTCTCTCTCTCTCTCTCTCTTCTCTCTCTCTCCTTTCCTCTCTCTCTCTCTCTCTCTCTCTCTCTCCTCCCCCTCTCTCTCTTCTCTCTCTCTCTCCTCTCTCTCTCTCTCTCTCTCTCTCTCTCTTTCCCCCTCCTCTCTCTTTCCCCCCTCTCTCTCTTTCCCCCCTTTTCCTCCTTTCCCCTCCCTCTCTCTCAATGTTAAACATTTTTTTCATTTATTTTTCATTTCTTTTGTGTGGTGGTGTGGGGTGGGTGTGGTGTGTGTGGGGTGTGGTGGGGGGGGGGTGGGTGGGTGTGTGTGTGTGTGGGTGTGTGTGTGTGGGGTGTGTGTGTTTTTGTGTGTGGGGTGTGTTTTGTGTGTGTGTGTGTGTGTGTGTGTGTGGGGTGTGTGTGGGTGTGTGTGTGTGGTGTGTGTGTATGTTTCCATTTTTGTCTTATATTCAACAATGAAAAATTTTTTTTGCCTTACACATTTTTCTTTTTCTTTTTTTAGAAAAATGCTCTTAGTTCCTCTGGTCTAGCTCTTTGGTTTTTTCATTATTTTTATTTCTTTTATCATCCTCACACGCCCGTATGATGAAAAATTTGGGGAACGCGAAAGACGAAAAAGAAAAGTTATGTAGGTAATAATAAAGGGGAGAGGGGAAAAGAGCGGAAGGGAGAGAGAAGAGGGAAAAAGAGAGAGAGAAGAGGAGATGAGAGGGGAGAGAGAAGAGGAGAGAAGAGAAGAGAGAGAGAGGAAGAGAAGGGAAGGGGAGAAAGAGAGGGAAGGGAAGGAGAAAATTGATGGGAAAAAAGGGAAAGAGAATAAAAAAAAAATGTAAGGAGAGAGAAGGGGAGAGAGAGAGAGAGGAAGGGAGAGAGAGAGAGAAGCGAGAGAGAGAGAGAGAGGGAGAGAAGAAAGGAGAAAGGAGAGAAGGGGAGGAGGAGGGGAGGGAGAGAGAGAGAGAGAAAGAGAAGATGAGAGGGGGGAGAAGAGAGAAGAAGAGGGAGGGAGAGAGGAGAGGAGAAGAGAGAGGGGGGAGAAAGGGGAGGAGAGGAGAGAGGGGGAGAGAGAGAAGAAAGGGGGGAAGGAAGAGAGAAGGGAAAAGAGAGAGAGAGAGAGGAGAGGAGAGACAGGGGAGAGGAGGGGAGAGAAAGAGAGAGAGAAAGAGGAAGAAAGGAAGAGAGGGAAGGGAAGGAGAAGGAAAGAAGGGATATCGGGCGAGAATAATTGGATGGATAGGAAGGGATGGAGGGGGGTAGTACAGGGATGGGGGATCGGTGAGAAAGAATATATACATGCGAGGAAGAAAGAACCTCAGTAAAAAAAAATGACAGAGGAGAGAAGAGAGGAAGGAAGAGAGAGAGAAGGAGAAGGAGGGAGAGAGAGAAGAGAGAAGGGGCTCGGCAGGATTATGATTGGGGCTAAAAATAGACGCAACGTAAAGGTATTTAGGTTACTGCGGCAACTTTAACAACAAAAATCAGTGTTTTTGTTAATAATGATAATTATAATAACGGCGTCTGTAGTTAGAAAAAAAGTGAGATTCTTCAGCGTGTTCACTCTACACCTTCAATGACATTCTGATTGAGGAGCATCGTGTGTGACTGTTTCTGTTTGATCATATCTTCACCCAACACCACACACACAACCCACACCACAACACACCCACAACCCCCACACAACAACACACAACACCAAAAACCCCACACACACATAACGCACAAACCACAACACAAAACACAACACCACCCAAACACCACACCACACACACACACACACACACCACACCACACACCCACCACACACACCCACCCCCAACACAACACACACACACACACACACACACACACACACACGCACACACACCCTTGACCTCATAACGACACGCAACGTCTCTCATGTTTAATTGACATGACGAATTAAAATTATTGTGTCAATATTATTTTTCTCTCCATCTCTTTTTCGCTGCAATCCCGTGATGGAAAATGGTGTGTTTTATTTACCTTTTTTTCTCTTATTTCTTTCATTTTCCTTCAATTTAATTAAACAAGACCGTTGCAGTAATCAGATTTGACTGGAATAAATACCCAAAAATAAATGCCAGCACAGATGTATGTATTTATTTACCATGGATTTTTGTATAGTAATTATGATAATGTTAACAATACTACAACTACTAGGACTATTAATACTAAATAATAACAGTGATGATAATAATTAAATGTGGTAATAGTAATGATAGTAAAATAATTATGATAACAAGAGACATACATAGTACATACAGACAGACAGACACAGACAGACAGATATACACATAAACAGACAGACAGACATACAACCAGACAGACATACAACCAGACAGATAGACAGACAGACAGACAGACAGACAGACAGGCAGACAGGCAGATATAGATAAACAGGCAGACAAACAGGGAAGAAATATAAATATGCAAGAGCTAAAAACTTTGGAAAGAGGTGAATATTTATGCAAAAAGAGATAATTACTCAAAGAGAGAGAGAGAGAGAGAGAGAGAGAGAGAGAGAGAGAGAGAGAGAGGAGAGAGAGAGGAGAGAGAGAGAGAGAGAGAGAGAGAGAGAGAGAGAGAGAGAGAGAGAGAGAGAGAGAGAGAGAAAAAAAAAGGAGAGAGAAAGGAAGAGAGAGAGAGAAAGAAAGAGAGAGAGAGAGAAAGAAAGAAAGCGAGTTAAAATTCCATGACAAGTAACACTAAGGCAGCATCAGCATTCACGAGGCACTGATCCCTCTCCCTCCCCCTCGCCTCCCTTCCTTCCTGTGCCTCATAAACGAGTGATATTGCCCAGGAGTCTCTCTCTCTCTCTCTCCTCTCTCTCTCTCTCTCTCTCTCTCTCTTCTACTCTCTCTCCTCTCTTCTCTCTCTCTCTCTCTCTCTTTTCTCTTTCTCTTTCTCTCTCTCTCTCTCTCTCTCTCTCTCTCTCTCTCTCTCTCTCTCTCTCTCTCTCTCTCTCTCTCCTTCTCTCTCTCTCTCTCTCTCTCTCTCTCCTTCTCTCTCTCTCTCTCTCTCTCTCTCTCTCTCTCTCTTTGTCTTTTGATCTCTCCTTGCTTATTTCTTTCTTTATGTAATTTATCTGTTCATTCTCAGGCTTTCATTCTAGTATTCCACCTTTTATGTGTCTGCATTGTTCTCTTCTTCCTCGTTATCTTCCTCTTCTTCCCTCTCCTTTCGCGTTCCTTTCTCCCCCTCTCCTTTTTTCTCCTGCATATAGCTGATTCTTTTGTGCTTTTATCCATTCCCCTCTCTTTCCCCTCTCTTTTTCCTTACCCTCACATGACCTCTTTCCCTTTCTTTCCTCTTCCCTCAGGCGCTTTTTGGCCCCTGATTTTCCCCCGAAACGAGTTTGACTTTGTTGTTCATTAAGAATAAACTCGCAAATTAGTGAATAGCTCGTTCGTTAGTCTTTTTTTAGGTCAGTAATTGCTTGGTATTTAACTACTTTTGAATTTGGTACACGCGAAAATATCTCCTTAATGAGGTCGAATAGTTTGCCTTGATAAAAAGAAGAAAGGATGCAGCTGAAAATAGAGGAAAACGAGGCGAGAATCTGCTTTGTCGTTCTGAAGTGATGAAGCTTTGATGTTTTAGCTAAAAATACGTGCGTGCGTGTTTTTGAAGTCTTTCTCTCTCCCTTTTTTCTCAGTTTCAAAAGAGGAGTGTGTGAGGAAATGAGAAGGGAAGGTGTGTGGGTGCCTAGTGAGTTCCTGTTGTGCCTGTTTTGCTTTGCTCTACTTTGTCCTTGTGTCCCTATTTTTTCATACCTTTTTTTTAATCTTTCCTATCTTTGCCTTGCCTTGCCTTGCTTTGCTATGCTTAGTGTTACTCTCAGGGCTTTGTTTATGAAGTGTATGTGTGTAGTATTTCTTCTGTGTTATTATTACTTCTTCTACTACTACTACTACTACTACTACTACTACTACTACTACTACTACTACTACTACTACTACTACTACTACTACTACTACTACTACTACTACTACTACTACTACTACTATTATTACTACTAATATTTCAACTACAAGTGTGCATACCATCACCATCCCTGCTATCACTACTAACACCAAATACACCACAACCATTACTACTACCATTACTACCACTACCACCAACAATACTATCGAAGACACGTCACCACTACAACCACAACAAATACTACAACCACAACAAAACACCAACATCTAAAACACAAACCAGCGGGATCCTTCTTTTACACATGAAAAAAAAAAACAGAAAAAACCCAAAAATTGACAAACCCCCAACCACCACCCCCCCCAACCACAACCCCCATCCCCCACCACCACCCCCCAACCACCACCAAACCTTCCCCACCCCCACCCCAAATAAAGGGTTTAAAACCCAAGTCAACGTTTTAAAGGGAACCAAATGCATTTTCCCCGTTATAATGGTGTGTATTTATTTTTCAGAGCCCGTAATTCCCTGCCCCTTTGTTTTCCAGGCTCTCCCCCCCCCGGAAAATTTGGGGGGAGTTTTACGATGGGGAAACAATTGTTTGTTCTTTTCCATTCTGTAGCGGGGTCATGGGAGCCCCGGCAGGCCTTTTTTGGGGCCCAACCTGCGGCCCAACCCAAAACACACACACACACACAGACCCAGACACCCCACACCACACACACACAAAAAACACACACACACACACACACAACACACACACACGACACGAAACGAAACAGACAGATGACAGACAGCGGGACGACAAAATTTACACACACCACACACCCCACACACACACACACAACACACACACCACACACAGACAGCCCTAAACAGACACACACACACACACACACACAAAACACAAACCCCAAAACCCCACACACACGCACACACACACACAACAAAACCACACAAAACCCCTCTTGTTCCCTTGTTGTTTTTTTAGAGGATAATGCCTAAAAGCCATAGTATCTCCCGCTGCTGCATATTAGTTTTGGCCCGGGAAACCCAAACCCCCCCCGGGGGGGGGGGGGGGTTTTAAAAACCCCCCGGCTGCCCCCCGGGGGTACCCTTTCATGCGGGTTTTTGGGACAGTGGTTATGGGTTTTTAAGAAAGACCACCCATCTATCTTTCGCTCCCCCCCGGGGAAAGGTGGACACACACCACACCCAAACACACACACACAACACACACCCCACCACCCAACACACCCCCACACACAACACACAGAAAAAGACGGGACACGGGGCCACAAACACACACAAAACAGACAGACAGCAGACAGACAGACAGCCGGGAAGATGGGACAGCGGGACGGGACGGGACAGACAGACAGACACACCCCACACCACCCAGACACAGACACAACAGGCACACACACAAACCAACACCAGACACACACACAACACACCCACACCACACACAAAACACACACACACACACACACAACAACACACACACACCCACACCCCACAACACACCACCCCTTTAAATTATTTCCCTTTTTCTCTTTCTCTCTTCTCTCTCTATTCTCTCTCTCTCTTTTCCCCTTTTCTCCTCTTCTCTCTTTTCTCTCCTCTCTCTCTCTTCTCTCTCTCTCTCTCTCTCTCTCTCTCTTCTCTCTCTCTCTCTCTCTCTTTTCCTTTTAAAGTTTTTTGTCTGGTTTTCTTACATTATTTTCATCTCACCTGCGCGTGCCCCCCTTTTTTTATCTCTTTTCAATTTTTTTCTTTTTTTTACCTCCCTTCACTTCCTTCTTTCTCTTTCGTCTTCTTATTCCTGTTTTCCTTCTTCCCTTCTTTCTTTCTATATTGCCGAGGAGAGAGCTCTTGCGTTGCCTCCTATTTTTCTCTCTTTTTTTTTCTCCTATATATTCTTGTCTGATATTTTCTTTTCTTAAATGAAAGCCAAGACTCCTATACTCCTATAATGCCACACTTTTTTCCTACATATTTATAATTCTTGATTCCATGACTAATATTCCTAACTTGCATTATTTTCACCCTCCTTTTTTCCCCCCTTTATCCATATCTTCCACATTCGTCAAACTACTTCGCGCCATTTGTTCCATCTATTCATCAGGTTTCCATCTATTCCTCCTCAGTATTTTGACTTGTATCCTACCTCTCTTCTCATTACCCATCTCTTCCTACCTTAATTTTTATCATTTCTCATTCAATTCTTCTTTTCTCCCTCCACTCCATGATGAACAAATAATTCGTTCTTATTTCTACTCTTCTTTTTCCTTCACTAACCTTTACATTCTCCTCATCTCTTTCCTCTTCATCATGAACATCTCTGCCTTCTCCCAAACTCCCTCCAGCTCCCCATTTCCCTCCCACATCCCCCCCTTCGCATTCTAACACCCCCCTCCTCACCCCTTCCTTGCCCTCTCTCACCACAGGGGATAAACACTCCGATGTTTATTTACCGACACTTGTTCATTACTTCGTCAGGTGATGCATGGGAGACGCTAATGGTTTTTTAATAACCTTCGCAGTCCATTTTGTTCCCCCATTCGAGGAATATCAAATAGAGGTGAGGACTCGTAGCGGAGAAAAAAACACATTTCCCTTTCCCTCCCGGTATATAATTGATTGCCTAGGTGAGTACAGGAAGTGAAAGGTGACAAAGTGGGTGAAGACGAGGAGGGCGAAGAAGTAGGAGGAATAATACAAAGGAAAAAACAAAAAGTAACTGTTCTTTTGGTCTAAAGGTTTGTTTCAAAGGCCTACATAGACTACATTACCTCAACTACAAGTAAGGAAGCGACAGTAAAGTTAACTTGTGGTTTAGGTATTGTAGTTTTTATAGTAGGAGGAGGAAGGGGAGTGAATGTGGAGGGGGAAAAGGAGCCAGAGAAAATGAGCATAAAGAGAGACGGAAAATGAGGATGAGGAGAGAATGACGAGAAGTAATGGACGGAGAAAGGAGGTAGGGGAGGAGGAGGAGGAGGAGGAGGGGGGAGGGGAGGAGGGGGGAGGGGGGGGAGGGGGGGGGGGGAGGAGGGGGAAAATGGGACGTCACGCCAGTCGGGGGGAAAGGTCATGAAAAAACTGTGTTGGAAGTTGCCTGATTTTGGGAGTGTCAGGGTGTGGATGTCCCCCCGGTAGTTTTTCTTTTTGTATTTTTAAAGGGAAGTGGAGGGGGAGGCCTAATGGAAGGAGGGAGGAGGTGGCGTAGAGGGAGGATAGGGAGAGGAGGAGGAGGGGGGGTTGCTTTTCGCCCTTTGGGGAATATTTTGTTTTGCATTGTTTATTTAGGGTTAGGAAGAAAAACTTTTAAAGGGTTTTAAAATTCTTTACAAAGGCCCCAAAACTTTGGGGGAAGGGATTTTTTTTTGGGTTTTTTTCCACTCTTTCTATGAGACAATTTTTTTTTTTTTCTTATCTAGGTTTGTTTTACAGCTTTAATAATTTTTTTCGGTATCCTTCTAGTCTTTTTTTGAGGCTACTTTTTTTTTTTTTTTATCTAGTACGTTAGTTTTACAGCTTTAATTTGTCCTTTCGCCTTACCTTCGTTTTCTGAAAGTGCTACGTTCGTGTTTTTTCCCTGTAATGTTAAATAAAGCTCCTATTTCTGTTCATCTCTACCTGGAATATGAATAATGTAGCAGTATTTATTGTCGTCCAATCACACTGGTATAAACATGTTTAGTATATGTAAGTATGCAATCTTTCTGTTAAATTTGCTTTCTCTTCGTCTATATACTCTTAATTCATCCATATAATCATCACGCTGAAGTGGTTTTTTTTACTGGGTTTGGTATAAAATCGCACCACATCAGGGACGAAAACCCTAAACAAACTGTGCACACCAATACATTCTCCCTTCCGCCCTGAGTTTATTTTGAAAAAGTTGGGCCCTAAAATTGGTAAATGCCCTGTTTCCTGAGGATTTGTTTAAAAGTTGGGGCCCTTTGGGAGGAGAGTGTTAAAAAGAAGGGAAAAAACCCTATAAAGTGAGGAAAAAAATTTTTCCCCAAAAAGGGCGAACCCTTGGGGAAAGGGGATTCAAAGTTTTTTTAAAGAAAAACAGGAAGAGAAGGAGAAAGAGAAAAGAAGATAAAAAGAAGGAAATGGGTATGATGAGAAAAAAAAAAAAAGAGGGGGGGGAAGGGGGGGGAAAATGATGATGAGGGGGAGGAGGAAAGGGGGAGGGATGCGGATGTAAAGAGGGATAAATTTAAGAGCTGAAAAAATGGGGTGTGTGTGTGGGGCCGGTTTTTGGGGGGTGTGGTGGGGTTTTGTCTTGTGTGTGTGTGTGTGTGTTGGGGTTTTGTGTGGTGTGTTTTGTTTGTATGTGGTGTGATGGGGGTGTGTTTTTGTGTTTGGGGGGTTCAGGGGTTTGGGAAAGGGGTTGCGGGCACGGGGGGGGGGAGAAGAGGAAATAAAACACGAAACAATAAATGTAAATACGAATGCAGATAAATGATGCAAATATAAAGAAATGGAGAGGTATAGCATACTGTAAAGCATGCAGACAGTTCAGAAAATATGAATCATTTTGAAATATGCTAAAGAGGCGATGAATACGAACATAAATGTGTTGAAAAATTGGTGCGGAAAAGGTAAGAAAAATGAGGTGCAACATATAAATTTCAAGGCTTGAATGAAAAAGAAGGTTGCAAACATTGACAGGAGTAAAAATATTGTAATTGTAGAGCTTGTGTAATATAAAAATACGAAAGAGAAAATAAAAAAGCATGTGAAATTTATAATATAAGAAGATTGCAAACATTGACAGGAGTAAAAATATTGTAATTGTAGAGTTTCTGTAATATAAAAATACGAAAGAGAAAATAAAAAAGCCTGTGAAATTTGTAATATCAAAGGACTGAAATAAAAAGTATGATAAATATAATGACATGAAGAAAAAAAATGATAGGAAATTCAAAGGTGCAAAGTCACTAAATAAATAACAAAAGGGGGTTCACGATAAAATATATTTATCTTTTATAAATTTCTAAAGAAAAATTTAAAAAACCCCTTTGATTAGCGAAAAAGGAAATGACCCCAAAAAACCCCACCTTAAACACTGAGGGGTGACGACCTAAAAAGGAAAGGGGGGGGAAAGGAAAAAAAGGAACGGAGGGGGAAAAGGGGGAAGGGGGGAGGGGGGAGGAGGAGGAGGAAAAAGGGGGGAGGAGGGGAAAGGGGAAAAAAGGAGGAGGGGGGAAAGGGGGTTGAAAGGGTGGGGGGGAGGTTGGGGGGAGGGGGAAGGGGCGAGGGAGGAGGGGAAAAGGGGAAAAGGAAAGGAAAAAAGGGGGGAGGAGAGAAGGGGAGGAAGGAGGAAGGGGGAGGAGGAAGGGGGAGAGAGGAGGAGGAGGAAAGGGGGAAAGAAGAGGAGGAAAAGGGAGGAAAAGAGGAAGAAGGGGGAAGGGGGAGGATGGAGGAAAAGGAAAGGGGGGGGGAAAAAAAAAAAAAAAAGAAAAAAAAAAAAGAAAAAAGAAAAAAAAAAAAAAATAAAAAAGAAAAGAAAAAAGGAAAGGGAAAAAAAAAAAAAAAAAAAACAAAGGGGAAAACAAAAAAAAAAAAAAAGGCAAAAAAAAAAAAAAAGGGGGGAAAAAAAAAAAAAAAAAAAAAAAAAGGGAAAAGAAAAAAAAGAAAAAAAGGAACGCTTTGGGAAAAAAAAAATAAAAAAAAAAAAACAAAAAACCGGAAGCAGTATTAGCTAAATGTTTTTTTTTTAAAAATTAAAACCCTTTTTGGGGGTTTATACGGTTTTTCCCCAAATTTTTTTGGGGAAGGCCCAAGAGCAGTTTGGGCCATTGTTTTTTAATTTGGGTTTAGGGGAATCCGGGAGGAAAACCGAAAAGCGATAAAACCCGGAAAAATCAAAAAAACAAGTTAAGAAAGCGCAAAAATTAAAAAAGGGTTAAAAGAAGAAGGGAAAAAAGGCCAAAGAAAAGGGGAAAAAGGGGGGGGAACAAAGGGGGGGGGAAACAAAAGGGGAAAGCAGGAAGGGGGAAAGGGGTTTAAAAAAAGGGAAAAGAAAAAAGGGGGAAAAGGGAAAATTTTTGGGGAAAGAAAAGAAAAAAAAAGGGGGGAGAAAAAAGGGGGGGAAAAAGGGGCCAAGGGGGGGAAAAGGGAAAAAAAAAAGGAAAAAAAAAAAGGGGGGGGTTGGGGGGGGTTCGGGGGGCCCCATCCTTAAAAAAAAGGGGGAAAAAATACTTTTGGGGGGGGGGTGGGGGGGGGGGGGGAAAAAAAAATTTGGGGTTTCAAAAAAACCATTAACCCAAAAACCAAAAAAGGGCAAAGGGTAAAATAAAAAAACAAAACGGAGGGAACCCCCAAAAATGATAAAAAACCCAGGGGTTGGGGGGAAAAAAAAAATTCCCGAAAAAAGGGAAAACCCCCCCGGGTTCAAAAAACTTTTTTTTTTTAATTTTAAAAAATTCCACTTTAACCCAAAACGGGAAAGGGGAAATTTTAAAAAATCCCCCAAAAAAAAAAAAGGGGGGGGGGGTTGGGGGGGGTTTTTGGACCTTTTTATTGGAAGTCTTTAAAATTTTTCCTTCAAATGGAAAAAATTTTAAAAGAAGTTCCGTCCAAAAGAAAAAAATTTTTTTTTCCCCGGCCTTTAAGAAAACCAAAGGGGTTTTTTAAAGAACCCCCAAAATAAAAAACCCCCCAACGGAAATTTAAAAAATTTTAAGGGCAGGGGAAAACGGGGTTTTTTAACGAACCGGGGAAGGGCCCAAAAAATAAAAATTCTTCAAAAACGTGTGGAAAAAGCGTTTTTGGGGGAATTTTGGGCCCCTTGGCCCCCCTTTAGGGAAACCCGTAAAAAATTTTTTTTTAAAACCTTTTTTAACTTTTTTTTCCCCCAAAAATTTTGAACCCATTAATTTTAAAAGTTTTTTTTTTTTTCCGGGGCCTCCGAAATAAAATTTTTTTTCAATTAAAAACCCAAATCCCCGGTTTCCCTTTTTGGGTTTCCTTTTTAAAACTCCCCCGGAAAAATAATAAATTAAAAACTCGGGGGGGGCCCTCTGGAAACTTTTTTCCCTTTCCCCCCAAATTTTGCGTTTTTAAAAAAATGAAAAAAAAATTGGGGCCCCAAAAATCCGGGGGTTTTACAAACCCAAAAAAAACCCCCCCAAAAAAACGGGCCTTTAGGGAAACCAAGGCCCCGAAAAATTTTTTAAACCCGGGCAACCAAATAAAAAAAAAACTTTTTTGGGACCCCCCTGTTTTAACGGGGGGTGGGGGGTTCAAAAAAAATTTAAAAGGGCCCCCTTTTACAGGGTTTTTTTTGGGTTTAAAAACCCCATTCGGGCGAATTTAAATAAATACCAGGAGCGGTTTCCACTTGGGGGTGGCAGGGGGATTGGGGAACCCGGGTTTGGGGACCCGGGGGGGGTCCCTTACTTGGAAAGGGCCCCTACCGCAGTGGATTGAAACGGGCTGGGGCCTTTATTGACTGCTGCCCCCCAAAGGGAAAACGCCAGGGGAAGGGGTGCCGCAAACCCCCCCTGAAAATTCCACACTGAGCCTACACCAAAAAACTACATTAGACCTCATAACACACACAGTAGCCCCCAAATTTAAAGGGTTTCCACTACACTCCCCACCCGGGGACCCCTGTGGGTTTAGTTAGGGTCCTGACAGTTAGTGGGCCCCATCGGGATTTAAGGGACCAGGGGCACTGCTGCAGGAGGCAGAAGGTTTTACGGCGTCCTACAGGAAAATACACAAAACCGCAGTGGGAAAGAACGGAGTTTGGGGGCCTTTATTGACTGCTGCCTCCCAAGAAAGCGCCCCGGCAAGGCGCCGCACCACCCCTTGAACCCCCAAATTTGTGTTTTACCCATTACAAAAAAACACATAAACCCGACCTATTATAAGCACTAAACCTACCCCCACAAAAATAGTAGTAGTTTGCCATAGATTACAGCTTTTTAAAAATTTCCTCACAAATTTTCCCTGAAATTTTTCTAATTGCCCTGGTATCACTTTCTTTTCCGGGCCCAGCTTCGGTGGAAAGGGGTGGGTGGGTGGGGAGGAGCCTTCACTTCCCATCCCTTTTCTCTCTTTTATTTTAGTTTGTGTAGTGTAGTTAAAAGCAAACAGTTTGTAAAAGGGCCAACGGTCTTTTTGCTGTTTGTGTTTTCCCTTTTTTATTCCTTTTTAAATCCCCTTAGTTCCTTTTTTCCCACATTTTCACCTTTGTCTTTTTTCAAAACTCCCTTCATATGTGTCAGTCATACCTAAAACAAATATATACAGTTTAGGACCATAGTTGTGTAGTTGCGGGCTCACATATGGCATGAGTAGAAATAATCAGCTGCTATTGATGTAGAGATATTTGTGCTATAACTTTTGATTCTATAAACCCCTCTTTAGGTATACCACTATATGTCTGTAGATCAAGTAGCCTGTAATTATGCGTAGACCTCTAGGAAGATTAATACTCCTTTCCAAAAAACTACTAATTTACTACTACTACTACTAATACTACAAATACTATATACGATAAATACTTTTTACTACTACTACTACTATACTCGATTCGAGTAACTTTAGTGAACGTCAAAAGAAAATCCTTGGTCAGGTAACTTTTTTCGAGACCCCCTTTTCTTGACGTTTCCGGGGGGATTTCCCGAAAAAAAGCAAAATTGGGAGGAAACTTTTTTTTTTCTCTCTCCTCTCTCTCTCTCTCCTCTCCTTTTTCCCTCTCTCTCTCTCTCTCTCTTCTCTCTCTCTCTCTCTCTCCTCTCCTTTCTCTCTCCTCTCTCTCTCTCTCTCTCCCCTCTCTCTCTCCCTCTCTTCTCTTCTCTCTCTCTCTCCCCTCTCTCTCTCTCTCTTCCCTCTCTCCCCTCCCAAAAAAATTTACATAATTTACAAGAGATGTTATACCCCAGAAAAAATCTAGCCCAAAATAAGCAGATAGTAAGTGGAGATGGAATAAAGGGTGAGTGGGGATATAAGGATGAATGGGGGAGATGAGGGGTGAAGTTTGGGGGAAAAAAAGTTTTGATGTAGATGGAAAGAGAGAAGGGGAGGAGAGGGGAGAAAAAGAGAGAGGGGAGAGAGAGAGGGGGAAAAGGAGGGTGAGAAGAGAGAGAGAGAGAGGAGAGGAGAGAAGAAAAGGAGAGAGAAGTATGTTTTTATTTGTAAAAGACTGCAGAGGAAAGGGAAAGAGAGAAAAATAAAAAGGAGAAACCCGGAAAAAGAAGAGTAAAAAAGAGGGTAGACAGTTACCCTTTAATAAAAAAATTTACTAATCAAAAGAACCCAAAAAATCTTTCTGTTCTTTTTTTTTTTATAAAACCTGTCCCTTTCCTCGTTGGGCTTTTTCCTTTTCTTTCCCCCATATGTTTTCCTTTAAACCCCTTTAGAAACCCCGAAAGTAATTTCCCCTTGTTTAAATTTTTTAAAAATTAAAAGATTTAACGTTTTAAAAAAGCAATTTTTATAGATATGACCTGTTAGTATCTTTTTCCACTAACTAATTGGTATTTTTAGTTACTTTTCGTTATTTTAGGCTACAACAAACGGAAAATTTTTTTTTTAGCAAAAAGGAAAAATTTGGGGGGTGAAGGGAAATTAAATTTCCCCTTTCATTTCTTTCTTTCGTTTTTTTTTCTATACTTTACTTTCCACTTTACTCATATTTTTCTCCCTCTCTATTCCTACATTCTTTTTCTCCTCCTCTCCTCTCCTCATTCTAATTAGCCTTCTTTATCTTCTTGCTTTCTTTGTGCACTTCTTTCTTCTTCCCCATTGCTTTGTTTCTTCTTTCTATCCTCCCTTGCTTCCTTACTCGTTCTTTTCCCCTTTTTTTTTCCATTCCCTTTTCCCTTTCCCTTTCCTTTTCGTTGCTACTGACCCCTTTTTCCCATCGTTTATCCCCCTTCTTGTCTGTTTCTCACTTCCTCTCTCCATCTCTACATTTCCCTATTTTTAATCCATTCTCCCTTGCCAGAACCGTGTGACAGGGAACTCAGTGGCTAATCTAAACACACGCTGAATAAACAGGGAAAAAAAAAATATAAATGCTTTATCTTTCCCATGATGGGGTGGGTTGGGGTAAAAGAGAAAAGAGAGGAGAGGGGAAGAAGAAGGGGGAGAGGGGAGAGAGAAAAGCCCAGAAGGGGAGAGAAGAGAGAGAGAGGAGAAGAGGGGAGAGGGGGGAAGGAGAGAGGACGAGAAAAGGGTTGATGAAAAAGAGAAGGGGAGAAACTTGATATTTGATAGTTTTTTTGGCTTGGGTAAACAATAGAGTTTATAATTAATAACAACATAAAGTCTATAAGCCCCCGGTCCATAAGCCGAAGTTTTTTTATGGACCTCAGCTATGATCATTTTTCGTTGTCTCTCGTGGACCCCAAAGGGGGCTATTGATAAAATTTTACTTGACATATCTAATTTAAATTTTAAAATAAGAAAAAGAGGAAAAAAATACCGTAAATAATAATAATAAAAATATAAAAAAATAATAAAAAATAAAAAAAAACGCTAATAATGGTAATGAAGGAAAAAAAAAAATGTTTTATAGTAAAAAAAAATAAAAGACTCAATAATAATAACTATGGTAAATAGGATAATAATCAAAATAAATATAATAGCAATAATGGTAAAAAGAAGACAATAATGATAATAATGATGATAATATTAATAGTGATAAAAATGATATCGATAATAACAATGATGAGAGAAAAAAGAAAAAAAATATATATATAATAATAATAATGATAATAATAGTGATAATAGTAACAATAATATCAATACTGAATATCAAAGTAATAATTAATTATAATAATGATAATGATAAATAGTAATAAAGATACCGATTGAAGTAATCTTGATAGTTTCAATAACAAGAACAGTAATTATGATAAAAAAACAACTATAATATATGAATAGATCAGAAGTTAATGCAAGACTAATAACCATTTCCAAAACAGTGCCCTGTACCAAATATATATACAAGAAATCTATTCATACGCATATAAATATACACATACACACATATACATATGCATACACACATACAGATATAATTATACACATACACATACACACACATGTACACGTGCATACACATACACACATACATACACATACATATTACTCACATACCCACCCACATCAATACGCAACCCACACACATTGAAGTACACAAAAGTACAATAATTAAATATTTCCGTTTGAGTTCTATTTCTTGAATATTTCTGTCTTCACCTTGTATCTAAATGAGTTAAGTGACACGGAATTCTTGACATCCTCCTGCAGTCGATTCCATACCTTTGCTCCCCGAAAAGTAACACTTTGTTGTGCGTGTGATGTCCTACAAAGTGGGAGTCTTAGGTTATTATTTCGTCGGGTGTCAATATTGTGAGACAGGTATCTGAAGCCACTGTCAACTGGGTGAATATACAAAGCTTTGAACATAAACAAACAGGTTTGAAGGTGTATGATGTCATGAAATTTATGTAATTTATTTTCAACAAAGAGGAGAGAGAGAGAGAGAGAGAGAGAGAGAGAGAGAGAGAGAGAGAGAGAGAGAGAGAGAGAGAGAGAGATTTATCCAACTTTATTTGCTTACTTGCATGCATTTGTAGAGGGATTAAAAATACGAGTCCAATTACTATACCATTCTTGACAACAGCAATAACAACAATATAACTTTTTTTTTCGTGGTGCGTCATCTGGAACCTTCACTTGGACTTTCGTAGTTATTGGTATGGTGGTGATGGTGACGGTGGTGTTGGGGGATGTTGGTAGTCGTGATGATAATGGTGGTAAGCAGTAGTGGTAACAATAGTAATAGTCGTTTGCCTTACAAGTAGTAGTCAGGCCAATTAGAGCCTGGGTAATGAATTTATAGTCAGTGAGGCAGCGAAAGTTTCATTCACAACTATTTTTTACCTGCGGGGTTGATGACTCAGTGACGAATGACTCACCTGTGACTCGTAAATTTATGATTGAGTCGCGATGAGACTTTTATCGCGTAAACACACACGCACACAGACATACAGGTTGGAATATACACACACACACACACAGACACACACACACACACACACACATTTACGTGCTCAACTAACAACCATGGGCAGTAGCGGCTCTGTTCACACGTGCGCCTCGATCATTAAATTATTCAATAAAAATAGTTAAGTGTTCTAAATTTACCAAATCATCGCAATTTACTGTGATGAAAACCTTCCTAACATTTATAGCATGATACACCCCTACTGCTAAATGATATAACGAAAAGCACATCGAAAAATGAATATGGAGGGCGACTGTTTGCTGAAATATTTACTTGATATACAAACATTCTGTGCATGAACGCGACGTGGAGAATGAAGTAATTGCTGGCAGGTTGATGGAAGACCAGGACCGGATGTCAGGTAGTATATGGCTTTGTGTAATTTAGATCAGATAAACGCTCTGAAGGAGGAAGTAAGCTCCAGGCAGACCTATTCATTACTGTCAGCGCGGCTATTTTACTGCTTGGCAAGGTATCACGAAATGTTCACTTTCATCTACCTGCATATACAATTATCTACCTCTATGTATGTATGTACACACACACACACACACACACACACACACACACACACACACACACACACACACACACACACACACACACACACACACACACACACACACACACACACACACACACACACACACACACACACACACACACACACACACCTGGCAGTGGGCGTGACAACCTAGCCACGCCCTGACCCCTTATAGCGTAACAGCGTAATTGGTGTGCTAGGGTGATATTCCGTAATATTCCTCGGCCACTTACAACTCCCATTTGCGTGTGTGTTATTGACCTGAGAGTTAATCTTGCAAACACAGCATTATATTCCTACAGCGGCAAACACTGCATTGTATCAGAGTACCATGACGAACACTTCTTAACTTGGTACATTTTTATTGTTCCAAGCTTTGTTCCTTGTTTTTGTTTGTTTTGCTGTTCCATTATTTTGTTGTTCATTGGACACACACCACTGGCAGACGTGATCACTCAGCATTAACTCCCGATATTACTGTTAATGATACTGTAAAGTCTATAAATATGATCATGACTAACGATCGAATGACTTTTTTTCTCTTTTTTTCTCTCTTTTTTTTTTTTTTTTTTACATTTTAAGCCAATAGCGCCTGTAGGCTATTTTGGTAGACTGACTGAACGAAACTTGGGTTTATCCGGTTTGAGAGACGGGGCGGGAAGGAGCAATGTTAGGAACGGCCACCTTGGAATGAAGAGGAAAGGCAATATAGACAGTACCTTCAATGAAACTTTACTAATCAAAAGAAGCAAAAACTCATCTCTGTTCTAGTTTTTTTGTCATCACACCTTTCCCTTACCTCCTCCTTCTTACTTACCTTATTATTACCACCTTATTACTTATTATCATTATTACTACCTTACTTATTACTATTACTTACTTACTTCCCTTACTACTTACTTATTACTCCCTTACTTCCTTCTTCTTTTCCTCTTCTTCCATCCGTACATGACCTCACCTCTCTACGGTCCACCCAAGGAATAATCCGGCGTAATAGCTAAGGGCATCAAGGCTCAAGGCAGGGAGGATGGGGAGGTAAAAATCCTGAGCGAGCTTCCCCTCCCGTCCCTTCTGAACTTTGCTATATTTGTTTATTTGCGTATTTGTTTGTTTATGTGTACTTTGCGTCGGGCGGTTCTTTAATCCTGCGTGAGATATTTGCAGCACGTTGAATTAGCGATGACCTGTTTGGCTTACGGTGCATGGTGGTAGCCTTGACTTGTCTTTTTTGTTTACCTAAGATCTATATATGTGTGTGTGTGTGAGTGTGTGTGTGTGTGTGTGTGTGTGTGAGTGTGTGTGTGTGTGAGAGAGAGAGGAGAAAAAGGGAGGGGAGAGAGGGGAGAGGAGAAGAAGAGAGAGAGAGAGAGAGAGGAGAGAGAGAGAGGGTTTGTGTGTGTGTGTGTGTTTTACGTATTTTTTGCTCTAACTGACAAGCCTCAAACCGCAAATTGCACCACAGCATGGAAAATAACCTCATATCAACATGATCACGATAAATCTGTCTACTTTGATTTTATTGTTGTATCGGTCTACAGCTCAGAGCGACCTGATTTTGCTGCACTGATGAGATTCATATGCAATGATCAAGGATTGAATAGAAGAAATGGAAAAATCAGAGAGGAGTTTGTATGAAAGGCGTGTATGAGAGAGAGAGAGAGAGAGAGAGAGAGAGAGAGAGAGAGAGAGAGAGAGAGAGAGGAGAGAGAGAGAGAGAGAGAGAGAGAGAGAGAAAGAAAAAAAGGACAAACAGAGAGATAGACATACAGACAGAAAAATGGAGATTTTTTCTTAACGATAAAATGGGTCTTTTAATCTGCCTCTAAAGTTCAGGTAAATGTAGGAGTGTATAAATATAATAAATGAGAGCGAGAGAGAGAGAGAGAGAGAGAGAGAGAGAGAGAGAGAAGAGAAGAGAGAGAGAGAGAGAGAGAGAGAGAGAGAGAGAGAGAGAGAGAGAATGAATCATCATCCTCTCGCAACACAGAAGTGGAGAGAGTGGCAGAGCGAGCCAAGCAGACTTAACAAGCCAACCTTCACGATGGACAGGCAAACGGACCGGAATACACTCCAAAATCACGCCAGTAAACCAGCAGTAAACCTACAGCGGCTGTGATACCACAAAGTGAAGTTTTAACTTTACGACGGACTCTCTCAGGAAATGATCTTTATTGCCCCGCCAAACGGCCGAGGCGACGAGGGGGACACAGCCAGATTCTCCGCTAGTCTCCCCTCTCACGGCTCAGTTTTCTTCGCTCAAGCGTCGTTGCTCTAAGAGAGATTCCGACCGACTCCCTTGGTTTTATCAGCTTAACGAAGGTGTGTACAAGATTTATACATGCCACATTTGTACCCACAGCCTCCCTTGAACCTAACTTGAAGTGCTCCGTCCCCTTTGGGAGTCGCCACCCCCCGGCGGTTGCCATTTCAGGCGGTGCCAAAAGTGCCATTCGCGACTTCATAGGTAGTTTGCCAGTCCTTAGGTTGAAAAGTGGCAAATTCCGGGGTCCCGATAGTGGCTGCTTGGCCCCCGAAACGGCTCGTGTTGATAGCTTTAGGGTCTTGGCTGTGTCAGGTGGCTCGTTGTCTATTTATTTTGTCTCGTGATTAAACATTTATTACGGAGATTCTGCTGTGCCGCAGGGCCTTGTCAACACACACACACACACACACACACACACACACACACACACACACACACACACACACACACACACACACACACACACACACACACACACACACACACACACACACACACACACACACACACACACACACACACATATACAAACAGTCACCCACCCAGCTATCCCCAGTCCACACACCCCTCCACCAACCCACCCACCCCCACCAAACACACACACACACACACACACACACACACACCACACACACCACACACACACACACACACACACACACACACACCACACACACCACACACACACACACACACACACACACACACACACACACACACACACACACACACGAAACGATGGTATCTATGAATGAAGGAGGAGAATAAGTACGAGAGGAAGGAGGAAGAGGAAATTAAGAATGGGGAGGTAAAATAAATAAGAATAAGAGAAAGAGAGGGAAGAAGGGGAGTAAGTTTAAAATTAAATTAAAAAGAGAGGGAATGAAAGAAAATACGGATGTAGATATGAAGAAGAAAAAGAAAAAGAAGAAGAAAAAGAAGAAGAAGGAAAAAAGGAGGAAAAAAGGAGGAGGAGGAGGAGGAACAGGAGGAGGAACAGGAACAGGAGGAGGAGGAGGAGGAGGAGGAGGAGGAGGAGGAGGAGGAGGAGGAGGTTCAAGGGAGCGGAGGAGGAGGAGGCTCGACGCGCCACTGTCTCCAGGTGGCGGTCAAAGCTGAGCCTGGAGTCAACCTCCACTCTCTCTCTCTCTCTCTCTCTCTCTCTCTCTCTCTCTCTCTCTCTCTCTCTCTCTCTCTCTCTCTCTCTCTCTCTCATAATATTTTCAACAACGCTGTTCATCCTGCTTTTTACCAATTTTCTCATATCCCTATTCTCTTCCCGCCCTTCCTCCCGCCCTCTTGACGCTCTTTTTCCCTTACCCGTCTTCCGCTTCCCCTTCCCCCTCTCCTCCTCTCCCACCTCTCTCTTCTACTCCACATATGAGCTCTTCCCTCCTTTCATCTCTCTCTTCTCTCTCTCTCTCTCTCACTCTCTCTCTCTCTCTCTCTCTCTCTCTCTCTCTCTCTCTCTCTTTCTTCTACACACATCGTAAACTCTGGGAGCTTCAGTATTACAGCTCCTTTCGTACTCTTAAGACACGGCGGACCCCAGGCTGCCTTTGTATATACTGCTACATATATGTGTGTGTGTGTGTGTGTGTGTGTGTGTGTGACTATGTGTGTGTGTGTGTATGTTAAGGGATAAGCAACCACCACACACACACACACACACACACACACACACACACACACACACACACACACACACACACACACACACACACACACACACACGAGGCAACGAGTCCCTCCGTGTCTATTTCGACGCACTAAAGCCAGTCGGCCAGACTCATATTCCCAAAATATAAATAAAGTAATGGGCCTTGGAACAGTTTTCGTAAAGGATAAGTTGTTTCTCTGTGAAAGTCTTCTCGTCCTAATTGCCCTTTTATACCTCATAAAGGCGTCGCGAGGTGCGCCCAACACGCACTGCCACTATTACCCGGCCCGGCGTGTGGGGCGGCGGCCTGGCAGGCGCGGTGAGGGCGGCACGGGACCTCATTCCCTGCTGCAGCCTGCTTGTCCGGCGGGAACTCACTGCTTCCTGCTGGATGCTTCACTCCTGATCTTTGTCTTTCAGTGGTCGTGCTGCTGGGGAAGGATATTTGCTTTACAATACCATCACTATCATCTTTATCACTACCACCAGGTCCACAATCATCATTACCACCACCACCACAACTACTACTACTACTACTACTACTACTGCTACTACTACTACTACTACTACTACAACTACTACTCTTACCTATACTGCTACTGCTACTACTACTACTTATGTTGCTGCTAATTATGCTGGTGCTGCTATTATTTACACTACTACCCTATACTACAAGTAATGATGATATAATTTTAACAAAAAAAAGTAAAACGAATAATAATAATAATGATAATAATAATGATAATGATAATAATAATGATAGTAATGCGAGTAGCACATCACCACCTCAAGTAGTACCACTGTTGTAATGTGACATATTGTCCCATCGTTGTCTTTACCTAACACACAAACCACTCATCTTATCTTCATGTATCTCGTTTTCTCATTTTCTCCTCCTCATCGTACATTAAAAGTGTCTTCCTGTTCCCTCCGTTTACTCTGCTTTGTTGTCATTGGGTCGACGTTACACACGAGTGGACTGACTGCCTTTCCGACTTGATCCTGCCCAAAATACATTCTATAAAAGACCATGCGTGGCCGATCTCCCCTTTTTTTTCTCATCATTATTGTATTTTTGGGATCAGGTAATTCACTCGCTTCTTGGGATTTTGGGCGGAAGGTAGGGCGGCGGTGCAGAATGCTCTTAGAACACCATAAATTCGGGTTTTAGTAGAATTTAATCCCCGGCTCAGACGAACCAAGACACGATCGCAATCAGTGGAGGGAGTCACCGGGGGCTTAGCCTTGCACGCCTAAACAAAAGGCTGAAGAAGAAGGACGCAAACAAGAGAGAGAAGAGGTTAAACAAGGAGGATGAGGGATAAGACAATATACAAAGAATTCCAGTAAATGAGTTCCACAGACAAATACTGGGATAGATAGACTATGAGGAGGAGGAGGAGGAGGAGGAGGAGGAGGAGGAGGAGGAGGAGGAGGAGGAGGAGGAAGAGGAAGAGGAAGAGGAAGAGGAGGAGGAGGAAGAGGAGGAGGAATATAGACTCAGTGAGGGACGTATAGATAGAGCTGGATAGGAACGCCAAAGGACTCGCTTGCACGGACCAGGAACACAGACTCTTACGTACACAGAAACGAGACTGAATCACGAGGCGAGGACAGACAAAAGGAAAAAGATAACAGTAATTGGAAATAGATTATACCGTGTCATCAGTTCGTAACGTGACTGTTATCTATTATTTCCCTTCACGTTACCAGACTGACGTTTTTTTTTTTTTTTATTATTATTTTATTTTTTAGTATACGCGGTGAACGGATGGGAAAGGCGGTGGTTCTAAGCAGCGTTAATCATGTTGCATTGCGTGATAGTGATAGACACCCAGTTCCATGTTTTTCATTAAGCGATGACATAAACAGGGGATGATAAAAACGCGACTGGATTTTGCGTTGCCATATGAGCTGTGTGACTTTGGTGGATACAAATTACTTTATAAAATATTATATGAAATAGAAAGAGATAGAGAGAGAGAGAGAGAGAGAGAGAGAGAGAGAGAGAGAGAGAGAGAGAGAGAGAGAGAGAGAGAGAGAGAGAGAGAGCGAGAGAGAGAGAGAGAGAGAGAGAGAGAGTGTGTATGTGTGTGTGTGTGTTGGAGGAGGTTCGTCAACACATTTAGGGGCATCTTTAGGTCAATCATCACTTCCTATTACTTGTCCAATTTTGACCTGTCTAATTTATCGAGAAGTTTCCATTTTCTACGAGGCTTTAAGACCCAGACCAGAGGAGTTTGGAACAAACACGTGTTTGTACACGTTACACGTTACACGTACACGTTTTGTCACGTCACGTACACGTGACGTCCCTCCTCCATCCCTCCCACTCCCCTGTTACCTCTTGATACCATCTGACACGTGGTAACCTCTTTCATGCAGCTTCAGTGTCTATGATCCTCTTTGCCGTGCTGCTCCTCGCTTATTGACAACCCTCAAAGAACAAAGTAAGGTATTAATTGTGTAAGCCTGCAATCCTCCCTCTCTCGTGTGCCACCTCCATGCTGCTCTTCGCTTATTGACAACCCTCAAAGAACAACGTAAGGTATTAATTGTGTAAGCCTGCAATCCTCCCTCTCTCGTGTGACACCTCCCGCGCCCTTACCCCCTCCGTGACCCTTCCTCCTTCTCCATGTAACTCCTCCCACCCTTACCCCCTCTATGACTCTTCCCTCTCCCTCCCCCCTCTGTGACTCCTCCCGCCCCTTCCACCTCCATGTGACCCCTCCCGCCATCTCGCTAATACCATGTCAGATTGTCGGTGTCATTATCCTTGTCATTGTTACGTCGACACTCGTATTCTGACAATGCTGACTTTCAAAATTTTCTTTTTCATCTCTTTTTTGGTGATTTTTGTGTTAATGCTGTAATTATTTTTTTTCCTTTGTTTTCCCATCTTGTGTATTACATATCTATTTATTCATATATTCATTGCTTTGACAGGCTTATGCATAGCGTTCGTCATGCACGCTTCATGTTGATTATAGTCCGGCACTTCTTTGTTCTTTTATGTCTAATATTTTGTTCTCTTCTCTCTCTCTCCCCCTCTCTCCTCTCCCCCTCTCCCTCTCCTCCTCTATCTCTCTCTCTCTCTCTCTCTTTTCTCTATCTCTCTCTCTCTCCTCTCTCATCTCTCTCCTCTCTCTCCCTCTCTCCTCTCTCTCTTCTCCCCGTATCCCCTTCTACTCCCCCACCATTCCTTTATTCCTTCCTCCTTATCCTTTTACCTCTCCTCCCAACTACCATCTTTCCCCCCTCTATTTATCCAAACCCTCTCCTTTCACCCCCTAACGACACCATATTACCAATCCCCACCTACCAACCAAACCACCCTCACATCTCAAACCCTCATTTCACCACATCCACCCCAAACCATCTCACCTTAATCAATCATTTCACCTAAAAAAAATAAAAAAATCCCGACTCACATCAACAACCATACTTAAAAAACATTTTCCCTAAACAAAGGGAAATGGATGACTAGCATAAAAAAATAAAAAATAAAAAGGTAATAGTTTTATGCTAGCAGTGATAATGGTAATAGTAATAATGATGCTAGCAGTGATAATGGTAATAGTAATAATGATGATAGCAGTGATAATGGTAATAGTAATAATGATGATAGCAGTGATAATGGTAATAGTAATAATGATGCTAGCAGTGATAATGGTAATAGTAATAATGATGATAGCAGTGATAATGGTAATAGTAATAATGATGATAGCAGTGATAATGGTAATAGTAATAATGATGATAGCAGTGATAATGGTAATAGTAATAATGATGATGGTAATACGTAGTGATAACAATGATAATAAATATAATAATAACAGTCAATGACCCGCACAGCTTTTAATCACTCCGTTTTTCTGTACCCTGAAAATAATGAATAGAACTCACAAGTAAAGGAAAAAAATATGTCAGACAAATCTATAATAATATAAGCGAAAGTGTGTCTGTCTGTCTCTCTGTCTGTCTGTCTGTCTGTCTGTCTGTCTGTCTGTCTGTCTGTCTGTCTGTGTGTGTGTGTGGTATAGGTTCCGCCCCCCGTGGCGCAAACACCTCATATGGCACATTTTTGGAATCAGGTTGACCAGGGGAAGGTCATAAGCCCACTTATGAGATGATCCGATCACTTTTTTTTTTCTTTTTTTTTTTATTTTAGCAGCCTATTAGCGAGAATTGTGAAAACAAAAGTGGGTTGCTAGAATTGAGGAAGCCTTGATGTAGGGTGATGGGTAATGGGTGAGTGAATGGGTGGGGTGATGGGTAATGGATGTGGGGTGAGTGAATGGGTGGGGGGTGATGGGTAATGGGTGAGTGAATGGGTGGGGGATGATGGGTAATGGGTGAGTGAATGGGTGTGTGGTGATGGGTAATGGGTGAGTGAATGGGTGGGGGGTGATGGGTAATGGGTGAGTGAATGGGGTGTGTGGTGATGGGTAATGGGTGAGTGAATGGGTGGGGGGTGATGGGTGAGTGAATGGGTGGAGGGTGATGGGTAATGGGGGTGTGGTGATGGGTAATGGGTGAGTGAATGGGTGGGGGGTGATGGGTAATGGGTGAGTGAATGGGTGGGGGGTGATGGGTAATGGGTGAGTGAATGGGTGTGTGGTGATGGGTAATGGGTGAGTGAATGGGTGGGGGGTAATGGTGGAGTGAATGGGTGGGGGGTGATGGGTAATGGGTGAGTGAATGGGTGGGGGGTGATGGGTAATGGGTGAGTGAATGGGTGGGGAGAATACATACATTTCTACATCCATGATTTCAGGAAAGTTAGAAGGGGCTATCTGGAGAGTCCATGTTTGGTGGGCCTAAGGCCCACCAAACACAGGTGGTGGGCCGAAGGCCCACCAATAGCCCTCCGCAGGAGCTAGCCAAAAAGTCCGCCCGGAGGGCGGCTTTGCGGCTAGTATGATATAAAACCAGAATAAAAATGGTTCAAAGAGGAATTAAAACTATTTGTATCATTGTTCTTTTAATGACTGTATGATATTGTTGATGGAAACGAACTTCAATTTGTCTCTTCATTAAACTTATTGATGATATTGATGTTGATGATGATGGTTCAGTAAAAAAAAAAAAATATTTGTAGACGAAGTTGTATCGTGCGTCTCCCTGAGTTGTAGATAAGGTGATAGTGTCAGGGCTGGCGGCGGCGATGGATACGTCAAAGGACTGAGAGGGGACATTAATCAAAGGTGTGTGCGTGTTGGTGGTACGTGTGTGTGTGTGTGGCGGGGGTGTTGTTGTTTTTATTTTATTGGATGGAGCAGTATATAGTAGCAGCATGTGGTGGTAGAAATAGTAGTAGAAGTGGTAGTAGTAGTGGTAGTTGTTAGAGAAAAAGGAAGAAAAGAGGATAATCATCATCATTATCATCATTACTAATCTTCTATTCAATACAATCACGTTACTTCGCGCATCTGCCTTAGTGTTTTGATTTCATTTACTTTAATTCTGTTCACGGTGGTTTTGTAGATATAATTTTGGCTTCCACTACCCTATATACTGCTCGTAGAGAAGGTTGCAGGGTCACACACACACACACACACACACACACACACACACACACACACACACACACACACACACACCACACACACACACACCACACACACACACACACACACACACACACACACACACACACACACACACACACACACACACACACACACACACACACACACACACACACACACACACACACACACACACACACACACACACACACACACACACACACACACACACACACACACACACCACACACACACACACACACACACACACACACACACACACACACACACACACACACACACACACACACACACACACACACACACACACACACACACACACACACACACACAACAGACACACACACACACACACACACACACACACACACACACACACACACACACACACACACACACACACACACACACACACACACACACACACACACACACACACACACACACCAAGAAGCACCGTGACTCCGGGAGTAGTACGCTTTTTTTTTCTTCATCCATTATATGTTTTTCATGCCCCGAAACGTCATGCATTATTCTCTTTAGATGTTCCCTCCGTCAGCTTTCAGAGAGGACAGTTTAACAGCATAAAGCGATACGAGTTTCTGGGGCATAAGTTTACTTCTTTCTTGGTAGCGACAGGAATATTACCTCAGCTTGTCGAGAAATGGCGCAAGGAAATGGCCGGAACGTATTCCAACTGCGCGGCAAAAGATGAGGACATATTGCTAGGATTTGCAACATTAAGTAATACAAACGGGCAAGGATTTAAAGGCAGTGTTTCAGGGTCCAAGGAAATTGTAACTCTTTGAATTCCCTGGATTAACTTTTCACAAAAGCACGAAAAAAAAGTTATTACCCCTTTGGTAGTCTCTCTTTTTTTATCGTGAGTTTGTGAGTCGTTAGTTAAACATGACACATCGACCGAGGGGTGTGAGGTGATGAGGTGAAGGTGACTGAAGCTGACTCGCTCTAATAAAGTGAACAGTGACAGGCGACTTGTTCAAACAGGTGTCGTGTTATCAGCCACTCCACCTGTCCTAAACAACGACAACCTTTCATCCAAACTGCCCGCATTTTATCCTTGCCACTCCTCTCTCTTCTTTCAAATATTTACACATTATGTTGCTATTTCTTATCTTATGCGTCTATTTTTACTTCTTTCCTCTTTTATATTTCTCTCTACCATCACTCTCGGGGTCATATTCCATTGCTCTGAATATGTCATTTGTTCTTTCTCTTATGTATCCTCCTCCTCCTTCTCTCCCTCTTTGTCATCACACTCTCTTTTTACATTTTATCTGTCTGTCTGTCTCTCTTTCTTTTTTTCTTTCTTTTTTTTTCTCTCTCTCTCTTTCTCTCTCTCTCTCTTCTCTCTCTCTCTCTCTCTCTCTCTCTCTCTTTCTCTTCTCCTCTCTCTCTCTCTCTCTCTCTCTCTCTCTCTCTCTCTCTCTCTCTCTCTCTCTCTCTCTCTCTCTCTCTCTCTCTCTCTCTCTCTCTCTCTCTCTCTCTCTCTCTCTCTCTCTCTCTCTCTCTCTCTCTTTCTCTCTCTCTCATCGCCTCAGTATGACATAAAATTACTTAGTGGAAAAATGTAGGCTCCGGATTAGCGCACCGTCCCGTGGAAGTAATTCACGGGATTTCATTGCTACAAAGGAGGCCGAATTAATCAGCGATTTTTTTTTAATGGTGAGTTTGGTCGTAACACACACGTCACAGAACACTAGTTTTCGGATAGCATAAACTTTGTATTGTAGAATAATGTAGTATTGTTGTATGATGCAATGATAAGCTTGAGTGTATAAGCTATCATAATAAAACTATTTTGAATTGTGTCAACTCTTAGACGCAATTGCTTAAGGTGAAATGATGGAATGAATTGTAAAATGATAATGAAAACTGTGTCTTTCATGTTTATATTTAAATTTTTTATCCCAGAGAGAAAGACTTGACATATACTGAAGGAAATGTTTTAGAAGTCGTGGCGGTGAATTATCGTGGGTGCGGGCGTTCAGAAGTCGTGGCGGTGAAGATTCGTGCGTGCGGGCGTTCAGAAGTCGTGGCGGTGAAAACTCGTGGGTGCGGGCGTTCAGAAGTCGTGGCGGTGAAGACTCGTGCGTGCGGGCGTTCAGAAGTCGTGGCGGTGAAAACTCGTGGGTGCGGGCGTTCAGAAGTCGTGGCGGTGAAGACTCGTGCGTGCGGGCGTTCAGAAGTCGTGGCGGTGAAAACTCGTGGGTGCGGGCGTTCAGAAGTCGTGGCGGTGAAGACTCGTGCGTGCGGGCGTTCAGAAGTCGTGGCGGTGAAAACTCGTGGGTGCGGGTGAAGGCGTGTTCTGCTCCGGAGTCGTGGCGGAGTCGTGGCGGTGTCGTGCGAGGCCGGCGTGGAGGCAGCACCAAGCTTCCTTTACTCCCAGGCGAACGTTAACAATTCATACGCGTGACTTGAGTCGAGAGAAACGAAATCGGATGAAGGCAATTCACTGAAACGGAAAGGCTCAAAGGATTTTTTTCTTCATAGAATACAGTGCAGTGCTGATAAACACTTTCCCATCCTGGTTGTTATTGTTCTCAGTAATTGAAAACATAAGAGTATTGGATGGTCAGCTGGGAAAGTCCACAAGAAATAACGCTTTGCTTATAACGGTGATGCGTTCTCCATGCTGGGAATAAAACATTTTTCAGTTTTTTTTTTTCGGAACACGATTTATTTTTTATTCTTTCTGATTCAGGATTATTTTGAAATATCTAGTTTGATGAAATGAAAGGGGGGGGGGGGAGCATGGAGGCAAAGGCCAACTACTAAAGGGGGCGTGGTGGTGAAAGGTTAAGAAACACTGGTCTAGGCAGGAATGTGGAGACGTGCTGCTGCTGACGCTTCTAGCCTGAAAAAAAGAAACAATTTTATATGTGAAGTGTAGTAAATATATCATTGTAGAAATGATAAACGAGAAATTAAGTAGTCACGGTAATCCCATTTTCAGTAATAAGTTCTTCTTAATTGTAGTTGTTGTCAATATATAAAGGAAATGACGTTTGAAATTATTAATAATGATGATGATAACAGAAATAAGAGCATTAGTAATATAATTTATAGGCATTACGTGTACCAACGTGTGTAATTCCATTTGAGGGCAATAACTTTCAGTATTTATGACTATTTTCTGATGAACAGTGTTGGTTCGAAAAATATACCATTGAAATTTGATGGCGTGGCAGCAACTTTGCCATTATACATAACTAAATTGACGGATGGATATACACCTAGATAGATGGATGAATAAATGTGTGAATGAATGAATATATCAGAGCAATGATTATTACAAATATCTGAATGTAAAATCGCGTAGCCAAGCAGGAAAACGAAATTACTCGGCGTCGTTTTAATTCCAAAATGTAAAAATTAACGTTTGAAAATATTCTGTTTCTATTTACAATTTTTATAAATGTAAGAGATTAAAGGCTCACATTATTATTATTCATTCCCTTTCTGATTCTTTTCTCTTCTCCTCCCCCCCCCAACCCTGTCCTGCCTGCATGCCTCCTTTGTCCTCCTACCACCTTCCCCTCCCTATTTTCTCACCCTTTGGTCACCCCTCCTTTTCCAATCCTCTTTACCCCTTTCCTCACTCCTTTCTACCCCATTCAATCCTTTGTTGCCCCTCTCTCTCACCCTCCCCTCCCTCCACCCCTCTTTCACCCCACTCCCTCCAACCCCTTCTTGTCAACCCTCAGGCCTTCCTCACCCCTTCCAACCCCTCTCCACTCCATCCTCACCTCTCCTTCACACCTCCCTCGTCCACCCTTTCAGCTTCAGTCAGTCATTTATAGTTCAGAATTGTTGACGAAAAACTCTTGCTGTAGTTCCTGCTTCCTGTGTGTCCCTCGGGCCTGTGGTCGTGTTAGGGTTTAGTGGAACGTGTTATTTGACTGTAATTCGGACTTGAAAGCAATGTCTGTTTTGTCTATGAATTCCCTGATATGAAAGCATGAAAGGAAAACATTTATATTAGTAAAGATATCCAGAGGCTCTTGTCTGTAGGGAGCCTTCTGTTTTGCTTGATGTTGAAGGTTTTTCTTTTCTATGTAATTCGTGATGAGTGATTCGTAATGAGTGCACATATTGGTTAGTTTGTTTGGGTTAGTTGTTTGTTCTTATTCTACTATATGGTGTCTGGAGGCTGGTTTGTATGGGTATTTGGGGGGTAGAAAGGGTTTATTTTATTTTTTTCTTCGTGTATTTATATGCGTGTATGTGTGTGTGTGTCTTACATGTTGTGTATTTATATATTTCTTTGTCAATAAACTACTAATGCTACTACTGCTACTGTGTGTGTGTGATTGTTTGTGTGTATGTGTGTGTTTGTTTGTATGTGTGCATGTGTGTGTGTGTGTGTGTGTGTGTGTGTGTGTGTGTGTGTGTGTGTGTGTGTGTGTGTGTGTGTGTGTGTGTGTGTGTGTGTGTATGCGTGTGTCAAATTATGTTTCATGTCTCTTCATATTCGCTGTCATAACTGTGTATACTTAAAGAATACTGATGTTATCTAAACGTGACCTAACACGCATATCTCTCTCTCTCTCTCTCTCTCTCTCTCTCTCTCTCTCTCTTCTCTCTCTCTCTCTCTCTCTCTCTCCTCTCTCTCTCTCTCTCCTCTCTCTCTCTCTCCTCTCTCTCTCTCTCTCTTCTCTCTCTCTCTCTCTCTCTCTCTCTCTCTCTCTCTCTCTCTCTCTCCTCTCTCTCTCTCTCTCTCTCTCTCTCTCTCTCTCTCTCTCTCTCTCACACACACACACATCGTCACATACCTAAGTCTTAATAACAAATTACGTGTGCCTCCTCTCCCGTCCCGCCTCGCTCCTCGCCACACCTGTCACTGTCCCGCCTCCACCTCGCCCGCCGCTCACACGCACACACCGTAAATCTTGCCCTTTTTCATGTGTGTGTGTGTGTGTGTGTGTGTGTGTGTGTGTGTGTGTGTGTGTGTGTGTGTGTGTGTGTGGTGTGTGTGTGTGTGTGTGTTTCAACTTGCACGGGCACGCACATGGAAGTCAAAAGTCATGAGTTATTCCTTGGTTATTTTTTTGTTTATGATATTGGTTTGAATTATGTGTCATGAGATTTCAAAAGTAATCTATATTTTAATTTACTATCTTGGATAACGTATAATTGCAATCTAGTTTTTATGCAGTTTTAATGAAGTAAATACACTTTCCTTATTATAATATTTACTAAAATGTGAATCTCGTATATGAATCATTATGAACAGTAGGTAACATTAGGGTGTACTTTAATTAGGAGCAATAATAGTAACAATTATGATGACGCAAAATCTATATCAAACACAAATGGATATATCAATAGAAATTATTTATCTTTTTGGGTACAGTTGGTTGTGTCGACGTTGGGGGCGTTGGGCTGCGGTATTCGGTTTTTTTCTGTATTTAACAGTTATTAATCACACAGATGGCTTTAAAGGTAGATAAGTTAAGGCAGTAAATGTATGTGTATATGTGTATGTACGCCTTTGAATCACTCACTGAGGAAGGAGGACAGCGTGGCGTGAATAGCCCACCCAAAGACCTGTCACTTAAAAGTCTCCTACTAGAATGTTATAGAATGTCACAGCTTTGTCATCCTGGAGCTGAGCTGATCCGCCTCCTTGGACGCATCCCTCAGATGAATATGATAAGCGAGGCTGCTATACTCGAGCCATAAAAGAAATCACTATCAGCTGTAGTGCGCTGTGCGGCGGCCATAAAGCTGTACCGTGGACTCCATATCCCTGGGACGAGGATCCGGAATGGACTCAACCTTGACTCATAACAAGTCTCGCTTTCTTGGTCCTTTAGTATCTTCGCAAAGCCATTACATTAAATTGTGACTCACTTTGTAGGCAGTCAAATCTTGGTACTTAAACAGGAGGCAAGTTTCCCAGAATATTTTACGTCTGAATACGTAATGTAATGATTTATGTAATGCTGAGGTTATGAAGCTATGGATATGAGGAATGAGAGTCAGTTTTTCGTTCGGTGGAGAAAGTGATGAGTGACGTGGCGTCCTGCGTGTTGCCTTGACGACAGGTGTTTGGGAACTACTGGATGACGTTTTATCTCGAGACTCTGGCAGCCACGAAAAGATGAAACTGAACGACTTGGATGTAATAACAAGTAGGTCCACAGCGCAGAGTTTGGTTTTTCCTCATTCCTGGAAAGAATAAAAGGGTGGCAGTAGGGCGACGGGCTCTATGCAATTTAAAGATCCAAGTTCGCATGGGCCCGAATAGTTGTGGGGTCCTGTTACCAGCTGGGGCGGAGGTAGACGCGAGGGGCCTTGGTGTGGTCTTGCCTGCCATTCTGTATTCATAGAAGAAGCGTTTTCAGTGTCTCTTGGGAGGTGGCCCGGCTTAGCCAAGGGTTAGGAGGGAGGGAAGGAAGGCGGGACATCTTGTGGAAAGGGTTTACCCGCACGAGCAAGAGTGGTGGGAAGGAAGAAGGAAGGGGGTAGGAAGGGGAGGGAAGGCGTGCTTTTGCCTCTTTGTTCTTATATTTTTCATCCAAGTGACAGTTTGATTTAGGATTGTCGCGAAATGCATTACACGTCTCTCGCTTCTCATGTCTCTTGTTATGCTTGCTTTTGTCTCGGCGAGTTCCTTCTCTAATAATTCTTCTTTTCCAGTCATGATCTTTGTATTTCCCCTCATTTGTTTTTTATATTTCTTTCTGATGTCCCTCATCCCCACGCTGCTTAGTATTCTTGGTCCTTCATCTCCTCTTTCTGTCTGCCTTCATCTCTGTCCTCTCTTTTGTCCGCCTCCCGTCCTCCCTCCTACCCTGTGTCTCTCCCTCCTACCCTGTGTCTCTCCCTCCTACCCTGTGTCTCTCCCTCCCTCCCTGCATCTCGTGTCGCCGTTTGGCTGGCATGAGGGAGAGCCATATGGCTTTGTGAAAGGAGCTTTATGGCTGACGCTGCTACTGCCTGTTAATTCTGAGCGGTGCACGGAAACAAAAGATGATATCACTTTTCCTGCTCTTTATGGCGCTCTGTCACGACGCTTCCAAGATATGCAACCTCGTCTCCCTTTTTCTGTGTGTGTGTGTGTGTGTGTGTGTGTGTGTGTTTGTGTTTGTGTTTGTTTTGTCTATTTCGCATGTTTTATGATAGAGATTATCGTTGTTGTTATCGCAATTTTTTTTGTATTTCTGACACTTTTTTCTCTTAAGTTTCGGTAACGCGTAAAAGATTAAATCAGGACCTTACATAACAAAAGGTTTGGCATGTTGTACTACGCCCATGAGCTTGAACTCTTTGTCCTTGTGTAAAGTCATCAATTATCATATCATCAACTTTTATTCTCGAGTAGATAGATGGATGCTTTGCAGGAAAGAAGATGCAAATTTTATGTATTTTTTATGGGCGTCTCTTGTTTCCCGCGAGCCACAGACCATGACAGAGGCACAGCAGAAGCACAGCAGAAGCACAGAGGCACGTACCCAGCCAAACAAGATTACAGAGATCTCCATATTTCTCCTTATTTTCCTAGCTTGAGCACACGAGCAGATTCGCCGGGAAACTGCGAATGGGAAGAATCTAAAACTAAGTACAATTTGCGGCGAGTGACAATTTATAGGCAGTGAGAGAATTGCCAGCCGAGGGAGAATTGAGAGTTAGCGGGAAGTTCCGGTGGTGGAGAAATTGCAGCTAGGCAGAAATTGCACCAAAGAGGAGGTGAACAAACGAACAAGGAAAGAGCAGTGAGGGGAAAAAACACGTGACCAAGGAAACTTAAGGAATGGGATGAACGAATAAGAGGATGAAAGTAAGGGAGAGAGAGAGAGAGAGAGAGAGAGAGAGAGAGAGAGAGAGAGAGAGAGAGAGAGAGAGAGAGAGAGAGAGAGAGAGAGAGAGAGAGAGAGAGAGAGAGAGAGAGAGAGAGAGAGAGAGAGAGAGAGAGAATAGTGTCACATTTAAAATTAAAGTAAAAAAGTATATTCTCAATGCACATTGCTTGATAGTTACAGTAATGGATGAAGGAATATGAATATATAAAGGAAGAGTTACTATGTATAACAATTGCTATGTAATTACGATGTTTTAAATATAAATGAAGTCGTGTTTTCCTAGAAATTATTGAATTTAAAGGAGCTCTTTAAAAATGTTTACTCATTCAAAGAGCTCTGCCTTGTCAATTTTTATATTATATTAATCATGATGTATAAGTTTAATTGGGCAAATAAATGTTTTTGACTTTGACTTTGACTTTGACCTTGACTTTGAGAGAGAGAGAGAGAGAGAGAGAGAGAGAGAGAGAGAGAGAGAGAGAAGAGAGAGAGAGAGAGAGAGAGAGAGAAGAGAGAGAGAGAGAGAGAGAGAGAGAGAGAGAGAGAGAGAGAGAGAGAGAGAGAGAGAGAGAGAGAGAGAGAGAGAGAGAGAGAGAACAAGCATTGAGGACAAGAAAAAAACGTGTTAATGACAGGACACGTTTCCCAGAGAGTGACAATTAAGGAGGCTGAGGCTGTTTGGAGAGGAAAAAACTGCAGGACAAGGACGAATATTAAACACGAACGTGAGTCAAACAAGAGTCCGAGCGTCTTTTTTGAAGTGGTGCAAAAGAAACTGAAAAAAGAAAACAGAAAAACGAAGAGTAAGCGAAAAGAAAGAAGAAAAACACGAAGAGTGGGAAATAGAGGAAGAGGAGGAGATGGAGGGGGGGGGGGGGGGAGAAGGAGAAGGAGGAGGAAGAGGAGGAGGAGGAGGAGGGGGGTGTTGGGGTTTGTGGCGGTAATAGAAAGGCTTAGGAGGGATCCGCTAGTGGCTGACGAGGCGCGGCGACGCTCTAGGATCATGAGAGAGAGAGAGAGAAGAGAGAAGAGAGAGAGAGAGAAGAGAGAGAGAGAGAGGAGAGGAAGAGAGAGAGAGAGAGAGAGAGAGAGAGGGAGGAACTTTAACTTTCCAAGTTGAAATATTACCTCATGAATCAGCTAAGACA